>QXTE01000093.1:5479366-5653562 GCA_003942145.1 Platysternon megacephalum | reverse complement strand
TCCAGACACTCAGGAAAAAGACTTTCAATATCCCAACATTTACCATCGGTACTAACTACCAGCGGTGGCACATTATTGACCTATTGTGTAAATCAAGTTATCCTATCAAACCATTCCCTCCATAAACTTATCAAGCTTAATCTTAAAGCCGGAGAGGTCTTTCGCCCCCACTATTTCCCTCGGCAGGCCGTTCCAGTATTTCACTCCTCTGACGGTTAGAAACCTTCGCCTAATTTCAAGCCTAAACTTCCCAACTGCCAATTTATATCCATTTGTTCTCGTATCCACATTAGCACTGAGCCGAAATAATTCCTCTCCCTCCCTGATATTGATCCCTCTGATATATTTAAAGAGAGCAATCATCTCTCCCCTCAAGCTTCTTTTGGTTAAGGAAAACAAACCGAGCTCCTCAAGTCTCCTTTCATACGACAGGCTTTCCATTCCTCGGATCATCCTAGTGGCCCTTCTTTGTACCCTTTCCAGTTTAAATTCATCCTTCTTAAACATGGGAGACCAGAACTGCACACAGTACTCCAAATGAGGTCTCACAAGTACTCCTCGTTCTTTTTGTATATACATTGTTAAGTCATCTCATGACTGGTATGGGGGCGTGAACTGACCCATAGAAGTAAAGCTAAAGGTTCCATAACAAATGGAGAATTAATAGCATATCCATAGATCCAGGCCCCATATGCCAAAAGGAACTTAAGAGCACAGAATTTCTATCATGTATCATGACATTCTGATGCAACAGGCTGTTTGAAATGCCACTCCTTTGTGGCATGCCACACAACCTCACCATTGCAGGTGCAATTGTTTTCTCTTTTTGCCCCCAAAACCCACTTTCCCATGCCTGTCCACCTCCTATCAAGACTCAGCTGAAAACTCATCATTTTTCCCCATACCAATGCCTCTTTCATTTCGCCCACCCTCTGAAATTCTTTATTAGTAAAACTGTGAAGTATTTTGGGATGCAGTTGGTAGGAAAAATGCTATGCAAGTTGTACCAAAGCTTTGTTATTGCAATATATGAAGCATGTGTTAGAGAATTCCATACATGCTTTTCTAGATGGGGAGCTAGGGGCATGTATGCAAAAGTTTGTCAGTATTCTGAGTTGTATTAAGTCTGGTATTTACTTAATTGCTTGTTTGCGTCAACTCTCAAACAATACCAAATGCACTAATAGGGTTTTTTTTTAAATACATAGCTGGAATTTAAAGTCAAAAATAAGAGAGGGCGCTTTTTATGGCAGATCGATTTTTAAGATTAACAAGTTTGACAACGTCCTTTAGATCAAAAATCAGTTTTGTTCAGTCATGTTAGAGAACGGTACAAAGAAGTATTTAGTGATCTAAACCTCCTCAGGTTTGAAATGTTTAGGGGCTAAGGTCAACTACCTGGAACCACAGTTTCAAATCCTAACAAGATTAATTCATACATTCCTCCTTCCAGAGTAGATAATTTAGTTCTGTGCAATAGGGTCTTTCAGATAAGAACTTAAAACTGTGGCCCTGTGTGCTCTGCACAGACATAGAAGAGTTTTTGTAAAATCAGGTATTTGCTCCAATGTCTTTTGCCAAAATTTTCCCTCTACTTCTGTTTTGCAAGGTGCTTTGTGCCAGTTGGGTGCCACCCTCCACTCTAAGAGGTGGCAGCATTTCCGTGCTGCTGTATGAATTTAGGGCATAATCCTTGGAGGTGCTGAGCCCCTAAACTCTCATGAAAGTCAACAGTCTGTAATGCCCTTTGGGACTCTTCAGAATGTAAAGCACCATGTAAATAACACTTTTAACCTCTGGCAATATGGGGGGAAAAAGACTACTTCCTATACATTATCATTTCCAAAAGCAAACTCACCTATCTAGATTTTTTTCCTACCCACTTGAAAAGATGCACTGTTAACATCAAATTACTTGACTGACCACACTAAATGACAGATATTTCTCCTTGCCAACTACACCTCTACCCCGATATAACGCAACCCAATATAACACGAATTCGGATATAACGCGGTAAAGCAGTGCTCTGGGGCGGGGGGGGGGGGGCTGCACACTCCAGTGGATCAAAGCAAGTTCAATATAACGCGGTTTCACCTATAACGCAGTAAGATTTTTTTGGCTCCCGAGGACAGCGTTATATCGGGGTAGAGGTGTAGTTAGATGATCTTGGGAAAAACAGCACACCTTCACTTTACACTAATTTCCAGACATCATGTCTTGTTAACACCTGCTTGGCTGAGCTGAATGCTTTGCCACACAGATTTCACTAAAGCCAAGCATGGCTACAACAATGCCATTAACCATGAACACAGAAATAGTAACTAGAGGACTTTGGATGTGATTAATGGATTGTGATGTCAAAAGCTATTGATATGTAGCAGCTGCTTGGATTTTAAGACATGCCGAGATGGGTTCACACAGGCTCGTTTTTAATCCCTGTTTCAGCCACATCCTTGATGTACTAAAATGTGACATTTTATTAAAAACTCTATATCAGTGAGGCTTAGTGTGCTCCAGATTTAAGGGGTTATTTTTTGGGGGGGAAGTTAAATAAAATTTTAGATTATGTTGGATCAGAAGCCGCCTAAAGTGTAAATTCAAACTTTGCATTTGATTAGACCAAATAAGGAGACGTGATATAGCTTCACATAGTTATATTTAATTAAATGTTTAACTCACTGTTCTGACAAGTATGGAGCACTTAAAGTAGAAAAATAAAAAAGCCAGTATGGCCTATACCCCTTACCCAGCAAGCATCATTCTAACTGAAGATTTTTTCTTTCCCCGGAACCCCTGAAATGCACGATTATAATAACTCCCCAAACATGTTACCTTTTATTTACACTCCCCCATTATAACTGTATGTTAGATATATCCTCCCCATTATATACAAACTCCCTCCCTGAGGTTTGTATATGCTGTGTATTATGTCACATGTAACAGATCAATGCTGAGCCCTTCTGCAAATTCCACCTGTCAGACACACAGTAGAATCCCTGTTACCACCATTTGAACTATGGCCCCCAATGTACATTGCTTACACGAAAATCTCCTTCTTATCCAAAGTGGTTCTGCTGTAATATCATGAAAGTGAAACCTTTGTACACACACACACGATTTTCCTGCTCATACCTCTCAGTCGTCAAACCTCTCAATGGGTGACACCTCCCATCAACATGTGTGACATTCATTTTAAGGCTGTTTCCACATTATGTCAATAAAATAAATCCACTTTGTAATCGCTGACAGATGGGCGGAAGAGGACTCTGCCCAATCAGCTTCAGCTTGGAGAGAGCATCAGATCCCAAAATCATGAAGTTCTTTTTTTTGTTTTTTTTTTAAGACTAGATTGGTGGGGTTTGGTCTTTATTTTTTTTAACTCCCCCTGCTCACCCCCTGTGTGGGTGTGACAGATAGTGTCACCCACACTCCCAAAGGTCCTGGGTAAGGGGATTTTGGCCTCTGCTGCACGAGCTCTCACCCCCATCTGCCCGTCCCTTGCCCAGCAATTACTCCTGTCCCCACCCAGCCCCCATTCAGTTCAATGCCCCACCCCAGCTTCAGCTCTGCTCCTCCTGGAGTTCTTCACCCCCTCCTCCCAGGCCTGGGGGGCCTGCAGCAGGGTCCCCTCTGCCCCTTACACCTGAGGGAGCAGCTCTAGCGGCTCTTTACCTTCATCTGTCCCTTCCCAGGCAGGTGCTGTCAGGGGGAGGAGCAGAGGAACTGTCCTGTCCCCACTGCTCACAGGAGGGGTAAGGGCAGGTCAGAGGGGAGCCGCCCTGAGATGCTGGGGTCTTTAGCTCCCTCCTCCCCTCCTGTGAGAACAGCTTTGGGCTGCTGAGAGCACGCGAGGAGGAGGAGAGAGGTCTGCCTGCAGCACCTCTGATTGGTTGCTCAGCCCCAGAATGGGCAGGGCAGTGGGACAAGCAGCCGGCCAAGCAAAGGACGTTTTCCCTCAGGGCAGACCTTAAATTGGTAGTGAGACAGAGCTTTGCGCCTCATGGCAGGCTGGGTCCAGCCCAGGTCCCATCACTCCTGGGAAAATCAGGAGAGCTGGCAACACTGACAGCACAAATCATTTAGCCGCTGCCCAGCCCCAATAGTTAACTTAGGCCCATCCCTACCTCTCAGCAAGGCTCCACTGCAGCCACTGATGCTCTGGGCCCTTCTCCACTCCCCTGCCCCTCACTTAAGGAACACAGAGAGGGAGCCCAGCTGCCCAGGACCTGTCCTGGTTTTCCCTAAGATGGAGGGGAGGTCAGAGTGAGCAGACTGGGCCACAAGAGATGGAAGTACAGCCTGCCACCCTATGCAGAGCCCAGCAGTTCGGGGCCTGCTCTAGTTCCTCCTCCCCACTTTCCCGTTTGGCTAATGTAGCAGCCCAAGCGAGCCCATCGTCACCCCTCCCCTATCCAAGTAAACACCCCTGTTGTCTCTAGAGTCTCCTCCCTGGGAGACTCTTTTCCTCTCTTTCTCCAAGGAGCAGAAAGGTCCAGGGGGCTGCTGCTGGAGAACAAGGTTCCCCCATCCCTACCAGCCAGTGGTTGCTGCTCCCTATCCTGAGGGGACACCACCTGAAAATGTGATGCAGCAGGACAGGGAGACAGAATCAGCTGTAATGCAGGATGTACTGTGCAGCAGGGTACTGTTCTCCCATTCCCCTCCTCCCTCCCCCCGTTGATATTTATAAAGGTCTTTTTCGGCAATGGAGAAACCAACTACTAGAGGGACAATAAAGCTGACTCTGCACAAAGTGTTCTCAAAGGCTCAAATAAGCAAGCTGGAAAGCATGGGGAAGGATTTCTGGTTTGCTAACATTTGCAGTTATAGGGATTTTAGGTGTCACATGGAAAGAAAAGAAGAAACTCAAGCACAAAATGTGATTTTCTAGTTGACCAGTCCCTTTAATTTGGAAACAACCTAGCCAAAAAGAAAACTTGACAGATCTAAAAACATAAGATACACTGTCAATCTTGATACACTTGCAGTTTTCCTCTCTCACACTCAGCCCAAAGCCATAACTGAACCCTCTGGCCCAGCCTCTACCAGTAGCCTTCCCCTGTGGACATGGTTGCAGCAGCAACAGCAGCAAAATATCTTGCAGAGACTTAATTCAAGTGAAGCGGCAGCAGGAGGCTCAGCTGGAACACTATCCTTTTGCTGCCTGTTCCCTACTGCTACTCAGGAAACTGCAAGCAGATCTACCAGTGACATTGCAGCATCACTGGAGAAAGACCCATCTGCAGGCCAGAATTAAAGGAGGAATTCCACTGATCAACAGGATGCATTTTCTAAAGAATTTTAAAAGGTCAAGATGAGTCTTTTATTTCATCCAAGCCTCCTATTTTAAAAGTGGAGTCACTGAAGATAGCCACATTATTGCAGCTTTTTAAATCAAGCATTAGAGTGCTCCTGTCTTCTCAGAGCAGTTCTGAAGTAGAAATACAGCAATAAACTCCATCTCCTGCTTGGTGTTGGTTTAATATCCAAAACACCAATGAAACTGTAAATATTCCAGACTAGTCAAACACAGAGGAGGATACAACATCTTAGTACTGTACTTCATGTTCCCGCTCCGCAGAATTATGCTGACTGCTTCCAAGGACTCCGAGTACCAGCCCTGGAACACACACTTCTCTCTGGTCAGGACTCCGTTATTTGATCTGATTAGATTTCACAGATTAGCCGGCAGAAAAAAGGCAACCGTCATTCATTTTATCCCATTTAGTCTTGAAAAGGCACAACTCACAAAATGATTAAAATTCATATATCAGGTTGTTCGGTTTGCTGGGCATGTACCAGATCTGTGGCTTCAATAAAGATTAAATATTGTTAGCTGGGTAGTGGTCCCAAATATTCAGTGTAAAAAAGTTCATTGCTTTTCATTTTCACACGACAGGTAGAATCAATGTTATACAGGGGTAAGTAGTCCTGCCCTCTTTCCCCTCCCAATACAAACACACACACGCATCAGGTATGGTGGGCCCTTAGTGCAACTAAACAGTTTGGTTCCACCATGCAAAATAGCCATGATACAGGGAAGATGCACAGGAAGTCTACACCCCCTAAATGCAAAGAATTTTGTGCTTAGTGTTTCAGGTCAGACTGAAAGCAGGATGTATTAGAAACTGCACGTTGGAGTAATAAGAAGATGCAACAACAAAAAGCCCCTAAACACTAGCACTAATATGAGTGTAGCAGGCAGGGCATGCATGTGTGTGTGGAAGTCTCAGCACGTGGTCAGGGACTCTGAGCCAAATTCTGTATTGCTATAAATGAGTGAAACTTCTGAATTCCCTGGAGCTGAACCCATTACACTGACAGAGAATCTGGCCCCAGATTAAATGACAGTCTCACACTACAGATGGAGCCAACTTAAATTGGAAAGCCACCTTTCCAGTGGACAGTTTAAATGGGGCTATTCTCATGAAATGTCCTGGCAATTTTGTACACCCAAGAAGGTCGTTTCATTCAGACGCAGGGTATCCCAATCAAAGTCAGCCTCTCATTCTTTTTGACTTTGTGCCCACCGCCAACCAAAAAGATGCAGTAAGAAACTGACGGCCCCTGTATGTGGCACTCATAATATCATAAAATCAGGACTCAAAATCAGGGCATCCTGATTTCATTTTGAAACAGCCACCTAGTGGAATATGCTTTATCACAGACACTAAATTTGAAATGAAAAAGACAGAGAAGTCCCCAGTAAAAAGGCCATGAAAACAAAGATTGAACTGGTTTATTGTGTTCCAGGATTCCACAGTAACAATTTTTTTCTAGCCTTTTCTACCTCTTATGGTTTTACGTTTGCCGTCTCCCATCACATAAAGTGCACTCACATTCAGTGGAGCAGTGTGACAACACATTATTGTGTGCGTGGGTGTGAAATCTTCCATTAGGCCTCCTGTGAGGAAATGTGTCAAGTCACAGTAGGTCACCACACTGAAATCTGCAGCCTTGTAAACCAGTGCTGAGACACAAGCCTAAATACCAATAGACGGTGCAAACAAAATGTAATCCCAAACTAACTGCGCATGTGCCACTTTTCAACTGACGAATCTGGACCCGATGTCAGTTTTGTTATTGATCCTAATCAGTCAAGGGGCTGGTTTGTAACTTGGCCCACATTGTGAATAATGGCCCTAGGGAACTATTATATCCCATGTTGTCATTTTCTGTAGACTGCACTGTGTACATGCTTAGCTTAATCAAACCTTGAATGCGGGCTGTGAGACAAAGTGCTAACATAATCTACTGAAACATGTCCTTGTTTAATGTTCTGACAGAGGGAGCAAAGTCAGTCACACTGTTTCATTTAACCTTTCAGACAGTTTCTAAACACATTTATATATATTGAGAGGCAGGTGGATAAGGTGCTAACCCTGGAACTTGGGAGAGGTGGGTTCAATTCCCGGCTCTGCCAAAGACTTCCCATGTGATCATGGGCAAGTCACTTAGTCTCTCTGTTGCTTATCCTCTCTGTCCGAGGACAAATACATTAAAGATTGTGAGGCCCTCTGATTGTACGGCATTGGGGGTCATATACGTGCAATAACTAAATAATATTGGTTTTAGATACATATATAGTGTTCCCAGTGACTTCAAAGCGAGCTCTGTGTGCCTATCTGAACCAAAAAAACAACCACCTTTGCAAATCATCTTGGCTGGCTCACGCAAAGCTGGTCCCCTTGCACAAATATTGATTGGGCTACCCACAGTAACCAAGGCCAAGATTCGAAGCATCAACTCTCTCCACAATGTTTTGACTTATGAGTCGGGAAAGGGAAGGCAATAGGGAATGTATCCAAACGGTGTGTTTCTCTCACAGAACTTTTATTACTGGCAACTTTTATTACTCCACTTACACAACATAGAGCTATAACTGAACTATAAAGACCATTTTAAAACGGCAAAGAAGTAACACAGCAATTAATTTTACTTTATAGGTAGCTGGCACAGCCATCTACTTCTTATTTAATGTTTGGCCGTGGTTCCATAGTCTCCGTGTGCATATAAAATAAAGAAACCAAAACTATCTTATTAACTTTAAGCTAAGGTTGCTCCCTAAAATTAAAACGTATACAAAGGAGCATCACAATTAATTAAAAATGCTCACCATGTAAAAGAACGAAACAAACACGAAGGGAAATCTTCAGCAATAAATAAAATGTATTATGTTGCACACTGAAAACAACGTTCTATCCATGTGTCTTTTTAGGTTCTTACACTGGTGCACAACGTCATAGTATTGGAGTGCCTCCCACTATATAATAATTACAACAATGGTCTCTCTCTCCCTCTTCCTTCCCTGCCAGCAAGAGGCATTGGGGCAGATCCTCAACTGATGTACATTGGCTAGGGCCTTGCTAAAGGGCATTCAAAAGGTTCCGGTGGAACTGGGCCTATAAAGGGTCCCATTTTTTTCTGGTTTTTTACTTACTTGTCATGCTTTTATTTTGTCGTGGGGCCCTAGCCTTCTCTGTAACTGCTCCCTTCACTTGACCACAATTGACCTTATTCTCATTCCTGAGCTCTGGCTCATTAGCTTCACCAGGTATAGCTCTGAGTTTCACAGAAATGTTATGACCTTTCAACTGATTTCTCTCTGAGTTTCACAGAGATATTAATTAGATCTTTCACCCACCCTGCAGTCACTTCAAGCCTAGCAATTCATTCGTGACAAGCTTGGTGGGTGAATTCTTATGGTCAACCTTGATTTCCACCAGAATACCTATAAACACAAGAGTGAGGCTCAACAGCACAATCTGCAGGAGGCCCATGAAAAGGAAGATCAGAAAAGTGTGAGTAGGATACAGAGTTTCTTGAAACTTGCAAAGTTCAGCCATGTTCCTGGTGAACAATCCACAGTTGTGTCTGCTACTTGCGCTACTGGGCCTTCCTTAGCTAATGAGGATTTTGATTTGGGTTTGTCAGGCTTGTTGGGTGCTGGAGTCTCTGATTCCAACACAGACCTTGGAATTGAATTGTTGGGTCCTAGAGTCTCTGATTCCAGGGCAGAAAGTTGGCCATTGGTTGCTACTGCAACTGTTATGAACATGGATATTGAACGCAGTTTGATTACTGAAAACGGGGGCAGAATTTTGACACTGACAAGGCAGATCCAGCTACTTGGCCACAAGTGATGGATTCTATTTGCTGTTTTTTGGTAGAAAACAGTCCCATTGTTAATTTAAAACAAGATTTTTCACCTAGCGAATACAAAAGAAGGCAACTATTAAAATCATGGTTCTTTGTCAAAATTCCTAATGGAGAATTACACTAGCGATCTTGGTTGCTGTACAATTTGATTCTTTCCTCCGTTTCGTTTGTTTGCTTTTCCAGCTAAATTCCTCATCTTCCTTTCCAAACCATAAAACTGGGTTCACTAACTTTTTTGACTATAGTGATCAAGTATGCCAAACATGAATGTTTGGCGGAACACACGAAGACAACTGCTCACTGGATGGAACTAGCAGAACAGTAGGAAGAGAGTTGCACAATTGACAGAAGCATACAATACAAGAAACACAATATTTTGCATCATCTCTTGGATGTTTTGCTGGGCTTAGGTGAGAGATGTATAGCTTTGAGAGACTTAGACGAGAAATTAGACAGGCCTCATAATGGTAATTTTTTGGATTTACTTGAAGTGCTTGCAAGGTATGATAGTGTATTGAGAGATCACATGGAAGCTATTAAGGTTGGTGTCACAATGGCGACACATCAAATCAAATTCAAAATGTTCAGTAGGATCGCAAGAAAAGTATGGCAGACTATTTTTGACAAAGTTAGGAAAACTAAATACTTCTCTATTATGTTTGGGACAGGTGTGGAGTGCAAGCAAATGTGACAAATGTGTCAGGTGTTAAGGTATGTCGAAAAACAGAGCAAAAGTTGTTCAGAGCTTCATAGGTTTCATTGATATCCACACCAAAATAGGTGGTTATGTTAGAGAAGCTGAAAAAAAGACGGTTTAAATATGGCTGATTGAAGGGGACAAAGCTATGACAATGGAGCTAACATGGCTGCAGCATACAAAGGTGTTCAAAATTGAATTCAGCAGGTAAATCAGTATGCATCTTTTGTCCCAGGTGCTACCCACTCACTGAAACTTGTCAGAGAAGCAGCCACCACAGCTGTTCCCCAAGTTGTTCTATTTTTTTGAATTGTTCAAATATTGTCTAGCCTCTCTTCCACTTCTATTGGTTGTTTGAATGTGCTGAAAAAGCATATTAGCCTTACATTAAAATGCCACAGCACGACAACATGGTCAGCAGAGGTAGAGGCAATCCATCCACTATAAAATCAGATTAAGGGTGTTCTTGACGCTTTAGAGAAGATCAAGATTTCACACAATCTTACGCCAAAACTTAAGTCGGAAGCTGGTAGCTTACAAGTGAACATTTCAGGGTTTTCATTTCTAGTTTTGGCTGAGATGTGGTATCCTATCAAACCTTAATGTTGTGAGCCAAAAAATTGCAGAGCCTGGAACTTGGCATTCAAATGGCTCGCAGTTCACTTGGTGGTCTTTGAGATGCTTTATCGGAATTATGGTCTTCTTCTGGATTCGTTGCATGTAAGGAAGCTGCTGCATCACAGTCTGAAACATTAGGAATATCCACGCAGTTCAAAGGCAAATGATCTCAAAGGATAAAATTAATGCCAGGCGAACTTGCAAAGGACAAAAGTTCATCAGATCCTGACAAAGCTTTTGAATGAAAGGTTGCCAATGCCATCTTAGACACAATATTGGATGACAGGATGCATAAGTACAATGGAGTTGAAGGAAGCTTCGTTTTTCTGGCAAGCAAGAACCTGAAAAGTCTCAGCAGTGAAGACCTAATGAGAGAGAGACAAAATTTAGCAACCAGCTATCCTGAGGATTTAAACTCTGAGAATTTTGATAATGAGATTGAGCCCTTCACCAATTTTTGCAAGCAAATCTTCAAGGATGAAGGTGTCCACTGATCTCCTTACCCACATTCACAAAAGGTCTTTAGATGCAAACTTCCCTAACACAGAAACAGCACTGCATATTTTTTGCTGTCTGCCTGTAACCATGGCTGCTAATGAAAGAAGTTTCAGCAAGCTAAAATTAATCAAGACCTATCTAAGAATGTCCATAGGGCAGAAAAGGTTAAGAGATCTGGCAGTTATTTCCACAACCAAGGGAGTCAATTAGTTTTTTTGTCAAGGTCCAGATTTCTTGGTCAAAGTATAGTCAAGGTCCAGACGCCAGAGAAAATAATAATAAAATAAAATAATAAATAATAACAACTAAATAAAAATATTTTGGGGTCCATTCAAAAGCATCTGGCTGTCCAGATTTGGCCCATGGTCTGCCTATTGACTACCCCTGTTCTATAGAGAACTTGGAAGCAAAGCAGATAACGTGGGATGAGATAATTAATGAGATTGCTCCAAAGAAGGCTAGGAAAGTCCCTTTGTAAAAGTACTTTGTGGTGATAATGCTGGCATTTCTGGTTTTGGTTTGGCTTTTTTTGTAGCACGGGGGGGGGGGGGGGGGGGGGGGGGGGGGGGTNATCAGAGTCTTTGAACCAAGCCTGGAACACCCTTGGCACAGTAATGACATTGACCTAGCTCCATTGACGCCAACAGAGCTACAAGAATTTACACTAGCTTAAGATGTGCCCCAATTAACTCATCTAACAGGGATAAGCTTATATCATAAGCACTACAGCTTCTAAAGGCCATGAGGCAGATTCTCCCATTTCTGATCAGAGCTCAGACTCACTAAATTGGGGGAGATGTTGGGGAGTAGTTGCAACTCCTTGGTCGGAAGTCACCTGGCCCCAGTATAAGTGAGAGCTGCATGGAAGTAGCTCTAATTTAGACCATTGGAGAACTGGGCGAAGTAGAGCTCTCCTCCATTGTACCACACACTGGTACATCCCCTCTCCTCTTGCTATACCAGGAGATAGAGGGTGGTAGAGAGGGACAGCTGGTGCAGGAGGCTACAAAGCTGCCTCCACCAGATTTGTGTTGGCAGAAAGTTCCCCTGCACAGGGGGAATTCTCTGTTGGACATGTCCAGCCATTTTAAACCCAGGAATTTTATGGACTCTAAACATTCCTTTTACATTTTAGCTATCATTTTAATTTCAATTAACTTAAAGTTAATTATTTTGGTCTCTTGATTTCCTCATTTATTAAAAAAAAATCTGACTAATATTGAGCAAAAAAGATTCCCCCAGGACCCCTGTTCTCACCCACCATAGAGAGACCCCATTAAAATTGGACAGTCGTCAAAATTTCAAACCACAATCATTTTTAATACCATCATGCAACAACTCCATTACTACCAACAAATTACACCACTGCTGAATAAACCATACAATTCCTAGGACTAGAACCCTGCTCCTTATGTCTCAAAATGCCTCTCCCACCTGAACTAAAGTAGAACTACCAATTGCTGCCAACAGTAGAACTAACTTTTTGTTTTAGTCTCTTAAAGCTGTAACCAGCCACTAGAGAGCACTCAGAAGTCTGTCTCACACACACACAGACACGTGCGCGCGCTAAAAACAATTGTTAATAACTTGCTTTATTTCAACTTATTTGCTTCAAAAATAGCCTACATTCTAGTTCTGAAGGTGTTTTAACTAGATAGGGAAAGGGAAGAGACATTAACTTTTCATATTTGAGCTGGGAAGAGGACTTTGATATTTCTTCATTTGGTTTCATTCCCATTCAGAGCGAACACCAACAACTTTGAAATTTGCCTTAAAAAGGGGGTAGAGCCCTGGCTCTGGGGCAGCCAGCATGGTGGGGCTGCAACAGAGCCATGGATACTGGAAGCCCAAACTCCAAGGTCGTGTTCCTGGCATACTCCACGAGAGCTGCAGACCCTGGAAGCTCTGGTGTTCCCAGCCCTGCAGCAATGGACCCTGGATGTGGGCATGTTGCCAGGAAAGCAGGCAGGGTCCGGGCTCCTCTGGCACTTTGTCAGCACCTCTCCACAGAATGTTTTGATTTCAACAAATTAGCAGATTCTGACCAAAAATATATATATATGTTTCATTGGAATTTTTCTGACCAGTTCTACTAAATAGATCATAATGCATCCCGGCTCGTAAACTTAACTGGGGAGCCATCATGACCATAGAATAATTGTATCTGTATATGAAGGGATACAGATATAGATACAGGGCCTGATTGCTGAACAGTCACAATTCCATTTGAAGTCAATAGGAGCTACAGATGCTCAGCCTCTGAAAAATCAGACCCACAGATTTTATACAAAGCATGATTTTTACTTTACAGTTTACATTATAGACATACCCACATACATACAGATGTATTGATATGCCAAAAGGTGCTTGTGGCTTGTCCATTAGGGGTCATTAACAAATATTCACCCACACATTATCGAAACAATGTGGGTTAGAGCACGTTCCTTTGTCTGGCAGTTAAAGGTCTCTGTTTTTTTGATATTGCAAAGTAGCTACTTTCAAAAGGTGGGTTGATACCCAGACTCATTTTTAACCATGTGGTCCCAGATGAGAGGCTTTGAGGTAGAGGAGCTTCCCAGGTGTAAACTTAGGGTGAAAGGGAAAACTTGAAGTAATTTAGAGTTGTGAGACCCTAGGGAAACACAGAGGCCCAAGGCAGCTCTATCTCTCTAGAGGGGTCTGTAAAAAGGGAGTTGTCTCCCTTCAAGGACACAGGACCCATGCACATTTCATAAATAAATAAATTACATTAAGAAAGTACCCGGATTCCATGTCACCAATTTCTGCTTCCAAGAAGCCAACCCCAAAATCTGTTCTTGCTTGATAAAGGAGTAACAATATTAAACACACACGCTATATAGTAGCACCGCAGTGTGATAGAGTAAAACTTGATTCATAATATATAGTTACTTTGCTGAATGGAGGACATGATTTATAAGCCATGTTACTTTGATGAATTTTACAAATAATAAAAATTGTAAGTGCTAACCATATGTCTATCATGTTTAAGTATGTACAAGTTACTTCTGCTGGGCACAAAATAATGTCTAATTTGTTAATAAGACTGATGTTTATTGAAAAGCTTTATAAAAACATTTTCACTTGGTTTGGTTTGGGAGGTAGCACATTCCCAAACTATTATAGTTTCAGCAATCTGCCTTTATATTTGAGTGCACAGAGGACTCACCATTAACCTGAACGACAACTGGGAACACTTTCTAAGCTCTCAATCCACATGCATAAATCCCCTTGGTGTTTGCGAATCAAAAGTAGCATATGGCCCACAAAGATGTAGATTATACAATCACAGCAGCCTGTCTCAGACAACTTTTCAAAATAATTTCCTAACAGCTTACACCAGCTCTTCTGTATTGTGATTGTTAGTTTGCTGAAGAATGTCATGCTTCTGTGAATGTCACATTCATTTTAGCTAGTTCAGATCTTGGCGTCTGGGGCAAAAGATCGCACTTGCATTAAGGACGACCATAAAGAAAGAGCAGGGGGAAATGGAGAGTACTTAAAATACAATAGTATTTCTTCGGTGTATTTTAGAGGGCATATTACTTACTTTGTATGAGCTGTGGCAGAGCTCCGGCTTTGCCTCGGGGGGTCCTGCGCTTCTAGGCAGTTAGGGCTTGCCTCAGAGGTTTGCTGTGACCCTCAATGTAGCCTCTCTCCCCTCCTAGAGGCAAGGGTTACAGCGTACTGATCCTCCTTCATCATCAGCCAATCAATGGGTTTGGTGTAAGAGCCCTCTTTAGTCCCTGTCTTCCTACTCAGGGAGCGTTTTTGTAGAGATGTGGGGAGGGTTGGGGGAAACCCGGGCCAGCCCTCTTCTCCGGGTTCCAGCCCAGGGAATGGCACCAGCAACAGGTAGTTTTCCTATACTACCGGAGCTATAGCCCTTCCCTGGGCTACTTCCCCAAACGGAGCCTCCTAGCCCCTCCCCCCCTTGGTACTTGACCATGCTTGTCCTCCCGGCTCTTTCACTGAGCACGTTCTTTCTCCCAGTCTTCCCACAACACATTTTCTTACTCCCAGCTCCTACCAGCCGGCCTCTCTGAAGGAGCTTCTTTTTAAATTAGTCCCAGGCGGTTCTAAATGGGCTTCAGGTGATCTGATTAGCCTGTTTCCCTTGATTGCTTCTAATCAGTTCTTAATTGGTTCCAGGTGTCTTATGGAGTCTGCCTGACTTCACTGCTTCTAGCACCTTCCTGACTGCTCTGGGGCAGCCCCTGCCCTGGTCACTCAGGGAACAGAAAACTATTCATCCAGTGTCCAGTATGTTTTCCTTCTACCAGACTCCTGCACCCAGCCGGTCTGGGTCTGTCACAGAGCATACAGGGGTTTTCTATTGGGCAAATTTCAATGAAGAACACAAATGGGACACTGAAGGAGCAGGTGAGCACAATACAAAAAGGAAAGCAAATTAACCCAAGGAGTGATGACATTAATCTCCCTAACAGGATAACACAACACAGTCTCAGCAACATCAGCAGACATTCTGTGTTGACCAAGTGTGTCATGTGTTGTGTGTTTCTGACACAAGTATGAGGCCGCAATTAAAGTTTTGTGACACACTGTGAAGGTGATTAACATGCGGTGAATAGTGCGTTTCTCTGTGGGTCTGAAGCAGCAGCACGTTCCCTGTGAAGATGTGGAGTTTATCACAGGCTGTAGGACAGTGCTGTGGGGGCATTAAGGTACAGTTCAAAGGTCTACCATTCCCTGATTCTAAGAGTCTGTGTAGTGAGGGATTTTAACCAACTTTATTAACAAAAACTCTTTTGAGAGGTTATGTAATTTCCTGGGTTCTTAACATGGCAAGTGTAGGAGGATATCAGAGGAGAGGGAGTCAGAGAGGAGTGCTGTCCCTATGCCACATATGCTCCACTGAGCCAGCCACAGCTCTTCAGAGCAAAGGAGCCTTTGTTCATGGTGCTGCACCTCTAAAATAAATGGGACTACTACAGAGCATTACAAACATTAATTAAAAGTCTCAGTACCCCTGTGGGGTGGATCAGGATTTCTCTCCATTTTAGGCACAGAGAGGTGAAGTGACCTGTCCAAGACAGCAATATTTAAATGTGTTTTGAAAATTGCAACTAATGGATAACAAAAGTGAGTGTGTGTGTAGCTGACACGGCAAGTGTTTCCTTGCTGCTGTTCTGGGATACTTCTTCAATAGGTCTGTGTGCAAAATTGCATTCATAAATGTTGTCTTGCATTTTTGGCTGAGTACAAATGGGCCTTTACCCTTTGAAAAATTGCCCTCAAATGGCCACATTTGACGGAGGATGTGGGCCTCCATATTATTCCAGACATATCACTGGATGGCCGAGACTACAGCACTATGCAGCGAAAGGAGAATAATGCTACAAGCAGAGGAGGATGAATACATCAGCTGCAGATTCTACAACAGCTCCACCCCCATCCTTATGATGGACAAAATGCAAAAATCCTCCAAACATCACAACTATTTCCCCTTGGCTGCTTCCCCATAGAAGAAAATTCCCTCCCCTTGTAGACAATGGTCATCTCACCCAAGGGAGAAGGAGAAGCAGAAAAAAATCCAGATGTGGACAGAGAACTAGAGAAGGGGAAGAACTGTACGGATTGAAGGTACAGGGCTAGAGCCAGGGGCTGTAGAGGACCTGGATTTCTCATTCACCCTCGTTGCCACCAGGGGAGATAGGTGAAGCAGCATCTCGCTAAACCTGAAAAGTCAGGTCCCACATGAAGTTCTATTGGCGCACCCAAGGCCTGCAGTTATCTGATTGGCTCATACCTGCTACTTAAGCCTGGAAATGACCCAGATGGACTGTCCAAACAATTGCGCAGACTTCCTGCTGCTGCCGCCGCCACATCAGACCATACTCTTGGCTGCCTCCTGCAATCCTGATCCAGCCCTGTTCCTGATTCCTGCTCCTCACTCCTAGCTCGTACCTTGCTCCTTCTCCACGCCGACTCCTTGCCTCTCTCCAGTTCCTGCTCTTTCACCTTGCTCCTGATCATCAGCTACCAATCCTGACTCCGAACCTATGGCTCAACCCTTGACCCTGGCACTTGGTATCTGACCCCAGCTCTGACTTCTGATTCTGGCTCAACCCTGGGCTCTGGCATTTGTATTTAATCCTGACTCCAGTCCTCAGCATCGATTCCTGGTCCTGAGTCTGACTTAACCCCTTGGTTCCAGTATTTGGCAGTTGACTCTGGCTCGGACCTCCTCTTCCATTCCCCAACCTGTATGCCTGCTCTGCCCACTAGACCCGACACCTTCTCTGCCCATTAGGCCAGACTGCCTATGTTCCAGTTCCTACCAAGAATACACAGATGGTCTCTAACTCCTGATGGAGGTTTTTCTTCCCTTCAATTCTCAAGATCCAGTTGCAACTGCTTGACTCACAGAATCATAGAAGCGTAGGACTGGAAGGGACCTCGAGAGGTCATCTAGTCCAGTCCCCTGCACTCAAGGCAGGACTACATAATAACTAGACCATCCCTGATAGGCGTTTGTCTAACCTGTTCGTAAAAACCTCCAATGGCAAACATTCTACAACCTCCCTAGGCAACTTGTTCCAGTGCTTAACTACCCTGACAGGAAGTTTTTCCTAATGTTCAACCTAACCCTTCCTTGCTGCAATTTAAGCCCATTGCTTCTTCTCCTATCCTCAGAGGTTAAGGAAAACAATGTTTCACCTCCCTCCTTGTAACAACCTTTTATGTACTTGAAAACTGGTATCATGTCCCCCCTCAGTCTTCTCTTCTCCAGACTAAACAAACTCAATTTTTTCAATCTTCCCTCATAGGTCATGTTTTCTAGACCTTTCATTATTTTTGTTGCTCTCCTCTGGACTTTCTCCCATTTGTCCACATCTTTCCTGAAATGTGGCACCCAGAACTGAACACACTACTCCAGCTGAGGCCTTATCAGTGAGGAGTAGAGGGGAAAAATTACTTCTTGTGTCTTGCTTACAACACTCCTGCTAATACATCCCAGAATGACATTTGCTGTACATGAGAAGATTGCTATGCTTTGAACCCATATCCATAGACACCTAATGTGAGTGGACACATCAGGCCAACTACAGGCAGGTCTACACTACCGCTTAAGTTGATCTAACGTACGTTGCTCAGAGGTGTGAAAATGCGCGCACACACACCCCCAAGTCACGCAAGTTTCACCCTTTCCACACCAGCACTTCTCACCGAGGTGGAGTAATCATTCCAATGGGAGAACTCTCTCCCGCCGGCGTAGCGCATCTTCACCAGACACGCTACAGTGGCACAGCTGCACCAGTGAAGTTGCACTAATGTAGCTCTGTAGCGTAGACTTGCCCTAAGATGAAAACATGGGAAAGAGGGGGCATTCAAGAGAAAGTCTGAGAATGATAATGTAGCTCATTAAGCAGTGGTCTGAGATAGAAGATGGCACCTGGAAAATTATCATGGACCAGATCAGTCAAATACATAGTATACCAAGGAAAGCAAGAGTAACTCTCCTCCTATGGCCATCCTGCAATCAGCTCCACTTTTGTTCCACATGCTTTTATGAGCAGAACACTTTAATCATTCAACTCTACCTTTGCCCATTAGTGTTTTCTGTAGATAGCTGCAAGTTTTGGTTCTTCAGTTATGCAACTGTATTTGTTCATTTTATTTCATTTCCTTATATTAGTTCTTTGTTACCTTTCCAATTCGGCAGTCACTCCACAATGTGTAAACAGAACAACAGACTTACTCATCACAGTCAGCCTGGTTCACCTGATCTGCATGGCTGATGAAGCCAAGTGCACATGCTTTACCCCTCTTGTTTCTGTGTCCTATCACGAATAGAGAGTCTGTTAGTCTCCATACATTTTACTATTAATAACTTGCACCCTTCACGCCAAAGGGCCCTTAAACGTTTTGCAAGCCATATACAGGAATTGCCTACCACTGAAAAGCACAACTGTCATTGGGGCAGACCCTGGTAGCCACATACACTAAAAGCAGTTTAGGGTCGGAAAGTGCAGAGCATCATTTCCAGCTGAAACTTGTGTGGCTATCAGTGTAAAAACCAAGGCTTAGCCCATTCAGAGCCTAATGGAAATCAATGAGGCTCTATGTAGGCCAGGGGTCGGCAACCTTTCAGAAGTGGTGTGCCGAGTCTTCATTCATTCACTCTAATTTAAGGTTTCACGTGCCAGTCATACATTTTAACATTTTTAGGTGGTCTCTTTCTATAAGTCTATAATATATAACTAAACTATTGTTGTATGTAAAGTAAATAAGGTTTTTAAAATGTTTAAGAAGCTTCATTTAAAATTAAATTAAAATGCCGAGCCCCCTGGACCGATGGCCAGGATCTCGGCAGTGTGAGTGCCACTGAAAATCAGCTCGCGTGCCACATTCGGCACCCGTGCCATAGGTTGCCTACCCCTGATGTAGGCATTGGGGATCTGCCAGTGCAGAGCTCATTGCAGGGTTGGGGCCCAAGATGGTAATGTTGTGAAGCAGAAGTAGTAGTGGCATAATCTTGCTGCCTCACTTGCTATTTCATGATTTGAAACAAATGTCAGTAAACTGTCAAATATCATAGTTTAAACACACAACTACCAATAGAGATCAGTTTAGATACATTAAATGCTACAGGGTAGGGCAGTCATATGTCCCATTTTGGCTGGGACGGTCCCTTTTTTAAGCCCTGTCCCAGCCGTCCTTTTTTTGGCAAAAACGGGCATTTGTCCCATTTGCTCTTGCCAGTTGTCAAAAAAGTGGGGTGTGGTGCTGAGGAACTTGGCGGGAGAGAGTGGTGATGCCAGCCCAGCACAGGAAGGGGAGGCAGGGTTGGAGCAACAAGCAACAGCCTTGGGGGGGGGGGGTTGGAGCAACCAGCAACAGCCTTGTGGGGGGCGGGAGGCAGGGCTTGGGTGAGTGTCTCAGACCAGCCCCGTGTGGTGTCCCATTTTCCCTTTGGAAAATATGGTCACCCTACTACAGGGTCACATATTCAAAGTTGTGTAGACCACAAAAATGCATGTGTTTGCCTGCAAAAACTCAGATTTGCATATATAAAGGGGGTATCTGCATGTATAACTATTCCATTTCTTTTTTTTTTTTTTTCTTCATAAAAATTGGCCATTTTCTTTTAAGCAGTTTCTTTTAATTGTTTGCAGACATTTTTGTGGATTAATTTTTACCCCGCTTTCAAAATTTGACCCAGAATCTCCAAGAGCTCATACTCCTGAAGGACCAGAAACATAGTCCAGAAGCTCAAGAGATTGAGTCTTGAATTGCAGGGACAGAAGTGAAAAGTAGCAGATAAACCCTAAAGAATATCAGTTTCCCTGCTCATTGATCCTGTCTCTGGTTTTCAGGTCTTCGCTCTCTATGAAGGTCCCAGGCAACCTGGATGAAGCAACCTCATTTTCATCCATAAGAACATCTCACCCCATGACCCAAAAAAAAAAAAAAATCTTTCTTTCTTTCTTTCTTTACCTCACTTGGCTGAACAGGGAAGGTTTATGTTTCACTCACTGGGTAACAGACAAATTGAAAAATACATATCTCCACACTTTGCCCTTCATTTCACAGAGAAGTCTTCATGAAGTTTGAGCGGATGAATGACGGTGACTCTTCAAATACCTGTAGGTTCAGTTCAAATGAGCAAATGGTTTGATGCTTACCGCAAAATTATCAAAAAGTAGTAGACCCTCTTTAGACTGAAATTGCAGTAGAAATCTTCCTAGAACAGGATCTCTTGTAAGATTTCTAGGATCCCTCTTCTTGTTGTTGGGTAGCAAACACTGTGAAACCAACCTCTCGTGATATTTCGCTACCTCTGTTGCTGCTCCTGACAAAAAGGGAAGAGTAACAGAGGTACGGCAATCATCATGAGAAAGCCTTCACCAACAGTTACCACCCTGCAGCAGCAGAGATGCTGCAACTACTTGCAATTCTAAGTACGGGGAATGCTGCAGAAATACCACAGTGTGGCAAGTGTCGGTAAATGTCTTTTTACTGGCAACCAATATAAGCGAAAATAAAAAGTAATGATAAAGTACAGAGGTCAACTAAATGTTTTCAGACCTCAACAATGATTCTGCTTGAGCTTGGAGAGAAGGCTCAAACAGGGTAGGGGCAATATTATTTTGTCTAAGGCAATTTGTATATCCCTGGAAAGAATCAAAATACCCAGCCACTAGCTTATGTACTTCCTGAAACTCCCTGAGTGACTTGACTGGCAGGAGCAGCTGCAGAGTTGCAATGTGAGATCCTAACGATTGCATTTTATCATCTCCAAACTGAACATTCTTTTTTTGTTTGCCTATGATTATCTCCTAAATAGTTTCACTTTATGTTCTTCAGTTACACGATCTTGCTACTCATTATGTTTTCTTGCCATATTATATTAGTTGTTTGACCACCGTTATTCAAAAATTGTGCAAACAATGTGGAAATAATTTAAGGGAAACTGCTACATCATCACCTCATAAACCCACTTTTTGGGGAAAATGTTTTTGTAACCTTCAATCCCCCATTCCTTATACTTTTTCCTGTCCCTTACCACAACCATTATGTTCCTTTCCCTTAATCCTTTATTACAGTGCTTTCCTTGGGTGAGTTTGATTTGAGGTAGGTTCTCCTGAGCAAATCTCTACACTGTGGCCAGACATTTCCTCATCTAGAGGACATGCTGGACTATAGTTTGAACTTGGTTTGGCTGCTTTCCCCAAGCTTCCTTAACAAGATCCATAGGATTCCTCAGGGTTGATGCCCCTTCCAGCATTCCAAAGGGCAAAAGTCCCAGTGGAAGCCATATTGTGAAGAAAAGTTAAGGCAGAAGTTTATCCCAGTCCTTTCCATCCAATGCCACAAATTTTCACAAAGTACGCTTGAGAGATTTGCTAAAAATTCTGAGTGGACTGTCAGTCTCAGGTTCAGAGTGACTTAACTTTAAGGGTGTCCCAAACCTTTGGGCAAGACAAAGTCAGTCCCTAGGTCAGACTCTCAGTGGGCAGCTCAACCAGGGTAAAGGTTTTTGTATTAGTTCTTCAGCTAATCTAGGCAGAGTTAGTTACACAAGTCCTCCATCAAGGAACAAAATAAACAAGATTACTAGTCTCAGCAAACTGATTGTGACTCATCTGCAGACTGAGAATTATTTGCTGATGAAATTCAAGACTATGTCCAACTAAAAAATAAATGTGAGAATTTTGTGGACCATACCCACAAAAAATAAAGGTAAAGTTTGGCAAATGATACATAGTGAATTTTTGCTTAGTTTTAATTGTGAAGGGGCAGTGAACTTGTGACTTGTCTGGCATATCACTCCTATCGTGCAGTGCTAAATACAACCAAAAGGCTATGTAAAACTACAACAAGAAGAATCATTTTGGGGCATTCGGTCCGTATTACAATTTTTTCTCTCTCTCTTTACAGGAATGACATGCCAAGCGCGAAGTTCTTACGTAACCAGCGAGATCCTGTGGGGTCATCGTTTTACACCTGTCCTCACACTGGAGGATGGATTTTATGAAGTTGACTACAACAGCTTTCATGAAACATATGAGACCAACACACCATCTTACAGTGCCAAAGACCTGGCAGAGACGGCCAGCCGAGCAGAACTGCCCCTGACATGGTCTGTGTCCAGCAAACTAAACCAGCATGCTGACCTGGAAACTGAAGAGAGGGGAAAAAACCACGAAGACCAAACTGAAAGGAATGGTGACGTGGCAAACTTAGAAAATGAATCCAAAGTTTGAACCAGCAGAGGTTCACCACACAACCTCTTTTTTCTTTTTGGTCCTTCCCTTTTTTTATTATGATGACAAGAAAAGAAATATTTAAGGTTTGAAATGTCTACCTGCCCAAACAAATCAAGAGATTCATAAAATAAGCAAAGACGTGGGTTAAAGCTGCAATATCCCTTATATACGATGAAATCTCTGATCACTGCCCTTCCAATAATTGCATATTTCCTCTGGATAAATACAAGTTTATGACCACAGGTGTGTTTAAAAAGGAACCAAAAAGGAGGGGGGGGGGGAAACTTAGTATCTGGGATAATAAAAGGAAAGACTGTGATTAATGTTTGCTAATACCGTGGGCCTTGGCTCTAATTTTTATATATTTCAAGACAGTTTCATAAACAGGATGTGATGCCTCCAATGAAAATGGGCATTGCAGCTTTAAGACCGAGGTGAGCAGAAAGAGCTGCAGTTCAACAGGATACTGTATATATGCCTTATGTAATTACTTTCTCTTTAAATTTAGTAATAAACCCAGCATGTACAAAAGTACTGTAGTAAAGAACTTCTAAATAATGTACATAGATGTGTAATTAATGTAGGTTTAGATACATAATTCTAGAAATATTGGGATGCAAAAAATTGAATAGGCATTTCTGTTTTAATATTTGGAGTATATTAGTTTCTCCCCTATATATCTGGCCCTTTTAGTGCACAACATTTTCTTCAGTGTACCAGACTGGCAGCTATTTAGAAGACCTCACTGTTTCCCTAACAAATCATTTTACTGATTCTAAAAAGCCATAAGTCTGGGGGGAGGGCAGGGGGGAGAAATTGAAACATTACTGATATACTGTGAAACTGTTTACAAAAATGATTCTATCTTTTGTAATATTATAGGGTAAACTATTCCTGGCTACTTTTGGCAGTTCAGCCTGAATTAGACTGTGGCAGATTCTTGGAAAACACAAGAATCTCCGGTACACTGTTAATATAAAAAGCATGTTCATGTTGGGCTAGGACCCTGTAAGTGCACTACTGTGGGAAGCTATTCTTTTTTCCCTAAACCATTGGATTAAAGCTATGTAGTTTTCTGTATAAATAGTATAAGCCATTAAAAATTCTGAATGTTATTCATGGGCTAAGTAGAGAACACTTTTAGCTACTCGGTCTGGGAAGAAATAATTGAATTTCATCTGAAGTTGTAGTCAATGAGATTCATTCGTTAACATCATTAGCACTTTGTTGGTCCTGAAAATTCCCAAAAGGCTTTATGGACCTAGGTAATTTTCATCAGGGTTTCTCATATAAAAGCCCACTCCTGACATCTCTATTCAGGTGAGTGGACCCTCCCACCCTTACTCATATTGGGCCAAATCCTCAGCTGATTTAAATAATTTTGATTTCATGCACCAGAACTATGATGATTTGCCTGATTTACACCAGCTGAGCAGCTGGCCCGTAGAGTAGTACCTAACTTCTCAAATACACTCAGTGTGGGGTGACTCACAGTGTATGGTATTACTCAATGTAAGGATTGTTGCATCAGGCCCTGTGTGCATAAAATAGTATTAATTCAAATAAAAGACTCCCATGACTTCAATGGGCTTTGGCTCTGGCTCATAAAGAGTACCATTTCCCTCAGTCAAGAGAAAAACAAACTGTAGCCTTAATTTTCTTTTTGTACCTGCCTAGTCTGGAAAGGAAAAATACACTGAAAAGAATTTAAAGTTATTTTGGGTTTTGTTTGTACAGAAGCTTTTAAATTCAAATAGAAGAAAAAAACCTCAGGAGAAACCTAGTGGGCAGGTGGAAATTTTGCACTGTGATATATCCTTCACATTAATTTCACATCTATACACTGTTTTTACTGCAACACAATTGCCCATCCTTTATTTTCATTGAGTGGTTAAGAGTTGATTTGGCTCCTACAGCTATGATTGCCTACAGGCGGAGGTTTTGCACACCTGGATCACACCAATCAAAACAGCTAAGCCTCGTGTCTGCTTTATTTCTGAAAATTTTCCCTAACAGGTTTTCACAAAGAAGCTACTCATACAATTCCACAATTTAAGCAATTGTTTAAAAGATGTATTTTCATCCCCTCCACCAGGATGACTGATTTCATCAGGTAGTTACAGATTGTTGCTTATTTTCATTTAGTTTGGCGAAATAAAACTGGTTTTGCTACAGACCCTTTTAAAATACAATGGTATCCTTTGTTTACTGACACAGTGTCAGAACCTGCTCAGTACTATGGTTTATACAGCACACCCTGTCTTTAAGGCTGCTCTTGAGAGCCAAGGAATTCACACAGTAGAGCAGGGTGTATACATGCTTCTTAGGTGTTTTAAGGGAGGAGTCACTCTGAAATTTCATTGGGGAACAGTAGTCGCATATCAGAGGTAATCTTATAAGGGAGAACCCCGTAGCAAAGGTACTTGCTAAAAGTAATGAAGCACAGCCTGCGGGGGGGAGGGGCACAGCCTGCGGAGGGGGAGGGGCACAGCCTGCGGGGGGGGAGGGGCACAGCCTGTAGTCCTAGAGCAGAGTACATGAGTTTAAAGCAAAGAACTCCTCTTAGGATGAATCTGCTTTTTGCTCTTGTAATTTCCTGGGCCCTTCTATAATCCATCGCTGCAGTTTAAGAAGAGCTTGTCGTGTTCAATAAAACAGCGGCTTTTAGACCTGTTTGTGCCCTTTAGTACAAAAAAATAGACTTTATGCTAGTGGGGCATGTGCATGGGTAAGTTATATTTTTGTGACTAGGGC
Organism: Platysternon megacephalum; assembly: GCA_003942145.1. Lineage (NCBI taxonomy): Eukaryota > Metazoa > Chordata > Testudines > Platysternidae > Platysternon > Platysternon megacephalum. Next base: position 5,628,083 of record QXTE01000093.1, on the reverse strand, counting down.
ACTTAAAGTTTAAGGTCTCTCTCTGTCTCTCATGGTCTTTGCTATTCATGTGGTATGAAATGTAAAGTTTACAACAAATCTCATTTTTGTAACGTAAGCTTAAAAATGAAAAGTCTCCAAGGCTTTCAACTGGGAAGCTTCACAGAAACTTTGTACTAGAATGTCCCTATCAAACACCTCTATTTTTCTACAATGATTGATTAAGCCGTTTAACAATGTATTTTGTGTCAACAATTTCAACTGAACTGTTAAAAACAATTAAGAATTGAATGCTGTTAATTAACAATGGATTTTCAAAGCTGACCGTACTGAGTGGTGTTTTTCATTACTACAGTATATACACTTACCTGATTATTTTGATTCATGCTCTTATTAAAACTATATATTTGGAAATGTCAATGCCCAGTAATATTCTTGGCAAATCAAATTTAAGGAACATAAATAATGCGACATTTTTATGTAAGTAGCTACATAAACAACCAAAATCCATCCAAAGCTCCTATTTCTCTGTATTTCACTGATATACTAAGGTATCTTTTTCTTAAAATCTATTGTGAAATTGATGAGCAAGTGACAATATTCAAAGATATATGCAATCTTTCAGCTTTTTCATACTGCTAGAGTCTGCCTACCTAGGTAGCTAGAGTACGCTAGAGTACTCTAGTTTAGGTACACTAGAGCAGTTTCTTTGTATTGACCCCTTCCAGATGACTATAGTGCAACTCTCAATCTTTTTACTGTATAGCAGGGGTTTCTGGTTCATGTTCATTTTTCCCCACCCACATTTTCTGGGTCAGTTCATCAGCTGGTGTAAATTGGTATAGATGTACTGACTTTAATGGAGCTACATGAATTTATACCACCTGAGGACCTGACCCTCCATGTTTATTTTAAGGCAAGTTCTGGTTTATTATTTTAGGAATAACAATGGTATTCCTTAAATTACATGAAAGCTGGCCACTCTGGGAGTTGAACCTCTAGGCCCTGATCCTGCAACTACTTAAACCTGAGAGTAATGTTATGCACACGAGCAATCCCACTGAAGTCAATTTGTGTGAGCAAAGTTACATACAAGTGTAAGAGTTTGCAGGTTCAAAGGCATAGTGAGAACGGTAGATCTGTAAGGATCACAGACTCCCTCTGCAAACAATTTTCAACAATGCACGAATTTAAGATTTGGGGTATTTTTGGTGTATGTTTCATCAAAATCTATTCTAAAATTTTTGCTGAGTGGCATTTAAATTTGAAAGTGGAAACCCTATTTATTCCGTATGTATAAAGTGACTTTCTGATCACATGGCAATGATTTTAGTCACCCTTTCTATTTCCCACTAGGAGTAAGTATACCATTTTCTTTTAATAATACCGGAAAGGCAGGAGCAGGAGGTGGCACTAAATCTTAGAGTCTTAATTCAGACTTGCTCCAGATATCCTTGCTGTATTCAAGAGGCTGAGATGTAACAACCCTTATTTTGTATCTAGTGGGGATTTCTAAATAAGATACAATGGAAAAATGTATTTCAGTATTTTCTGTTCTCAATACATCTTTGCTTTCAGGCAGTTTTGAAAATGGTTTGCCTTCTGAAATTCTGATACTATGTGACATCATTGTGATAACATGATGCAAATCATATACAACAAAAGAAATACAGCTGGACTCTCACTATGAGCAGGGGCGGATTAGCGTTTTGTGGGGCCCCTGGGAGTCCCCACCCCCACCCCTCTCACGGTGTTCCTGCCAGGGAAATGGGGTCACGGCACAAGGGCTTGCCCCATTCCACATGCTTGGCACTCCTGCTGGGGAGTGGGGTTGGGGGCTTAACCCATTCCGCCCAGCATTCCAGCTGGGGAGCGGAGACAGCGCACGGGGGCTTGCCCTGTTCTGCCCACCCACCTGCCCCCCATGCCGAGTGGGCAGAGCAGGGAAAGCCCCCATGCTTCGATCCCACTCCCCGGCTGGAGCGCCAGGCGGGCGGAGCGGATCAGGGCGTGGGGACACCCATTTTTCTGGGGCTCCTCAATTGGCCAGGGCCCCTGGGAATGGGCCCCGTTGGCCCAGTGGCTAATCCACCATTGACTATGAGGAAAGGGAATGACATTAATGACAGTTGGGGGGAACTGTTTGACACAGATTTGGACTTTGTGATCTAAATTATTCTTAATGAGAGAGCCTAAGGATCAATCTTGTTTAGTTTAAAGGATAGTGTTTCAACCCCTGAACAAAAATTTAAACTAAATATTGAAAATGTAGACACTAACAATATATCCATCTTCTCCCTCTCCCACCCCCCACTTCAAACTCCACTGCATTTCCAGAATCACTTGTATGGGTGACTATAGCGTAACCGAGTCCTGCTTCACCATTAGCAGAAGTGTTGTAAGCAAGACACAAGAAGTCATTCTTCTGCTCTACTCCGCGCTGATTAGGCCTCAACTGGAGTATTGTGTCCAGTTCTGGGTGCCACATTTCAGGAAAGATGTGGACAAATTGGAGAAAGTCCAGAGAAGAGCAACAAAAATTATTAAAGGTCTAGAAAACATGACCTATGAGGGAAGATTGAAAAAATTGGGTTTGTTTAGTCTGGAAAAGAGAAGACTGAGAGGGGACATGATAAGTTTTCAAGTACATAAAAGGTTGTTACAAGGAGGAGGGAGAAAAATTGTTGTTCTTAACTTCTGCGGATAGGACAAGAAGCAATGGGCTTAAATTGCAGCAAGGAAGGGTTAGGTTGTACATTAGGAAAAACTTCCTAACTGTCAGGGTGGTTAACCACTGGAATAAATTGCCTAGGGAGGTTGTAGAATCTCCATCATTGGAGATTTTTAAGAGCAGGTTAGACAAACACCTGTCAGGGATGGTCTAAATCAGGGGTCGGCAACCTCTGACACGCGGCTCGCCAGGGTAAGCACCCTGGCGGGCCGGGCCAGTTCGTTTACCTGCCGCGTCGGCGTGTTCGGCCGATCGCGGCTCCCACTGGCCATGGTTCACCGTCCCAGGCCAATGGGGGCGGCGGGAAGCAGCGCGGGCCGAGGGATGTGCTGGCCACAGCTTCCCGCCGCCCCCATTGGCCTGGGACGGCGAACCGCAGCCAATGGGAGCCGTGATCAGCCGAACCCGCCGACGCGGCAGGTAAATGAACTGTCCCGGCCTGCCAGGGTAAGACCCTGGCGAGCCGCGTGCCAGAGGTTGCCAACCCCTGGTCTAGATAATACTTAGTCCTACCTTGAGTGCAGGGGACTGGACTAGTTGACCTCCCAACATCCCTTCCAGTCCTACACTTCCATGATGATTCTCTCAGATATTTACTGTATGTTGATTCCCCAGATGGCATGTAGCAGCATGTAGATGTAACACTGTTATCATAGCAAAAGACAAACTGTGTTCTAAAACCAGGCAAAGTATGTATTTCATCTCACAGGTGTGAAATTAGTTTTCTATTTTAAGCAAATTGACAAATACACATCACACTTCTGGCCCATTCCCCCCTAATGTGAGAATAACCCACACAGCAGAGTCAAAATTCAGAGTTTCAGCTTGTGTAATCTGCTTTGAATTCTTCTGTCAGATGGGCACAATTGCCAGCTCCTTCCCTTGCCTCCCACTGAAGAAGCCAGTGATTCCAGCCCCAAACCTGCAGCTCTCGTAGGATCTGGTGGAGGAAAAGGGTATCTCCCTTCCCCAGTCTCTCTTGAAATCCACCTCAGCTGCATTCCCAAGCCATAAAAAGGAAGCCTCTCAAGTGACTGTGGCCTCTGTTTGAGGTTATTTGTGGTGGCATCATTTGCCGATTTGAATGGGAGGAACTGATGGGGAGCTACTGGTCCCGTCCCACCTCTTCCCCACCCATTCCATCCTGTTGAAACTGAACCAATCTGGACTTCCGCAGGGCCTGGGAAAACAAGGGTGCGTGGTATTGAGGCAAGTGTCCTCACTTCCACATCCTTTGCCTCCCGCCGTAGCAGGGATCTGCTGAAATATGAGGGCCTGAGGTCCTCACTGACAGATCTATGTTAAATGACTTGTGATGCAGGGATTGGGATTACCATTTTCCAAGCACCACCAGCAATGAAAGGATGATAGCATACTATGCTGAGGGATCCATTTGACATGTACGGTACATAAAGGTGTTAGGTGGGAAAAAACGTATACATTATCAAAACTTACATTTTATACTTATACATAGTTCTGTTGAATGATAAGTGATCTCTCTAAGAATATGACTACAATCAAATTTGATTCCAAGGTAAACTTACGTCAAAGTAAAAACCACCAGTATCTCACTTGAAATTTTGAATCAGAAGGGCCTGGTTGGGTCAGGGAAATACAAATATTTTACCTCTAAGTCATTAGAATGAATCTGGCTCAGGCCATAATGAAAATGGTTACCAGCAACATTTCAGGCTCATGTGAAACATTTCAGAAGTAGAGCCAAAAGTTAAGATCCTAAATCCACAGTTAGGCACCTGCCTAATTTTCAGAAGTGCTGAAGATCCAACAACTCCCACTGATTTCAGTGGGAACTGCTGGGTGCTGAACCTTTTTGAAAAATCAAGCCACTGAGATGGGTGCGAAAGTAAGGATCTTGGCACTTCTGTTTGCTCCTACTTTTTAAAATCCCGAACCTGGTTGTCTCAGGAGAGGCATCCACATCAATGAAACACCATCAGCATTAATGCCTCCATTCAGCAAACCACTTAAGCATGTGGTTAACTTCAACCATGTGCTTAAAGTCCCATGGGAGTATTCAGATGCTTACAGTTAACCACATGCATAAGTGCTTTGCTGATGTAAGGCCTATGCACCCTTCTTTGTACACTCGTTAAAGAGGCCAAGGATCGAATGAGCGTGGAAGTTGAGCTATGCTCTCCCTCTTAGGCTATGTCTACACTACCGCGGTAAGTTGACCTATGCTACGCAACTCCAGCAACGTGAATAACGTAGCTGGAGTCGATGTACCTTAGGTCGAGTTACTGCAGAGTCTACACTGTGGGGGGTCAAGGGGAGAAAAATCTCCCATCGACTTACCTTATTCTTCTTGTCGGGGGTAGAGTACAGGGGTCGACTGGAGAGTGATCCGCAGTCGATTTGGTGGGTCTTTACTAGACCCGCTAAATCGACCGCCGGTGGATCGATCTCAGAGCGTCGATCCCCGCTGTAGTGTAGACCTGCCCTTAGAGATGGTCTCTCTGAACCAGGGTGCAGGGGAGGGAACCTGCACTCCTGTTGCTTGTGCTGTACCTTTTCTGGGGATAAATGAAAGACTTCAGTCTCTCGAGCTGTCAACCCAGCTCATTTCACCAACACAAAATTTCGGATTAAAAAATAAGAAAAGAAAAGAACAAATTTTCTACTTAAGAGGTGAAGTGGCTCTTACTAGATACAAAAGATCCCTGACAAATAGAGGAAGAATTAAACTGAATTCAAGTGTATATACAGTCATATAGGCCCAGACGCACCAAAGCACTTTAGCAAGTAAGTAGTCCCATTAAAGTCAAGTGCTTAAAGTTACGCATGAGCTTAAATACTTTGCTGGATCAGGGCCATTTAAAAAAATGTTATCGAAGTAAATGAAGAGATTTATAAACTATAGAAAATTGTTATAAATAAATAGAGCAACAAAAATCTACTAGATCAGTGATGTTCAAAACAATGTTTAAAAATACTGAATAGTGCCGTCGATCTGAACTCTGTCCTGTGGAGGAATCAGGGAAGAGGATTTATAATTCAAATGTGTTTTTGCCTTTTCGTTCCTGAGACAGCCATTAAAAAAAGATACAATAGATAGCTACTCTTTAAAACTCATGGCATTTGAAAGAAAAAATCTCATGTTACAAATCATTATGTATCTGCTATTACTGGCTTTTGCTACCATCTAGATGGCAAGGACTGAAACATATTTTTGTCCTGTATCTGACACTAAGTGGCTAGTAATATCTATGGTATTGATTATATACAAGCTTATTGTGCCTTGAAATGCATGGAACAGCTTTACAATAAAACTGAAGAAAAATCTCAGAGATCGATCATGTTGATTCTAATAAATGTAAAAGGAGTCAAACTTTTACTTAGCTCATTGCCCAGGTAAGAAACAACCTCACCCACACAAATTAAAAAAGGAAAAATCTTGAGAGGAAAAAAAAAAAAACACGAGAGATTTTCTTGTGAAATTTATAGGGCTCTGTTTCATAGGACTAAGTAAATGAAGATCTTAACCTTTTAACCTTTTCTTTTAAAAAAAAAATATATATATATATATAGTGTTGGGGCTCTTTTTTATACAGTCATCAGTCTGATTTGCCAGATAATTGTGTGACCATGAAAATATTGAACTTTTCAAAGGAATTCTAAATTTTAAAGAAAAAGTTTAGCATGATGCTTTATTAACTATTCCAGTTAATTAGCACTGTTAATTAGCACTATTACATTACCATATTAATCAGTTCATATACCGTAAAAACTCTCAGGGCTAGATATCTGTAGCAATGCAGGTTAATCTGCTCCCATCCTCGCCATTATGGTATCTATTAGTTAGTCATTACTATAACTCTAATGACAGTTAACATTTAATAATGTGTGTAATAGAAGCTGAACAGCTCACAAGCAGAGCTGTTCAGAGGACACCAAATCCATTTTGCAACAAAACAAGACTTTTTGAACATTAGCACAAAAACAGAATTGTGTTTAAAAGTACATGTTTGGACCAAAACCTGAGTTCTTTCGGTGTCTATGTGGCCTGGGATGTGGGAATCCTGGATCTCCCAAATCTCACAGCAGTGAACTAACTACCATGCTAGAGAGACTCAGTCTCTCTCTCACTCATGCACACACCCCCTTCAGAACAAAAACTTGATCAAAATCAAAACATTCCAGCCAGCTCTACTCATGAGATTGATAGTGAGATTCAAGGGCTTTCACCAGTCACCAGTTTGAATCTGAGCCCAGCTGGTAGTGACTGAAAGTCACTATCATAGGCCCTCGTGGCCTACCTGGAATGAGCTGGTGAGTGACACCTCCTCCAGTTCCTAATAGACTAACATTCACATCACAAAAACACCATCACAACTGACAGACTTGTCAGCAGTAACACAGAGGCCAAGGTTTAAAAGAACATGAGTGATCATTCCTCCAGGTCATGGCTAAGGCACACTGGATAAGAAGCTAAGGGAGACTTATATTGCTGTCTTCTATGTTGTACTTGTTCTGTGGAGAAACACAGAATTTCAGACTCCACTGTTACTAATCTGGGCCAGGATGTTCCCCTCTCACAAGAGCTGATAATTGTTTATCCTGAGGAAATATTGTCAGTATCAATTCTAAGTAGTCCTGAAATGAGAGTGCCTTAAACACCCCCCCACACACACACACTTTCTTCCCTCTCTTCTCCAGATGAACATCTCCACTCTCCACAAAAAAATATTGTGGCTTCCTGCCTCATTTTTCACCACCTCAGCCTGGTAAGAGAGTGCTTTATTGTCCTTCATGATAAAAGGTACACACGATATGAGATGACTCCATCAGTAGGCACGGTCTCCAAGAGCCAGTCCCATTTGCGTAGCACCTGAAGATTGTTGAACCTTCTATAAACCTCAGCTGAACAGAGGCTTCCTGTCAATAATTCATTTTGTTGTTAGGCATGTCACCTGTCATCGCAGTAGCGTCACAGAATCAGTACTCTTCTTGGAAGCGCAGGAAAGTTCCTTCAACACAGTAAAAAGTACAGTCGTGGGTTCACCTGGCAGCTCTGTTCAAGTGTGTTCTCTGAGCCTGCTTGCTCTTCAGTGACACAGACTGTTGACAGCCATCTTGCTAAAAAAGGTTCCAAATTGCTTTTCTTTTCTATTCTATAGATGATCAGTATAACAATCATGGAACAAACTTGCATGTTTAATATTAAAAAAAAAGGCCAACAATTTCAAGTATAGGTGCTCAAAAATCTTCAACATGCAAATCTACTGTAGACTAATACAACTATGTCTGTCTAGGTCAGAAAACAGCCTGAAACAATAGCTCTGAAAGGTATGGACTGTTACCAATGATCTCAGTAAGGTGTTAGCTCTGAAGCCCAATATAAAATATATACATTATTAACTATTTAACTGCTGATCAAATCACACAATAAAGACAATATTATGAAGATCTGCACACTCTGCTGTGAGTGACATCTCATTTGGTATCACAAGTGCATGGAGCTTGGCTGGCAGGCAGGCAAAGCTTGAGAGAACATCACTATTTTTTTTCCCAAACCGATTCTGGATTTCCATTGAATTCAATAGATTGACAAATATAGATTTAGGTAACTAGTTTTAGGTAACCAAGTTTGAACATTTGAGCCCTGGTTTAGAAGTTCCCATCTACCAGAGTCACAAATGCTGTCATTTTTTTTTGAAAGATGGCCACCATTTAGAGTAGATTCAGAAATGTCAAATGTAATTAAAACCTCTATTTTCCATGAAGCTGATGGGAGATTTACTCAGTTAAAGACTGCAGAATTTGGCCCCCAGTCTACTAATTCTGAGAAGTGCTTTTTACATTTGGAACTTTTTCACTAATGGGCAGCATAAAGTAAGGGTGATGCTAATACGAGTCCCCTGCTATTAAAAGATGTAAAGTTTTACTGAATTACAAAATAAATCATGCGTAAATTTCAACATAGATCTCAGCTTCTAAATAATAATACAATTTGGCTAGCAAATTTGGAAGCAAGTTTAATCTACCCAAGATTTATGAAAGTTCATTAATAATAACTAAAAACTGCAAACAATTCATAGGATTATCAATAAGAAAACATATGAAAAATAAGCTCTCTGAAATCAAGCCAATGTTTTTACCCTTTCTTCATTTCTCCGTTTATGTGTAAACCACAAATAACTATCTATGCTCAGGCTGCTACCTATACAATTGTTCTATCATATTATAAGAGAAGATAACAGCTGGGAATGGCTAAAATACTGGTTTGGCTCCTGAACGATCTTTGAGTCCTTTTGTAACTCCCTTGAATCAATCAGTTTCAATGCATCTTGCACGGGCAATGAAATGAAAGCATGCTTATTATGAAAGCACAAGACAAACATGTATTTAGAAAATTTACAGTGCCAAATTTTTAAAATATAAACATCTTTATGAAATGACTGTTCCAAAAACAGTTTACGCATTTGAGGAAGTTTTCCTCTTTTGGCTGGAACAATAAATAACTTTGGACATGGCCTTGGTTTAATTTGTCTTTATTTTATCCACTAAACTCTACCACCATTGTGCAGAATGGACCATGATTAGTACTAATTTAGAACCAAGTTTTGCCACTTTAGCATCCATCCATGTAATTCTAGTATTCCAGTGGATTTCTGTGCAGCTTCCAGGGCAGAAAAAGTACTTGTTTTGTTGCTTTAAAAAAATATTTATTGGCAGCTCTGGTTGTACCTGGAGATCGGTTTTCTTCCCATTTCCATCACAGATCACACAAGGTCTTTTCCTCAAACCTATATATGCCTTTATGTGGCATCCCTCCAATGTTCTTGACTTTGAAAAAGTAAGTAGCAGGTATGAGCAACCACATTTTGCTTTAATTTCAGCTTCATGGTTTTGAAATTGCATTTGGGAACTTTACTGAGCTCAGGGGCGGCTCCAGGCACCAAGCGCGTGCCTGGGGCGGCAAACCGCGGGGGGCGGCCTGCTGGTCGCCGTGAGGGCGGCAGTCAGGCAGCCTTCGGCGGCATGCCTGTGGGAGGTCCGCCGGTCCCGCAGCTTCAGCGGCAATTCGGCGGTGGGTACGCCGAAGGCGCGGGACCGGCGGACCTCCCGCAGGCGTGCCGCCGAACGCTGCCTCACTGCCGTGCTTGGGGTGGCAAAATACATAGAGCCGCCCCTGACTGGACTCACATTCTACCTCGCCTGAGCAAAAAACAAGTTAACTTCACAGATAGTAACTTCCACTGAACTTCCTGGTTCACTTGGGGATTACTTTCCTGCAATAGCAACAAATGTCTAAAGAAGTTTGAATTTCATTAGTCAGGGATTAATCTATGATGGCCTGAAACTGAAGGTCCCGACAACTAACCATACAGAACATAAGTCAAAGAATCATCACAGCCAAGATTTACATGCGATTTTCCATGTTCCCAAAACCTTACATTCAATCAAAATCCTGTTCATGTTTCTTCACTGAATTATGTTCTTTATTATTTGCTATTGGGGTCCTAGAGTTTCAGCCAAACACTGCTTATCTGATCCTTTTAAAAAAGTCATTAACATTTTTCTAGGAGTTAAAAATGTGGCAGCTATCCAGTAGCCCCCCCCCCCCCCCCCCCCCCCCCCCCAAAAAAAAAAACACCTCTGAAAAGACCTGTGGACATTAATCAACAGTATTGCAACTCTGAGTGTTCAAAAATCATGAGTCAGGCCCCCAGAAGTCATGACATTGGCTTATAACTCATGAGATTACAGATTGTGAGGCGCTCGGATACTATGGTAATAGAAGCTTATGCTCCTGGGACTTGTGCTCCTAACTCGTTTAGGGTACGTTTACACCGCCCCCAGGAGCGAGCCTCCCAGCCCAGGTCGACAGACTCAGGCTGCTGGGGCTTGTGCTGTATAGACAACGCTTCAAAGTTGCGGCTCGGGCTGGAGCGTACAGCTCTGTTTCGAATGCTAGCCTGAGCCTGTTAACCCAGGCTGGGAAGCTCACTGCCACAGGCTGCACTGACACACCCTTAGGCACTCTTGAAACTCTGTCCCTAATCACTTTCTAAGGTGGTTGCTTTTATAGCTATCACCACTTTCTATGGCTGCGCTAGTCTCTGTTTTGGGTCAGACAGCGTATTACACATCTAACTATGAGGGACAATAGTGTACCAGAGCAATTAACTTCATATCAAACCATCTATGTTACCTCTGTTCTTTGGCAACACGCCGCTATTCTGTTTGTTTCAGTCGAATATCACTGAAGTTGGTTCCAAAGGGCACAGAATAAAATGTCAAGTTTAGGAACATAGAATACATCCAAAAATATACCGCATGATACAATGAGGTTTACAGCCATCAAATGATGAGATGTCAAGAGCAATACCGAGTTCCCAGGCTCCACGACAAAAGTCCCATCCCCAAAATGTCCCCTTTTGAGTGGGATGAGGTGAGAGAGAGTCTCCCCAGTTCTGCAACTGCCCATGCGTGGGCAGGTCCCTGCCCCCAAGCAGAGCCCCGTTGAAGTCTCACATGTAGTTGCAGGATTATGACTTGAAACATGGAGCAAGCGAGCTATGGGAAACGCATATACCAAAACTCCAAAGCACAGAGTATCTTCTCTACAGCCAGCAATAATTTACACATCTGATATTGCGGCTATGGAAAGATGGTAACAAAGACAAACATAAGCGGTTTACTAATTCCTCCCTTTTCCCACGAAGTTTTCCACCTGTTTAGAAGAGCCACTGTGGTGAAGGCCCCTCTTGCTGGAAGTGGCTTTCAAACTCCCACCCCTTGACTTGGGGTGGAGACCCTTCCTACAGCCTTGGGGGAGGCAGAAACTAACCCAGAAATCATTCCCTCACCTTTATCAGCAAACAAACAGTCCCAGTGCCCCTCCAGCATCAATACCTCAGTCACTGATCCAGTGCATCCTTCCCTGTGGGCTCTGGCCAATTCATACAAGCTCCTAGTGGCCACTCAGACAGGCTGCTTTCTAGGCCTCTCCTGCAGCCCCAGCTCAAAACTCCCACAGGTCTGTCCTCCGGCCCGCCTAGTCCCTTCTTGAATGGCATCCCCATCCTGCAATGCGAGGGCAGCTGGCAACAGGGATGGCTGCCAATAGAGGATTTTAAAGAATGGTCATTGGCTCATATCAAGTATTGAACTGGGAAATCCTGAAACTGCCTTTCAACATCTTCTGACTCATATAACTGGACTTCTTCTTGTTATGTCAAAGTACATCGCCTTACATTATGTCACAGTGTACCCACAGCCATGGATTACACTTATGACTTTCTTTCACACTGATATGCTTTTTAAAAAAATCAAGTTTTGTGTTTAAGATAAAACAAGAGTTCAGTTCCTACTATAATAGCTCAGATTTCTACCGTGCCTTCTACTGCAAAGGACCCCAAATCATCGTACTCATTTGCAAACACTGGGGCAAATCCCAAACTCCTGAGATAGGCTGAATACACTACATTATATTTGAAGTCACTGGGAGTTGCAAGTGTTCAGGGTCTGACCACTTTGAGAGTTTTTGCCTGGCAAAGGGCTTCAGGATTTGGTGACAAAATAGGTGTCAGAGTCCCTGTGGAGCTGCTCCTTCTGAGACCCTGTTACAGCCCCCCCACCCCACCCCCCAAGTGCACCCCTTTCAAGCAGCAGGCCCATGCCTCCACTTCTCTTTGGAGAGGGATCCTGCAATCCAACCACTCTCTGACTGCCTTCAGCTTACATCTCCCTGGCTGCCACCTATGTCTCCTAGAAGATCCAACTGGACTTGGACCCTGCCTGAAACCTCCTTCATGAGCCTATGGTCAGGAATAGTATGCAGACACACAGAAGCAGTTTCTCCAAAAAAACAGTATGATTTATTTGCCCAAATGGTACACAGAGCTGAGAGAGAAAATTTAAAAACAACAAAGAGGCTTATGTGCATATTGTCTTACCTAAGCTTGGCATTCCCGCTCAAGCCCCTGGGTAGACATGACTTAGCCTTGGCGTCCCCTGTTCTCGCTGAGCACCAAGTTACAGCTTGCCAGCTGCTGACCCTGACTCTTGAGTCAGTCTGTCTGCATGACAGCTTCCCTGCATGCTGACACTCTGTCCTTGGCGGCTTCCAGCTGAGCGGATCGCTCCCCACCTCCCTTTCTGCTAAGGCACCTTTTAATCCCTGAGGATCTTTTGATCTCAGCCCTAGGCTTGGAAAGAGAAAAACATCTTGATAAGTTCTTCCCCTACCACTGCTGGCTTCATTCCTTTGAAGCTGGTACCTGAGAGGTTGTCTTATCTGTGTCATTGTTTTACCCTTCCTGGTTTACTTAACACCCCCCCCCCCCCCCCCCCCCCCCCCCCCCCCCCCCCCCCCCCCCCTNGACAGGCAGTGATATAAAATTGAGCAGGGAAGCCAAGTTGCTCGTAATATTCCTAAGAAATACAGACATTTTCCTGATTTGTCATAATAAGAGTCACCTCCTCCCACAGTGAAACGATGCCCTTTTGTGGCTAAATGCAATAGTTGTTTGATAGCCCACTGCAGCACTATACAACATTTTAGGAGCAGCAGTGAAAAAGAATATATCCAGCTGGAACAGTCTGCACAATGAATTTTAAATAAGCAGAACAGATTACAATATGGCAGGGACATCAGGGGGTCTTCAATGACCACATGTGTTCAGGATCTCAGTTCTCTCTCTCTCTCACACAGGAAAAACAGCACCTCTGGCAGTACATTGCTCCATAGCACTATGCTCAGGCACTGAGCCCAGAGTGACGGGGGGAGAAAAGAGTGCTACATTCTAAGGCCACAGTCTTGCACTGCAATCTGTTCAGGCAGATTGCTATGCTCACACAGAACCCTCTGACTTGAATGGGGGTTCCAGTACTCTGCCCGTGGGCACCACAGAGCTGGATTTGTGCCTAACTCTTCAGTACCACTTCCTGCAGCAAGCTGGGATTTCCAGTACGGTCACCTAGCCAGGTACTAACCTGGCCCAAGTTCGCAAGCTCTGATGAGATCGGACAGTCTGAAGTGACGTGTCTGCACTTATAATGCACAGAAAATGCATTTAGTAGCAGTGGGCAGAGCACCTTTCTGAGCTGAACACCAAAAAGATACAAACATTTTATTCTGATAATTGTCAGGCACAACCCTTCTCGTGGCTTCCGCAGCTGCTTTGCTTGCCCCCTCTATTCCACTCCTTTCCTTTTATCCTCTCTCCTTGCAGGGCTAGCTTGTCACTTTTAGCCACAAGCCCTGAGTTGCAGGCAGTGCAGAGCAGCACCACCACCGGAGGACAACTGGAGAAAACTTATCTGAGGCAGGCCCCATCTTGCTCAGTACTGCTCCCTGTAAACAGGGCATGTGCATTTTGTGCCAGCCCTTATGGACAGAATACTCCACCGAGTGTGCTGGGCCCATGTGACAGGCTTGGTGTAGTCTGGGGCCAAGGCTATGGCCCTGCCTCCTCCCTCCTGAGGAGGGAAAAGGCCAAGCAGTCCCTGCACTTCCCAGAGTGGAGAGAGTGCTATTGTGTGCCTCCTGTGACCAAGCCATCCCTCATACTGACTGCTGTGACATTCTCCTCCGCTTCTCTCTTTAGTCTAGCAACACAATCAGGCCATCTACCTGTCGCATTGCTCTGATCACAGCCCCGTTCTGAAACCTCTTCACTGCCTTCCTGTTTGTTTATGCATCAGATTAAATCTCCTTGCCTTCATCTACAAGATCCTACATAATGTCCCCTCATGCCACTACATCTCTCCTCTCATTTCCTCTTCCTCTTATTCTTTCATTATCTATGTGCCTCACAATTATCTATGCCTACTAGGGTCTTTGTCTCCTTCACCCAGGCTGCCCCCTGTGCTTGGATAACCCTCCTCTTCCTGTCCACCAATCACCCTCTCTACCTTCAAATTCCTCTTTAAGACCCACTTGTTCCAGGACCTTGCTCTCCTATAGGATGAGACATCCCCAAATCATATTGTCATTGCTCTGCCAGTGATACCACCCACACTACTACCTTCATTTCCTTTTCCCATTCCCATCCTATCTGCTTCCTCCATGCCTGGAACTACCTCCCTATCCCAACCAGCTTAGTATCCCTCCCTCCTATCATTTATATCCTTCCCGAAAACCAACTTGTCCCCAGAGGCCCACAAATACTGATCCACCTCAGCATTGTGCCATCACTGTCTCAGAGTTTATGGTTTCATCCAATCACTATGTAAGCAAATGCTCACTCAAGTTACGGCCATTCCCTAAGTCTTCCCCTGAATATTACTGTCTAATCTACGTTGTCTTTTAAACTGTGAGCTCCTCAGGGCACAGACTATGCCTGGTACAGCACCAAGCACACGGCTGACACTTAACAATAATGTGCGAACTGAACCCTGATCCCGGTCACAGTTTTGCAGATAGCCACTTCTTATAACAAGCCCAACACACACACACAGTCTTTGAGAAATTGGAAGCCAGGATCTGAATTTGTAACTTGAGTCTACCTCTGATCAGTAGTGCCCCAATGGTTGCAATGGATAATGAAATCTTTCAGCAAAATACCATTCAACCTATTCCTGTGTGTCTGCTCCTGGATTCAATTCTCACAGCTAGCTTTGTCCTCTGCTATGCAAATTAGTACTTCCAAACTAACAAGAGGCACATTTACACAGCAGGGCCCTTACATAGCAGCAGGGAGACCTTTCAATCCCCAGAACTGGCCTATCCACAGCTACCCATGTACAAGGGCCTAGCTAGAGCAGACCATGTTTTGTCAGTGGCTGCCTGGGTGAGTTGGGTAGCAATGTACAGTGCATTTAGAGAACTGCCGTCAGAATGCACAGACCAGGTGTCAGTGGCAACTTTCTACAATTTGGGTTTGAAAATATAAGCAGCCTGAGGTGAGGGGGAGCAGAGAAAGAATTAGTGCTTGGAGGGCAGAGAAAAGGTATCTCCCCTCTTCCTTTCCCCAGCACACAGAGCTCAAAAAGCACAGGGGAATCCCACACCCGGACTCAGAGGGTAAGAAACTGCATCTGGAGCTGCCCACGCCTCAGACTTCAAGAGACTCACAGAGTTCTTACTCTCCCCTAGACTCTGTATAATAATAATTATGCCTATGTATGCAATGTATGTATGTATGTATAGAGCACTTTATGGGCTAGACTCTCCTGTGTCCAGCTTGCACTAGATGCAGCAGAGCAGGATTGGCAGAGAGGGGAGGGAGGAGCGCGATCATGGCTTCCTACTTGTCTCTAGTCCCAGCTCTAAGCACAGCAGCTGGTTTAACCTGCACCAGCAGGCTACGGCCCCCAGCACTGCACTGTGGCCGGCCACACCCCCCCCCCCTCCCCCCCCCCCCCCCCCCCCCCCCCCCCCACTCCCCGGGGGCGCGCCCCCCCCCCCCCCCCCCCCCCCCCCCCCCCGGGCCCGCCCCCCCCCCCCCCCCCCCCCCCCCCCCCCGGGCCCGCCCCCCCCCCCCCCCCCCCCCCCCCGTTCACTCCAACACATCCCCTGCGCTGGGGGCTGTGGGGAGAAAAGCATAGAAGCTGGCTATGTTTGCTTTACACCTGCTAGGGGCTCCCTAAAGCTCGGAGACTCCCTACCAGGGAGACTTGCAGCCAATATCCTCTATCTTTGCACTGTCTGAGGGCAGGTCTACACTTAAAATGGTGCACCGGTGCAGCTGCGGTGCTGTGGCACTTCAGTGAAAACGTGACTACGCCAATGGGAGAGCTTTTCCTGTCGGCAGAGTTAATCCACCTCCGTGAGAGATGGTAGCTATGGTGACTGGAGAAGTTCTCTCATCGATGTAGTGCTGACGACACCAGGGGTTAGGTTGGCATAACTGCATCTCTCAGGGGTGTGGTTAGAGCAGTGTCAGTTTATAGTGTAAACCTGGCCTCAGTGACCCAAAGGGAATGGAGCTATATCATCAAACACTACACAAATATTAACTAGTTAATCCACACAACCACCCTATGATATAGGTGAGTGTTGTTGTTTCAGTTTTATTGGAAGGGAAGAAGACCAAGAATCAAATTCAACTCTGCCATCATTCAGTGGGAGTTGTGCTTGCTCACTGCATGGCTGAATTTGGTTTACAGAGGTTAAGGCTAAATTTGGTTGCCTCCATTTTTTGGTGCCCAACTTCAGATGCCTGGTCTCTGATTTTTAGAAGCAATGAGTACCAATAGCTCTCACTGAGCTTCAGCTGAAGTTTAGGATCCTCAGCACTTTGGAAAATCAGACCATGTTGAGCTTGAGTTCAGGGTTAGACATCTACAAGGAGATGTCAGAGACAAACGGAGATTTTAGTCTGGACAGAAAATGACAGGTCTGGAGTAGAGAGGCAGATATGAGAATCTTCAGCTCAGAGATGACAGCTGAATTTGTGTTTTAGGCAGTAGCGGCGCCAGCATTTCCGGCGCCCTAGGTCCCGCCCCCGAAATCCCGCCCCCAACAGCGGCGGCGGAAGGTCCTGCCCCCAAATTTCTACGGCCGGCCGGGGCGCCGGCGCCCCTCAAATGTTCGTGCCCTAGGCGACTGCCTAGGTCGCCTAATGGGTTGCGCCGGCCCTGGTTTTAGGATGAGATTACTTAGAGATAAGATAGAGGGAGAAGACAAGGGGACCAAGGATAGAACCCTGTGGAACGCACTCAAAAAACTAGAGGCTGATAAGGAGGATCCTCCGAAGGACATCCAGAAGAAGAGAATAGAGATGAGGGGGAACCAGGAGAGGACAGATTCACAAAAAAGACGAGGGAGAAGATTTCAAGATGAGAAGCACAGCCAACTGTGTCAAAGGCAGCTGACAGGTGAAGGAGGATGAGGATGGAGTGCTGGTTCTGAGCTTTGGCTAGGAAGAAGTCCTTAGAAACTTTGGAAAGAGCAGTTTCAGTGGAGCGCAAGAGGTGGAAGCCAGACTGGAGAGAGTCTAGGATGGAACTGGAGGAGAGGAACTCCAGACAGTGATTATAGACACTGTGCTTAATATGCTTTGAGATGAAAGGGAGAAAAGCAATAGGGTGGTAGTTGGAAAGGCAAGTGAGGACAAGGGTGAGGTTTTTTTTAAATGGTGGGGAGTAAAGCAGGTTTGTATTGTGGGGGTGCAGAGCAAGAGGTTAAGGAAAAGGGTGGGGGGGTAAGAGTGGGCACAAGGGAGATCAGAAGATGGAATGTGGTCACTGGGCAAGTGGAGGTGTTAAAGGAGGAAGGCAGATGAGAAACTCCTTCCAATATTCTGTCTAGAAGCTTATTTTACTTACTTGTATCTACAATACCTCTTAGCAAATATTCAGTCCATACTCGCTAGGCAGCCAAGTATTTTAAAAAATTATTTGGAGTGAAAAGCAATAGGGACAAAGGATGGTGATATGGAAAGATTAATATACATACAGTATCAAACTACCACAGTATATAGCTGAAAAAACAGCTTCTACATTTTTAGTTTAGTTATGGAAACAAAGAGGAGGTACAGTAGCAGTACCCATGGTTCAGTCTCGTGCTGGTAATAAAGAACTGAACATATTTTGACATAGTCTTATAATACTGTCACAGTACATTTTGAACATGTGCTATCTTTGAATGAAAGGAACTATAGTAAATTACATCCATTTAATTATTATTATTAAATATTGTAGGGTGGGAAAAACATTTTCTTAATTCCTCTCTTGGGTCTTGTAGGCCAGGTTGTTTGCATTCCAATGTGACTGGAGAGGGGTTTTGCAGTTATACCTTGGCCTTTCATTTCACCTGCACATGGTGAAATCTATAGAAGTTTTGCCATTGACTTAAGCGGAATCGGGCCCTTCATTTTCTGCTCAGTCTGATACTTCAAGCTATTTCTATATTGTTCCTAACAAAGAGGAAAAAAAGTCCCTGCTCAGTGAAAAAGATGAATACGTCAGAGGAGCAGACGGATGTCATGTGGGCTTTTTGCCAACCTAAATTATTTTCCTTCTTGTAAGCTTTATCCACTCTGCTCTTCTTCCTCTCACATTCCATTCCTGACTGATGTGTACAAGTGTTTTTGATTTCCATGTTATATCAAATGTAATCTTCTTGTGGTCATTTGATATGGCAGCTCAGCTATTTCTGTGATGCCTTTATTCTGGCATGGTTTTTGGTTGATTCCAGACCTCCTCTAACTCAGAGATTTCTGAGACTTCAGTTCAAGAAATCATCATTTTATGTTTCATTGCTCCACAGACATGACTCTGAAACATCCCCTTCAATCATACCTTACTGTTTTTACAAGCCATTCTAATAGCATTACATTCCCATCTACCCGTGTGGGATTTTTTTCAAATGTACCATTATTAATAGCCTTTCACCCTTCATATTTCTTAGCTCAACTCACAGAGTATTTCTGTGTTGACAGTTGCAACCTCTGCATTTTATCTAATCTACAGAATCTCTCTCTCCTTTTTTGAATTATGTCAGGATTACAGTCTGTAAGTATCTACATGGGGAACAAATATTTAATAATGAGCTCCTCAGTCTAGCAGAGAAAGGTACAACACGATCCAATGGCTGGAAGCTGAACGCAGACAAATTCAGACTGGAAATAAACTGTAAATTTTTAACAGTGAAAGTGATTAACCATTGGAACAATTTACCAAGGGTCGTGGTGGATTCTCCATCAAGTCTGGCAATTTTTAAATCAAGACTGGATGTTTTTCTAGGAATTATTTTGGGGAAGTTCTATAGCCTGTTTTATATAGGAGATCAGACTAGATCAGGGATGGGCAAACTTTTTGGCCCGAGGGCCGCATCTGGGTATGGAAATTGTATGGCGGGCCATGAATGCTCACGAAATTGGGGGTTGGGGTGCAGGAGGGGGTGAGTGTGATGGTGCAGTCTATATGGTTTTATAAAAACATAAGTGAATATAATGTAACTGGAATATGCTTAATGCAAAAGGTCTCTTGTAAGGTATCATTACAAAGCTTATAATCTACTGAGTGTGGTCATCCTATTTGTATAAATGTGCCACTCTTGTATCTAAAACTAGAAATATAAAATATAACTCTGAGGGCCTATTGTAATTATGCAAAGTGTGGGCCATTAATGGTGGTTTGGAATCTTGATGACTCCCATTGCATAAGCTGGAACATTGTCTGCAGATGGCTGTGTTTACCTGTGAGTCTTCCTGTATATGCGTGTGCTGGCAAGTGGGTAATGAAGTCTTGCAGTGACATGTGATCATGTCACCTGAACTGGAATCCATCTTTAACCTGGTGCTTTTCCAGTGAGGGGGGGTGGAAACCCAGAGGGACAAAGGATTCCCGCCTTATGCAGAAGATATATAAAGGGGTGGAAGAGAACAGAGGAGGGAGAGGAGCCATCATGAAGAATCCCCAGCTACCACCTAAGCTGGAACAAGAGCTGTACCAGGGGAAAGAATTGTGCCCAGGCCTGGAAGTTGTCCAGTCTGAGGAAAAAACTTACTGAAGCATCTCTAAGGGTGAGATTATCTGTATTTAGTTTCATTAGACATAGATTTGCGCATTTTATTTTATTTTGCTTGGTAACTTACTTTGTTCTATCTGTTACTGCTTGGAACCACTTAAATCCTACTTTCTGTATTTAATAAAATCACTTTTTACTTATTAACTCAGAGTATGTATTGATACCTGGGGGAGNGTTCAGACCCTGGGTCTTTGTTGGAGCAAGACGGGAGTGTCTGGCTCAGCAGTGCTGGAGTCCTGAGCTGGCAGGGAAAACAGAAACAGGGGTAGTCTTTGCACATCGGGTGGCAGCTCCCAGGGGGGTTTCTGTGATTCAACCCGTCACAGTGAGGGCTCCAGGTGGGGGTGCAGGCTCTGTGGTGGGTCCAGAAATGAGTTTAGTGTGCGGGCTGGGGCAGGGGGTTGGGATGCGGGGGGCTCTGGCTGGGGGGGCGGGCTCTGGGGTGGAGCTGGGGATGAGGGTTTGGGGTGCAGGAGGATGCTCCAGGCTGGGACCAAGGGGTTCAGAGGACAGGAGGGGATCAGGGCTGGGGCAGGGGGTTGGGGTGTGGGAGGGCGTCAGGAGTGCAGGCTCTGCGCGAGCCATGGTACGAGCAGAGCGGGGCAAGTCCCCGACCCTGCTCCCCGACTGGAGCGCTGGAGCGGGGCAAGCCCTGGACCCTGCTCCCAGGCGGGAGCGCGAGGGCCGGATTAAAATGTCTGAAGGACCGGATGCGGCCCCCGGGCCATAGTTTGCCCACCCCTGGTTTAGATAATCACAATGGTCCTTTCTGGCTTTGGAATCTATTAATTTATGAATCTTATAATGAGTTAAAACTTTTTTCTTTTTCCTAGTATTTTGACATAGAGCTTTATCTTCATTGCTTTCTAGATAATAGCTTTCAAGGTTTTTCAATTAATTCAGTTTTGCATTTAGCAATTACTTCAATTAATTTAGCCTCGTTGTGTGCTCATGGAGAACCTGTGAGCAAATCATGATTTTCTTAGCTGTAATCCTGATTTAAATATCTTTTTGAATTTTTTTTTCACTCTTTGGATTGATGAATAATTTTCCAAACTTGAGCTGTGTTGATTACTTATGATTGGCTAGACAAGTCGCATGATTTTTTCCTGTTCCCTGAGTGGATGAGCATAGAACCACTTTCACCAGGACAAATACTGAATTTTTGCTTTGATATTTACTTTCCAGGAGTGTTTGTACCTGCAAATGGAATCACGCAGATCCTTGCAGAAAGTGAAAACAAAAAGGTATGAATCTGAAACAATTTAATGCATCGAAGAAATATTAATGGAGAATTTTACAAGATGGGGAACTGAGGCACAAAATACACTACGTAACTTCTCCAAGGTTACACTGGAAATCTGTATCAGAGCCAGGAATTCAGGCCACATTTCCTAAGTCTCAGTCCAGTGGCCTTAGATCTAAGACCATCCTTCCTTTCGTTAAAGGATAGCTGGAAAAAAATCATTTAAAAATGCCTCCATTACATCAAAAATTTAAATCAAATAAAAATATATATTGGATAAATTAAGAGATGTTTAATAAATGTATTTTTCAGTGTACCCCACCAAAATGTATTGTATTAAAAAGAGCTCACCTTAAATGAATGTCTTAAAACAAACAGGAAATTAAAAAGAATGAAATGTTAATGCACTAAGGTATTGGTTTAACTGACTTTTAACTTTACCAGTCTAAATGTGAGGTCTGAGATCGCTTCAAATGTGGATACTTAGTCTTCTAAAGATGTCAGACTGTTAAAATTCAAAGATTGAAGAGAAGGAATATAAGCCAACAAATATGTACTGGCATGCAGAGTAGTTATACCATCCTCCCTTCAAAATCAGAGAGACAAAATCTGAGTTAAAAATAGGGATGAATAAACTAGTACAGCTACATTAAGAACCAGCATCAAATCAAATGTTTCTTCAGTTTCTGAAGTGAAACTTTTTAATAAGTAGGTACACAAACTCTGCCCTGGCATTACGCAGCTCTCTTCTTTCCTGTCCTAATTCTTTGGTTTTTAAAACCTGCTTCTCTGGGCCATGGGTGTTCAGATAGTACTCAAAAGGGACAAGAGGCCATTTTTGGAATAAGAGAGCAGGCAGTCTGTGCTTAGTGACAGAGGAAAGGGCTGCAGTAGAGAGCCAGGCTACTTGTCAAAGCGATTTACCTCTCTAGGAATCAGGGACGACTCAAGCTTTTTTGCCGCCCCAAGCAGCGAAGGAAAAAAAAAAAAGAAAAAAAGAAAAACCCAATTGGGCTGCCGCCAAAGTGCTGCCGAAGAGGAATAGACAGAGTGAAGGGTCCGCCGCCGAATTGCCGCCGAAGACTAAAGCGGAGCGCTTGAGCTGCCGCCGAAGTGCCGCTGAAAACCCGGATGTGGCGCCCCAATAACGTGCCACCCCTTTCTATTGGCCACCACAGGCACCTGCTTCCTTTGCTGGTGCCTGGAGCCGGCCCTGCTAGGAATGAAAGAACTGCCATATTGGATCAGACCAATGAGCCTTCTAGTCCAGTGTCCTGTCTATAACAGTGATGAGCACCAGATTTTCAGAGGAAGAAACCCTCCAGTAGGCAGTTTTGAGATAACTTGCCCTGTAGGCAGGTTTTCACCGAACACCCAATAGTTAGAAGTTGGCTTATGCCTCTAAGGTTATATGGCTTATATTACCTCCAACTTTTGTTTTTTAATATTTACTATAACAACGCTGGCTATTCTAGTTATCCAGATAAATACATAATCCTCTCTTTTGAACCCTGCTAAACTCCGCTTCAGTGCCAGCTTACAGCAATGAGTTTTATGGACTAATTGTGCCATGTGTGAAACAGCACTCATCTGTTTTCAGGTTTGAATTTGCTATCTTGAAACTTCATTGAATGTAACAATTTAATCTTGTTCTTCTATTATGAAAACATTTGAACAGAAGGGCCTGCTCTCCTTTCTCCATATCCTTCATTACTGCATACTTATATTATGGCCCATCTTATATGTCTCCTTTCTATGATAAATGGTCTCAATCTTTTTAGTCTCTCTTCTTGAGAGGTTTTCCACAACCCTAATCATTTTCCATTATCTTCTCTGAACCTCCCCCTTCTATCTGTCCTGTATCCTTTTTGAGATGGGGTGACCAGAACTGCGCACTGTATTCTGGATGAATTCCCTAGCTTGGTTAGGTCCCTCTGAAGTTCCTCCAAGTTTTCTCCAGTGTTGTTTCTCTGCACATTTTGCCTCTTCATTTCTTACCCCCTTTTCTAGATCATTTATAAATATTCCAAATAATACAAGTGTTAGTCTGGAACTTTATCTATATTGTTCCATTTGTTGTTTTCCCTCTCACATGCCCTCTGTGATTACCTTTTTATCATAAACATCACACAAGCAGTGTGTGTATTGCGCACACACACAAAATTCTGGAAGAACGTTATTTACCAGCCTCCTCCTCTCCCTATCACACGAGGCTTTGTGACAGTTGCCTTTAATAACTGATCATTTTAGCGGCAGCAGATTTTTCTCTAACAGCACATGGGCTGAACTGAGCCTGAGGTAATAGGGAGGTTGGTATTTGTAGCACAGGATCTTGGTCAGGCACAAACACTTCCACCACTGTCTCCATTGCAAATAAACAGACACACGAGCACCAGGAGAGTAGCTATCCCAGCTCCCACCTCAGTGGCCATTTTCCCAAAAGCAGCAGCAAGGCACCAAGGGGATATCACCTCATTCCCTTGTTTCAGCACAGATAAAAACATTGCCAAAGGCTCTCAGCACATCCTTATTTCATACGTGGATGCCTTCCACAATCATTTCATTGATTGACTCATCTGTCAAACTCGCTTTACCAATTTGTCGGCTTTCATCCTTCATTGATTTGATCCTTCACTACTGTTTTCTGCCACAGTGCTGATCCTTTGATGTTTAATTGCAGTTACCACTTAGTTCATTCCACCCTCTCCTCTCCCACTTCAATTATCCTTGTTATAACCACTTAATTACCCGCTTTACATTTTGCATTTCAAACTCCCACTCAGTTCATGTAATACTGTTTCTTGTCAATGTCTTCTGGAGCCTCTCCTTCCCATATTTAATCATACATTTAAGCACCCACTCCTGCTATCCCTGAGCATGACTGTTTCAGCTGAAGACTTTCTATACAAGAAAGTTGCACCAGTTCAATTTAAATCATCTTTATATCCATTTAGTTAAACTGATGTAGACCCCATGTGGAGATTCGTATATTGGTTTGAGAGTGGTTTATTTCTCTTTAGCATAAACTGATGGTTAATCTACTTAAACTAAACTGATATAAGTCTAATTTAAATGAAAATAAGAGTATCCACACAGCCTTTTGCACTGATTGGTCACTCTTAGTTAAAATGATTTAATAATGTAGTGTATATAAGTCTCTACTTCCCTATTCTCACAAATCATCTCTCTCCAGGTCTATCTCTGTCTCCTCTCTTCCTTACTGCCAGTAATCTGGGTCCCAACCCCCTTCCCACCTTTATATCCATGCCGTTGCATATTGCAAACGCATAGCTATTTTGCAATCCATTACCACACCAACCTCTCTGTTAGCATTACAGGTTTTCCCACCTCCCGTTCAATACACAGTACTTGTCCCAAGCTATATCTCATTTTGTTATTTCCCACTCACATTTTTGATAAGAGCACTGATTATATGTTGCTTGGCTGTCAATAAACCCTCAATGTTGAGTTGTGAGACTTGAAGTGCAGGCCCGATGGTATGGAAGCCGTGGGATTACACATTCTTAGGGTTACTGGAAGCAGTGATTTTGGGATTCTTCAAGTATGAGCTTGCTAGGATCACTGATTTCCCCAGACTGTGCTGGGTACTGACAGGCGGCACGACGAGAAGGCTGATCCATTGCCAATCCTTTTTTGTTTTTTTTAAGCTCACCAGCTACACGTCTTTCCTCACAACACTCACTGTGGCTGAGGCTGCCATGCCAGGATGTGACAGCGGAGTCCCTGTGGCAGGAAGACTGGCGCTTAACACCAGCCAATTCCTTGTCACAGACCTTACTGCTCGCACGCCCAGCTTCAACCTGCCACGTGGTCAGTGGGCCCTTCTTAACTGATTCCGGACTGGGCCAGGCCTCTGTGCAACCAACCAGCACCAGTGGGGTCTTCGAGACAATCCAAGCGGCAGCTGCGGCGCAGCTCAAACATCGATACATATGGTCGAGGAGTGCACACTAACCAAATTCAGTGGTGGGCTCCGAGAGCGCCACTTGGCCACTAAGAACGCTATTGCTTGGCTCGACGAATATGCAAACACTAAATAAATACTCATTTTTAAATACTCTAGTGCCCTCTGTACTACGGTTTCTGTCCTCACAACAATCCCCAATTTGGAGAGGAAGGGTTGTCCAGTGGTTAGGGCATTAACCTGGGACTTGGGAATTCCAGGATCAACTCCATTCTCTGCCACAGACTCCCTGTATGCAAGTCATTTAGGCTGCCTGTCTCAGCTTTCCCCATCTGTAAAACGGGGATAATAGCACTTCTCTACCTTACAGAGATGATGTAAGCATAAATACATTGATGATTGTGAGGCACCTAAATACTACAGTAATGGGGACCACATACATAAAAATAAGTGATTTTAATACACTGTTTATTCCTCCTTCCAGTTCTTTAATAAAAATACTAAATTAAGATAGGACTTAGTAGGGGCCACAAACATTCATGCTAACACATTTTCTCCTCCATTCCTAACTAGATATCTCCTTATTTACGGCTAGCCTTTGTTTGGAGCTATTTAGATGGTTCATGTGATAGTTCTTGTCCAGGGCACTTGAATTTGCTTTTTTCGTTCCTGGTCCTTTAGCACCTCTCCAGTTATTTGAAAAAGTAAATGAAGTCAAGAGGAAATGCAGGTATTTGGCTTCTCTGAAAAGCAGACCACCTGTTTAGGTGCCTAAATATTGATCAAGCCGATTAACTTTAGGGGAGAAGATTTGGTATTCTGTCCTGAGTATATGTGAAAGAGCACTGCTAAGGGTAAAATGGGTTAGTGCACTAATCTTCCCTTCTGGAGCTCTGGTTTAAATCGTGATTGGGTTGTCAACAAAATGAGTTTGGAGGGGCTCAGCTTAATCCTTAATGGGCATTTGCCCATATCAGAAAGCGAACCCTCAAATTTGGCATCGTAGTTCTGTTTGAGGTCTGGGACAGTAGGGTGTAGGCAGGGATGAAAGTGAGCCGGTACGGCGTACCGGTAAGAAGCCAGTAGCGGCCCGTACGCAGTCCACGTTAAAGCACTGCCGCAGCAGCCCCTTCCCCGTCGGTGGCCCTGCCAGTAGGAACCCTACCAGCAGGGTCGTTGACGGGGGGGGGGGGCGCAAAAGGGGCAGCGACGGTTAAAGCACTGCCGCAGCAAAGGACCCTGCTTAAAGCGCTGCCCCTTTTGCCCCTTTTCTTAGAGCATGGAAGTTTAAGTCACTTGAGTTCCTTAGCATTACAGACCATATGTTTCTATGTCCCTCCTTGGTGGGGGATGTTCTTAGCAGAAGATGCTCCAGACTGGAACTCATTCCCTACAGTGGGGTGACAGAGCCCAAGTCTATTGACCTTTAAGGCAAAGTGCATGCCCATCCTTCTCCGATGCTTAAAAGGACTGGTTGAGGTTTTAGGGAAATCTTTTCTTTCTGCTTCTTGAAAAAGAGGCAAAATTTTATGAATTTAGTAAATGTATATGCACCATGAAACATACTAGAAAGGGATGCTTTAATAAGTGTTACAATTTGTCATAAACAGATAGTTAAGGGTTAATGCCTCTTTTACCTGTAAAGGGTTAAGAAGTTCACCTAGCCTAGCTGACACCTGACCAAAGGAACCAATGGGGGGACAAGATGTTTCACAAGGAAGGAGGGAAGTTCCCTTTGTCTTGGATCAGTTTCAGTTATGGCCGGAGAGGAAAAGGAATCAGGAATCAAACAGGGTAGTGAGTATTTAGTGAAGGAATTAGCTTACGTTTATTTTCTGTTTGTAACTTGTCTTGGGCATTATAGGTATAATCAAATTGGCTATTTTTTGATGTACTAAGGGTTTTGCCCAGGGGAACATCCTTTGTATTTTAAATTTGTTGTCTGTGAGATCAGCTAGTATGCTATCTCCCAGAGGTTTTTCTTTTACCTTTCTTTTCTTTAATTAAAAGCCTTCTTTTTAGAAACCTGATTGATTTTTCCTTGTTTTAAGATCCAAGGGAGTTGGATCTGGGCTCACCAGGAATTGGTGGGGGAAAGGAGGGGGGATGGTTAATTTCTCCTTGTTTTAAGATCCAAGGGTTTTGGATCGGTGTTCACCAGGGAATTGGTGGAGGAGTCTCTCAAAACTACTCAGGGAAGGGTTATAGTACTTGGGAGGGAAAGGTTTTGGGGGAGAAGACTGAGTTTCCCAAATGACTCCAATATTTGGGTGGTGGCAGCATACTGATCTAAGCTGGTAATTAGGCTTATGAGTTCCCATGCAGGTCCCCACATTTGTACCCTAAAGTTCAGAGTGGGGGTGAAACCTATGACACAATTAATACGTAGTTATCTGGAACCAAGCTGGATACACACCCCTTATCAGTAGTCCAGAGCAGGGATCGACAACCTTTGGCACGTGGCCCATCAGGGAAATCCGCACATCCCTGGGCCCGCGCTGCTTCTTGCAGCCCCCAGTGGCCAGTGGGAGCTGCGATTGGCCGAACCTGTGGACGCTGCAGGTAAACAAACTGTCCCGGCCCGCCAGTGGATTTCCCTGACGGGCTGCGTGCCAAAGGTTGCCGATCCCTGGTCCAGAGGATTTTGGATAGGTACATTTTGATAAATCTCATGCAAATCTTGCATCCCCAAATGCTAGCAATCGAGAAAACATCCAAGAGCACTAAATTTAATTTTAGAAATAAAAAAATTTAAAGTTAATGATCTAAGTAGCTCTGCACTCAAGAACAGAATATTTTAAAGCCTCAGTTTACTAATTGTTTTCTTTGCATATCTTTTGTACCACCATTTTAATACAAGAGAGGAAATTATAATTACCCAGTTACTCAATAAAATGCTTTACATAACTAGATGCTTATTTTTCTTGGCACAAGTCACACTACCATTTTAGGCTTGCATTAGTTACATATAAAATCCCTACTCTGTGTAGGAAAGTATACACAGATGTCCAGTCATGGTTATTAAGTATAGCACATACAGAGGCAGAGGGAAAGGTTTTGTGAGCATTTTTCACATCTGAAATACAAAAATCTGTGCAGTTTTAGCTTTAGAATGAATTTGAAAATATCTAAAAAAGGATTGTTTACTAAATTGTTTCATAGGCCAAAGATGTAGCTCTGAAATATGACAAAATGTTGGGGAGCCCAGCAGATTATTTATGAAGGACTAGCTTCTCACAGCCTTTCCTCAGCCAGCTAAAGGTACAGGCCCTCCTTTATCTATCTTAAGCATTTACATTGATCCCATCACTGTATTATCTGACAATCTTTAATATACTTATGCTCACACACCCCTGTGAGGAAGGAAAGTGCTGTTATCCCCATTTCACAGATGGGCACCTGAGGCAGACGGACTATGCCTGGATAGCAAAGCAGACCTAACCCCAAGGTCCCAAGTAGTAGACTAGCACCTTAATCAATGGGCTATCCTCCTTCATAGACTAGCCCAGCATTTCTCAAATGCAGCCACCAGTGGCCATAGCCTCCTGGGCTGTGACTGGGGGGAGAGAGAGCAAAGCAGCCCCCCCCCTCCCCCTTTGCTCCTGGATGCACTGCCTTGGTGTTGTCTGCTAGTGCTGCAAGCAGGGGTTGGGCCCTTCTCCCCTCTGGAGACAGCTGGGGCCCAACACTGGAGGAGCAGGCAGCTGGTAAGTTCCCCACTTTCCTAAGGGTGGTGGGGCTCAGGCTTTGGGCTTCACCCCTAGGGTGATGTGGCTGCAGGCTCCGGCAACACAGCTTCAGGCTCCATCCTTGCCCCCTGGCCACGGGCTTTGGGCTCTGGCCCCCCGCTATCTCCCCGGCCCCATCCAACTCCATTGCCTCTGACCCCTACTGCCTACCCCGACCCCCATCCAGGGCTAAATTTGTCCCCAGGCTTGGCAGGGCTGAGTAAGTCTGCCATGAAAAGTGATACTTTTATGTTTGTTAATATCACTTTTTAGGACAGACTTGCTAGCAATAAATAAATTACATTGATTTGGACACATATATGTGCATATTTATTTGTTTTTCCTAAAGCTAATTAAGTATTTTAGGGGAAAAGTGTGAGAGCAGCCACCAGCAAGAGTTGATGGCCGCACTCTGAGACCACCAAAAAATTTGTCCGGAGAACCCGTTACTAGCCTTCCCCTCATTCCTTTTCCTTGCCCTGCTCTGATGATGATTGGCCAGAGGAGGAAAGCAGGAGCTACTTGCTGAATATTCCTCAGGGGGCAGGGAGGAGGTAGGCAGGGGTGGGAAGTGGGATGAGCCCAGGCCAGAGCAGCTATGTGGACCAGGAAAGAGTGAACTGTTCCATGAAAAGAGGAAGTAAACTTGCTCCCTCCAGAGCAAGAGAGAAGCAAGGAAGGAATTTGAGAGTCTAAGTCACAATTAATTCTCTGGTCTGTTCCTGAGGTGAGGCAACTCGCTCCAATCCGATTGTAAATTTATAATCTAGCCCAGGGGTCGGCAACCTTTCAGAAGTGGTGTGCCGAGTCTTCATTTATTCACTCTAATTTAAGGTTTTGCGTGCCGGTAATACATTTTAATGTTTTAGAAGGTCTCTTTCTATAAGTCTATAATATATAACTAAACTATTGTTGTATGTAAAATAAATAAGGTTTTTAAAATGTTTAAGAAGCTTCATTTAAAATTAAATTAAAATGCAGAGCTCTCCGGACCAGTGGCCAGGACCCCAGCAGTGTGAGTGCCACTGAAAATCGGCACGCGTGCCATAGGTTGCCTACCCCTGATCTAGCCCATAATGTTGGAATTTTACATCATGCTTTACAAGGAGCAGAAAATACAACAAAGGAATGGTGCGCAGACTTGATTCCCTGTAGACTATGCAGAACAAATGGGCTTTTAAGAAGTGTGTCACTGTGGTGATGTAGTATTTTTTGTTTTATTTTGTTTTTAGGAGGAGAAGGGGGTCAGAATACTGGGAAAATATGTAATTAGATAATAAGAACTAAGTCAAATACCTTCCTGACAAATTGAACTCTTCCACTTTGGTTGCAGAGTTTAAAGATTATTACTAATAGATAAAGATCATTAACCCCATGTTAAAAATGGGGAAATTGAGGCTAAGAAGTGTCAGGGTTAGGACCAAGATTAGAATACCTACTCTTTGCTCTCTTCCTAATCTATGTTCGATCAATCGCTGTGCTTACACAAAGACCTGTGTGTGTATCTGTTAGAAAGGCTGTACAATCAGCTAAATATAAATGTCTTTCTAAACAACTGATGCTCCCTGTACGAATTCTCTAGATGCTGTTCACTGCAGTCCAGTCTCTACAGGCAAAATTGGATTTATTTTATTCTAAATTAGATGCTATTTTACTTAGAATTACCAATGCAGAGTGCTGATTCAATTAATACATTTCAGAAATGTTTTGTATTTGGGGCATTCATAATTTTGGCCCTGATTCAATAAGGTACTTAAGCACATGTTTAAAATTAAGCATGAGTACTGCTCATATGATTAAAGTTAGGCACATGCTTAAGTACCTTACTGAATAGAACTGAACCCACTGATAAGATTTCTGGACTACTGAAAATAATCTACTCTTGCTACGAGTTCTATACTCTCAAAAAAGGCCTGTCATTGTTTCTTTAGGATTTACAATTTACCATGAACAAAACACGTCAGATTTGGAAAACTAAGGGCAAAAGCTTTCAGACTATAATAAAGTGTACATCATTTCTTGTGCTAGTAAAGGAACCCAAAACAACAAACTTCTTTCTTCTTGACTAAGAACTGAATTCCAGACCTTGGGTGAAACGTTGGCCAAACTCTCTTCACTTTAGTGGAGCCAGGATGTCACCCCTTAAATTTCTTCTTATCGCTCCCATTAAACTCAGATTATGGGTTACAAGAGCGGTTCTTACTTTATTCCTATGATCAGGCTAAGGATTTGTTCTCATCTCAATTATACAAATAGGTCTTGTCAGTGGAAGAAAATGATTCAGTTTTATCCAAATATGACTGATTGTACTACTTTTCTTATTTATTTGGAAACAAACTTTGAAGAGCGTTCCTTATAATAATTTTTGAATAGTTCCATGCCAAAGTGTTGGGATATTAGTAATTAATGTATTTTTATTTCTTTGCTGGGCCAGATGGAAAGGAAGACTAATGATTGTTACCATTCCTTTCAAGGATTTGTCTATACTGGTGGTGTTTTGGGAACTTTTTGAATCAAGTCACTTTTTGTGTCTTTTTGATGCACACATGATCTCTTACAGCTTTTTTTAAAAAACCATGTTTTATACTGATAATACACAATTACATATTTTGTCATTTTTCCAAATGGTTAAGTAAAATGGAAAAAAAACCAAAGTGTTGTGGGATCTTTTAGAGACAATTCTAATTATGGAGGCCCAAGGTCTATGTTGGCACCTCTGATCAAGACAGCATATACACCAGCTGTAAAGAAAGTCTGCACCCAAGTAGCACCAGCGGGACTAGATTGTATTTTTCCGATCTGTTTTTGGCAAAGAGAAAGCGATCTTTCCTTTCAAGGCACATTATATCATAACTGCATATTGTGAACTAGCTACTAACATTTCCAGGGGAAGTTCAGTGTATTGGTTTCAACTTATAAAGCCCTAAAAGGTATGAGGTTTGGTTCCTTGAGAAACCGCCTCTCTAGCCATTTCCACAGTTACGATCAGCAGAGCTGTTTGACTCTTCAGAGTCCATCCCCAGCCTGGAATCTGAAGAGCTGATTTCTGAGAAGGAGCATAGAGGCCTCATCCCACCCTCCTATCAATCTGGGAGACTCTCTTTCCTAGCCCCACATCAGTTAAGGTAGACCACCAGGAGTCAAGTGAGATCTGTCCAACTTCAGGAATCAATTGAGACTCATTTCCCATTGACCACCCATCCCACTGTCAGAAGGGATCCACTACCCCCTAACCAATCATCCTACAGCCAGAGGCCACAGGACAACATACTTGCCACCAGAGCTGCCAGCAGATTGCTCCAATCCCTCAGACAGAGAAACACCTACAAGATCTCTATCAAGCATTCTTAAAACTACAATACCCACCTGGGGAAGTGAAGAAACAGACTGACAAAGCCAGAAGAGTACCCAGAAGTCACCTACTACAAGGCAGGCCCAACAAAGAAAGTAACAGAACGCCACTAGCCGTCACCTACAGCCCCCAACTAAAACCTCTCCAGCGCATCATCAAGGATTAGGGTGACCAGATGTCCCGATTTTATAGGGACAGTCCCGATAGTTAGGGCTTTTTTTTAAATATAGGCACCGATTACTCCCCACCCCTTGTCCCGATTTTTCACATTTGCCATCTAATCACCCTATCAAGGATCTACAACCTATCCTGAAGGATGATCCCTCACTCTCACAGACCTTGGAAGACAGGCCAGTCCTCGCTTACAGACAACCCCCAAACCTGAAGCAAATACTCACCAGCAACTACACACCACACAACAAACACACTAACCCAGGAACCTATCCCTGTAACAAACTCCATTGCCAACTCTGTCCACATATCTATTCAAGGGACACCATCATAGGACCTAATCACATCAGCCACACCATCAGGTGCTCATTCACCTGCACATCTACCAATGTTACATATGCCATCATGTGCCAGCAATGCCTCTCTGCCATGTACATTGGCCAAACCGGACAGTCTCTACGCAAAAGAATAAATGGACACAAATCAGACATCAAGAATTGTAACATTCAAAAACCAGTAAGAGAGCACTTCAATCTCCCTGGACACTCAATAACAGACTTAAAAGTGGCAATTCTCCAACAAAAAACTTCAAAAACAGACTTCAATGGGAAACTGCAGAACTGGAATTAATTTGCAAACTGGACACCATCAAATTCGGCCTGAATAAAGACTGGGAGTGGATGGGTCACTACAAAGAGTAATTTTCCCTCTGCTGATACTCACACCTTCTTGTCAACTGTTGGAAATGGCCAAAATCCACCTTGATTGCATTGGCCTCGTTAGCACTACAAAAGTAATTTTCCCTCTCTTAATATTCACCCCTTCTTGGCAACTGTTGAGAACAGGCCACTTCCCACCTTAATTGAATTGGTCTTGTTAGCACTGACCCTCCACTCCCATCTTTTCATGTGCTGTGTGTATATATATATATATATATACACACACACACACACACACTGCTTACTGTATCTTTCGCTCCATGCATCTGATGAAGTGGGTTTTAGCCCACGAAAGCTTATGCCCAAATAAATTTGTTCGTCTCTAAGGTGCCACAAGGACTCCTCGGTGGTGGTTTTTTTTTTTTAAATAAATGAAAAGTGTGTCTCACTTTCCTTAACTGTAAAATAATGCACCTACCTCAGAGCAATACTGTGATATAAAATAATCAATGTTTACAAAGCACATTGTGTTCTGCAGGGGGAAGGCACTACAAAACTACTAGTATAATTTTTTATGGTTAGCCTCACAGAAAAAAACATACATTAGAAATGGTAATTATGGCATCTAGTTAATGAGCCAAGATCTAATACTTCTCACCGAGCCAGACAATGGTAAACAATCACAGAGAGTCACTTTCTTCTAACACTTAACAAGGAACTTTTATTACAATAAGGAAAACAGTATTATCCTTTAAGCTATTCTGTCTCTCTCTGCTTCATTGTACAGCCGCTGCCACAAATCTTTCCCAGTCCTTGCCTGGCTTCCTACTACAGATGCAAAGAAACTGAACATCTATCCTTGCACACACCAGTCCTCTTCAAAAACAATTGATAAAACAGAAATAGACCAAAGAAAGGGGGACTTCACAACCAGATACTCCCGCAGTACTTTTAGGGCTTGTCTACATGGTGAGTTAGTACATGGCAATCTAGGGTGTGAATCTACAGCACACTAGCCTGCTGCGTAGTAACTTGCTGTATGGATCCTGCTACAGCTCACTAAAGGTTCCATAGTGTGCTTTGACGTACTCCCATTTCAAACAGCAGTAGGTCAAAGCGTACTATGTAACCTTTAGTGCATGGTAGCAGGGTCCACATGAGGAGTTGGTGCATAGCAAGCTAGTGTTCTATGTGTCTGAAAATAGAAAGACATAGCTAAAGAAAATAGCTACTGTCATAAACAGATAGTTAAGGGTTAATGCTTCTTTTACCTGTAAAGGGTTAAGAAGTTCACCTGGCCTAGCTGATACCTGACCAAAGGAACCAATGGGGGGACAAGATATTTCAAAAGGAAGGGAGGGAAGTTCCCTTTGTCTTGGGTCAGTTTCAGTTCTGGCCGGAGAGGAAAAGGAATCAGGAATCAAACAGGGTAGCGAGTATTAGAGAAGGAATAAATTAGCTTTTGTTTATTTTCTTTTGTGACTTCCGTTTGCAATAGAGGGGGAATCAAATTGGGTTTTCTTTTGTGTACTTTAAGTTTTTATGCCCAGAGAAAAATCCTCTGTGTTTTTGAATCTGTGGTCTGTGAGATCAGCTTGTATGCTATCTCCCAGAGGTTTTTTTCTTTTACCTTTCTTTTCTTTAATTAAAAGCCTTCTTTTTAAGAACCTGATTGATTTTTCCTTGTTTTAAGATCCAAGGGGGTTGGATCTGGACTCACCAGGAATTGGTGGGGGGAAAGGAGGGGGATGGTTAATTTCTCCTTGTTTTAAGATACAAGGGTTTGGATCGGTGTTCACCAGGGAATTGGTGGAGGAGTCTCTCAAGACTACCCAGGGAAGGGTTATATTACTTGGGAGGGAAAGATTTTGGGGGAGAAGACAGAGTTTCCCAAATGACTCAAATATTTGGGTGGTGGCAGCATACTGATCTAAGCTTAGGAGTCCTCATGCAGGTCCCCACATCTGTACCCTAAAGTTCAGAGTCGGGGTGAAACCTATGACAGCTACCAATATGATTTAGATTTTACTTAGCAGAAATAAGATATTTCCATAAATAAAATATCACATCATCAGAAAAAGAAAAATAAGGCTAGAATGTCATCTGGAGTTTCATTTCTTACCAAAGTTTTAAATTTATTATATAAGATACACCTTTTCCCCTACAGAAAGCCATTCTCCTCTCCTTAGGTCTCCTCCTTCCTTCTTTAAAATAAGTTTCCAAGCACAGAAACAATCACTTAACCATCCTCTACGGGTATGGCTACATTTGCAGATGTAGAGCGCTGTGAGTTAAACCTGCCTTCGTACAGCTGAGTAGGGAAAGCGCTGCAGTCTGTCCACACTGACAGCTGTCAGCGCACTGTCGTGGCCACATTTGCAGCACTTGCAGCGGCATTGGGAGCGGTGCATTATGAGCAGCTATCCCACAGCTATCCCACAGAGCACCTCTTCCCATTCTGGCACCATGGGTTGTGGAAAAGGGGCGGGGAGTGCGGGGCATTCCCAACGCCCCATGATGCATCGCTTTGCATCCCAGCAATCCCTGTGTTTCCGTCCACATTTGGCGCCATCTTTCAATGCCATCTTTCAACGGTTTCTGTGCAGCGCCATCTGCGTTCCGTTTCGGTCTGCGGGAAATGGAGCCCGAACTGCTGAGGAGTATGCTGACGAGTCTCGCCAGCAGGTCACGTTTGACAGCGAGCTATTCCTTAAGATCCAAAGTGACAGTGAGGAGTCCGACGATATCAAGTCACGTAATGCGTACGACACGAAATTGCTTGTGGCATTCACGGACATGCTCAGCACCATGGAATGCCACTTTTGGGCTCGGGAAACAAGCACTGAGTGGTGGGATCACATCGTCATGCAAGTCTGGGATGACGAGCAGTGGCTGCAGA
The DNA here is from genome assembly GCA_003942145.1 of Platysternon megacephalum. Lineage (NCBI taxonomy): Eukaryota > Metazoa > Chordata > Testudines > Platysternidae > Platysternon > Platysternon megacephalum. The sequence goes on along the minus strand of QXTE01000093.1, from coordinate 5,591,947 downwards.
ACTTTCGGATGAGAAAAGCCACTTTCATGGGACTGTGTGAGGAGCTCGCCCCCACCCTGCGGCGCAAGTACACGAGATTTAGAGCTGCCATGCTGGTGGAGAAGCGGGTGGCTATTATAATCTGGAAGCTGGTAACTCCAGACAGCTACCGGTTGGTTGTGAACCAGTTTGGAGTGGGAAAGTCGACTGTTGGAATCGTGTTGATGCAAGTTTGCAGGGCCATGAATCGCATCCTGCTCAGAAGAACCGTGACTCCGGGTAATGTGCAGGACATTGTGGATGGCTTTGCACAAACGGGTTTCCCTAACTGTGGAGGGGCGATAGATGGGACACATATTCCTATTCTGGCACCACCCCACCTAGCATCCGAGTAGGTTAATCGGAAGGGGTATTTCTCTGTGGTTCTCCAGACGCTTGCGGATCACCGTGGGCATTTCATTGACATTAACGCAGACTGGCCCGGAAAGGTGCATGATGCACGCATCTTTCGGAACACTGGCCTGTTCAGGAAGCTGTAGGCCGGGACTTTTTTCCCAGAGCGGAAGATCACAGTAGGGGAAGTCGAGATGCCCATTGTGATCCTTGGAGACCCCGCTTACCCGTTAATGCCATGGCTCATGAAACCCTACACAGGGAGCCTTGACAGCAGCAAGGAACAGTTCAACTACAGGCTGAGCCGGTGCCGAATGACTGTGGAGTGTGCTTTTGGCCGTTTAAAGGGCCGCTGGCGATCTTTGTATGGAAAGCTGGACTTGGCCAAAAACAGCATCCCCGCGGTTATATCCGCATGCTGTACCCTCCATAATATTTGTGAAGGGAAAGGTGAAAGATTCAGTCAGGCACGGACCTCCGATGTTCAACACCTGGAGGCTGAATTCGCACAGCCAGAGAGCAGGGCTATTAGAGGGGCCCAGCACAGGGCTGCAAGGATTAGGGATGCCTTGAGGGAGCAATTTGAGGCTGAAAACCAGCAGTAATGTCTGGTGCCCTGCACGGGAGTGAAGTGCAGTGGTTACAATGTTAGTAGGAATCTATGTTTGCTAAGCTGATTTGCAGTGCCTGTTTCCTGGGCTAAGGTATCTTTTACTTTATGCAATAATAAAGAATGTTTTCAAAACCAAAATATCCATTTATTGAAAAGAAAATTCATTTATTGAAAAGAAACAACTGTTTGGGAATCAGAAAGGGCAAGGGGGTGGGGTGGGGAACGGTACAATCACAGATTTGTGTATGTTCTGTCTGGAGTGCTGTGCAATGAGTGCTGCACTTCAGGATGGCTATACTGCATGGTGATGGGGGTTGAGTGCAGAGGGTAAGGGTCGTAGTTCTCAGGGCTGGTTGGTGAAGATACAGGTGTTGGAGGCAGCTGGTGGTGGTAAGAACCCGGATGTTGGGGAAAGTGGGTTGGAGGTGACATGAGGGCACAAGGGAAAGAGTTTTGGGACAAGGGCTGCAGGAGAGGCGGGCGCGGTAGTGCTCCGCCTGCATGGCTACGAGCGCCTGGATAGAGTCCGCTTGGCGCTCCATGATGCTTATCAGCCGATCCGTGCTTTGCTTCCGGTGCGCTGCGTTTTCCTTGCGGGTCCTGCTTTCACTCTCCCTTCACTCCTGCGCTTTTATATTCTCTTTAAGAGATTGATGCATCACTTCTTGCAGCATGTCTTCTTTGCTTTTTCGCGGTCTCTTCCGGAGTTTTTGCAGTCTCTGAGCCGGTGAAACCACGGATGGCTGAGATCTCAAGGTTGCATCTGTAAAGGCAAAATGCAACACTTAACAGAGGCAGCATTGTTTATACCAGACAGAGTAATGATTCCCCCACACTTAAGGAGGGCACACACAGTCTACACAATAGCATAATTTTCCCGTCCCAAAGAGAGCACACAACCCACGGGAGCCCCAAAATGGTAAGGGGGACTGATTGTTTCTGGGCTGTACTGTCCTCTGCGTTTCTGTGCCTTGGGGAGAGCCAACAGCTGCAGGAAGCACCTACACTGAACACTGTCCCAACATTTTCCACAGGAGTCCATCCTGGAAGATATCTCACTGCTGAGGGTGACCTGGGAAGCAAGGGAGGGTCTTCTACTGCAATGCGGCTTCCGCCCTGGCCCATATGCAGCTTGCCTGTGTGCAGCAATGGTACCCCCGCCCCTCACAGCACAGTGGTGCGGACACGTTAGCCTGACTGGGACAAGGACCTTGGTGGCTCTCCCAAGAAACCTGCGCAAGCACATTGCCCATGTTCTGGATGAGACTTTCGAAGAGATTACCGAGGCCGATTACCGCGATGTGATAGACCACATCAATGCGCTATTCCGCATCTAGGCATGCATGCAGCCCTAACCCTCCTCTCCCGAAAATATTCCTCCTGAAAAAAAAAGCCGCTTACCGGGAACTTTCTCTTCTGTTTGTCCTCCACCAAGTATCGGCCGCTGTGAGTGGCTACCTTCCTCCTGGCTGCATGCCTCCAGGGATTCCGAGGTGTCTCCTCCCGCCCCAGCACCCTCACTCCCGCTTTCCTCCTCCTCCACCCCCACTCTGAAGTGTCCATGGCGGTGCTCGGAGTGGAGATGGGGTCACCCCCAACTCTTTGTAGAATCGGCAGGTTGCGGAGGGAGCACCCGAGCGGCCGTTTGCCTCACGGGCTTTGCGGTAGGCATTCCGTAGCTCCTTCACCTTAATCCTGCACTGCAGAGCGTCCCGGTCATGGCCCCTTTCCATCATGGCCCCTTTCCATCATGGCCCTTGATATCTGCCCGAAGGTATCGTAATTCCTACGGCTGGAGCGCAGCTGGGACTGGACAGCTTCCTCCCCCCAAACACTGATGAGGTCCAGCAACTCGCCATTGCTCCATGCTGGGGCTCGCCTGGTGCGTGGAGACATGGTCACCTGGAAAGATTCGCTGATAGCACTCCACACCTGGCTGGCTGAGCAAACAGGAAGGGGATTTTTAAAATTCCCGGGGAATATAAAGGGTGGGTCTGACGGTTGGTCACCTGAGGCCAGGGCAGTAGAGTTCGAACTGATGACCAGAGTGGCTAGAACAGGCATTGTGGGATACTGCCGAATACTTCTGGAGGCCAATCAGAGCGCATTGGGTGGCCACACTGGCGCCACAATACTCTTTATTCCTTTCGGGGAGGTGGAGTACCAGCAGCGCTGTAGCCGTGGAGATACAGCGCTGTACGTGCCTTGCCAGTGTGGATGGGGAGTGAGGTACAGCGCTGTGGGCGGCTTTATTGCGCTGTAACTCGCAAGTGTAGCCAAGGCCTAAGGGTAAATTTAAAAGGAAACCATCTGTTTTGCTTGACAATACAACTTTCTGAATGATCATCTGGTGGAAAGCACTTTGTACCATTTATAAACTGTGAAATTTATTCCAGAAAAAAAAAAATTTTGATTACAGTTGCTGGCAACCATCTTGCTGAAAAGCAATATTGTTTGTGACACTAGCAGTAAGAAAGCTCAGTTTACTCTTCAAGACTAATGATGTTTTTAAAAACAGAGTAGTTCTGATTATGAAATTTATTTTACACCAAGATAAAAACTATTTGATTAGTTTTTACTTTGGACTCCTTTCCAAAAGCAGAGTCTCAGATAATGCCATTTCATAGCAAGTTGGGGCTTACAGCTCTTGGGGGCCATTTCCATACACAAACTTCAGTTTGAAATGCATTTAACCCTTTACAGGGCTTCCCAACATGGGAACTTTCTGAACACTGCACTGAGAAAAATGGGCAAAATTCCAAAGTGGCTAACTATGTTCATCTAGAAACGGCAGTTAATGACTTACCTATATCAGGGTTTTGCACAGTCCCTATCAGTATAATAAATGTATTTCCTCATACTTCAGAAACGTTTTTAATAGGCTACTAAGAGTGCTTGGCGCTGTACAAAGCAAGGAAGACGTTTCAGAATAAGAACTTCATCCCCACTCTGGCGCCTTTTATGACAGGTTAAAGACCAGAGCAGAATAAAGGGCCGTGTTTCCTCCAGGGCAGGCACTGAGGAAGATAGCCCTAGGCTCTCCTCTGAGGACTCCCAAACAAGCCCTAAGGCTGGAGGTGGGGTTGTGGGCAGGAGGTCAGACCCACAGTGTACAGCGCTACAGAATCTCGCTCCCCACCCCAAGTCTCTACCTCAAGGCGCTTACAGTCTAAATTAGACACTGATACCACAGCACTAACATAATATTAAAGATAGATCACAATAATGTAAGTGCATAAAGTATAAGCAGGTAAGTGGTGAAGCTTTCATGCAGTTGGTGATTACTGGTTTATTTAATTTCTTCCCCCCCCCCCCCCCCTTCCTTTCCCTTAGAATTTACATTCCAGGGTGATGGGCCCTACAGAATATTCTAAGATAAACAGATTCATTACCCCTTCAGTGCTTGGGGGTCTGGCAGAACTGAGATGCTGTGAACAGACAATTTGAATATGGAAAGGGACGTTGCTTATGGGGAAAAGAGAGGGAAGGCATTCCAAGCATGTAGATAGCATGAAAGAAAACATGAAGATGTGAATATAAATGTGATCAAAATAACATCTAGTATTCCTGTGATGATAATGGTCCATTTCATCAAGTTTTTTGCTTTTTTATCTTCTATACTATCAGTTCTGCATTATCCCCTTTTTGTATGAATAATAATCCTTGAGTAGCTTTGTCATACTGAGGATTTTGAACAGCTGTCCCAGGGAGTTGGTTTTACAGCATAATTTAGGTGAACAGATCAGATTTATTTTCATGTTACCCAAACCTTTATTATACAATGCAAAGAAAAGCAAACAAAATGTGGGTAAAGTTCTGGGCCTGATCTGCTAATGAAAATAAATCTATTGCTGTACAAAGTATCCTCATGCAATCTCACGGAAGCTGCCTCTAGATGGCATACTGGATAAGACTAGAACTATTTTTAAAAGAAGAAAACAAGAGAAAATCTTGTATTGATAAAAATCTCTCTTTAAGGACTATGAGTAAATCATGAACAGAAAAATCATTCCTATGGTCAAATTTGATCAGTGGGTGCTACAAAATGAAATATAAAGAGGATCCTGCTGCTCTATAAACATTCATCTTCTGTGTAAAGCAACAGTCAAAACATTTTAGTTTTTTGAAACTACTTGTAAACGTTGAACAAAAACTTAGACAGGTTCATGGTGTATTGGGATGGGCAATGGTCACTTTAGATAAGGTTGCATAGATCTTGCCATTCTGGTTTTCTGTTTTCAGTCACTCATAACTATCTAAAACTTTCCCTCTTTGGGCTAAAATTCCAGACTTGGTTTAGTCTAAAAGTGATGGTTTTTTTAATGTTGAGGGGGAAATTGATTTTTTTTTTTTTTTTTTATTAAAGAATGGAAAAAAATACATTTCCCCGCTTAGTAAACAAAAATCTTTTATAGCTTTTTAAAAAAAAAATCTCTCTGCAGTCAAAGGGGCTGTGAATAAGAAGCTGGCATTTGGTCTGGGAAGAACCCTTGTTGAAAATTATTTTGAGTGGATCTTTTGCTGTGGCCAAGGTACACACACTGCAGTTTGGGAGAGTGGGTGCAAAGGTTGCAGTTTGGGAAAAGTGATGCAAAGGGCTCCATGGAGGCCAATCTTATGGCTGTTCATCTCAGAGCCTGTACCAGGGGAATCCTCACCCAGCTGGAACTGAGGCTTTTAGGGGATGTTTATACTGCACCGGCCCTTCTGCCAGGCACAGAGTCCAGAACAGGGGCGAGGAACTCACCCAAGGTCCTTACTGTTATTGACAGCTAGCACTGCCAAAACAAGGCAATTCCTTGTGTGTCAGATTGTGAAGTTAAAGTTAAGTAAATGTGCTGCGACATAGTATATTTCATATGGGATAGGACACTGTATGACATCATAGCAGGAAAACCAGGGCACACAGGTAATTAAATAAGTGAGACAAGGATAGCATCACTTTTATAGTTACAACTGTACACACACACAATCGGCATAAATATGATGAGAGAAAACGAAACAGCATCCAGCCAATGAATTTTACAGTAGCCTATTTTTTCTTCTTAAATTTAAGCCTAGGACTAGGTTTATATGCCCCCAAAAGGCAAAGATTTAACGTTTTCTCAAGTTATACTGGCTACCTGCACTCCTTAAATTGATACTTCTCCCTGAAAGATTCAAATGATCAGTGGCTTGTGACTTGTTACCAATCATAATTAATCACACTCAGCCTGAATTTCAAAGAGAATATCAAATATTGTTCCACAACAATTAATCATTAATTTTGGTTATTTATTGGTTAATTTTGGTTCAGGCTCACTCTTGTCCTGAATCATCTTTTGTACCCAGTTCCATAAATTCTTGCAATCTAATAGAAATTATTGTTACTACCCATCATATTTCCCCATTATTGTCCATCCCACCACCTTTCATTAGCTGAAACCGGAAATGATGGAAGAGGACTGAGAAGCTTATAAAAGTTGAAATAAAACACAGTCTTCCCTTTCCTATCTCCTCCCTTTTGAAGAGTGGTGTCGGGCTGGCCTTTGGGAATCCTGTTAGAAACTGGAACCTCCTGGAGCCCTTAGCAAATGCTCTCCTTTCCCCTCTGCTTTTTTCCTACCCTCTTTTAGAAATCATTGCTATCATCTCAACTGTTCCCCTTCTTTTTTTTCCCCCCTGTCTTGTCTCAATTGTTTTAATTTTTAAAGAAGTTGCTTTAACAGGAGTCTCTTTATTCACTTTTCTTCATTTCATGTTGCTCTTTTACTTAATATTCCCTTCAGTTTTCCTTTAATATTTCATCTCATCTTTTTCCTTTAATTTCACACTTTACACTCAATATAACTGCAACTAATATTAATCTAAATCTAAGAGGTATTGCTGCAATTAGCAGTGACCATTTAGCAGAAAAATATAGAAACAAAAATATTTGTGATAGGAAGACTGTTTCATTGTTTTGTTTTTGCAATTTATGGCACGGGTACGTAGAACCTTGGTCCCCTTCCTTACCTTTGTACAAATCTAAATAAATCATAATATTTTCCTACCTCACCGGGACGTTGTCAAGATCAATACATCCAAGATGGTCAGATGCCTCAGCTATTATGGTAATAGCGTCCATATAAGTAACTAAGATAAATAGATACTACTACTCATACCAGGAGAACTTCTCAGAAAAAAATAGCCAGTTAGTGTGAGAAGATGTTTTTGTTGCATCCAAGATTGGTTTGCCACTAAACTATTCAACTGGTAATTCACATGCTGTAATTACAGAAATAACAATTGAGACGGGAACTGCTGGTGATACTTGATGGAATGGACCACCCACCAGTGCAAATATTATTGATTAATTTACAGAGATTCATAATGATAGCTATTTGTCTGTAAAGCACCTAACATGCGTTTCTCATCAGGAAGCTAATACAAATACTGAGGACAACCTGAACCTTCCATTTCTTCAGTTACTGCTGATGATTAAGGCCCAGTATGTGATGTCATCTATCACAACCTACAGTCTCTGTGATAAACTACATAGTTTTGTTTGTTTTTGAGAGCTCAAACGCATTAGCTGCTTAATATCCAAACAAAGAGAAATTGAGGATATTTCTGCAAATATCTATATTCATCTTATCTTTTTTCTTCCTAGTTCATAGGTAATGAAAAGCAGTTCAGTTCACTGTAGAAGTGGGCCTGATCCTCCCATTGACTTCCTTGGGCTTTGCATCAGGCCCCCTAGCTATTGATGCCAAACCATCCATAGGGGCCAACTCCATGGGTGCTCTGGGGCTGAAGCACCCACCAGTCTCTCACCAATCAGTTGTTCAGTCAGTGGGCCTCGCTGATCAGCTGTTTGGTTGTGGGTGGGAGGCGCTGGGGGGGAGGGGAGAGCACCCCTGGGGAAAGCTAAAAGTCGGTGCCTGTGAAACCACTGATGGTCAGTGCACGGAAGCAGAGCTTTGCGTTTGGGATCCATATCCCTGTTTTCCTAATAGTCAGTGAATTGATTAGGAATTGCAGTATCATGCCCAGAGAGAACAGGTGATTTTTCCAGTCAGTCACTCAGTGTCAGAGTTGGACAGAGTCTCAGGCTCAGACTACTAGACTAGATCATCTGTTTAGTCTCAGCTTAATTTGATCTTCCTTTTAATTTAGCCAAAAGCTCAGGAACCAAATAATTCGTACTAATGTACCCTTTTTTGATTTTTTTTTTCACGTTAGGCAGGTGTTACTGGATAAAATCAATGAGACTGTAGAAAGATGCCATACAATTATAAAGAAGGCTAAAATCCCATGGGCCACATGCTCCCTGTCTGAGTTATTCCCATATAGGAAACTTCACAAGTTCCAACTAACAGAATTTCCCCGTTCTTTCACTGGGAGCAGGGTGGGAGGCAGAGCTGCCCTCCTGCAGAGGAGACCAGGGATTAACCTGCATAAATTCATAGATCTTGGGAGACCAGATCAAAGCAATGGTCATCTATGTGGAAGCCCTTCACTCCGCACTGCTGCCTTCAAGGCTCTCCTGCTGCTGTTCTCTGCTTGACAGACTGTAAATTCTTTGTGGCAGAGAATCTGTTTCTCCCCCCCCCCCCCCGCCCCAGCCCCCCATCTCTGGTGCTATCTATCTTAGAATCTTGTATGGGCCCCCTGTCACCATAGTACCTGAGTGCCTCACAATCTTTAATGTATTTAGCCTCTGTGAAGCAGAGAAGTGCAATTATCCCCATTTTATAGATGGGGAATTGCGACACAGAGAAACTAAGTGACTTGCCCAGTGTCACACACAAAGTTTTTAGTGACGCAGGGACTTGAACGGAGGTCTGGCACTGCCTAGGCTAGCCCTCTAAGCACTGTGCCATCCTTTCCTCTCCACTAGAACACCAACAAATGTGATTACCACAAAAGGTTGTATTAGACAGATGTTACTGACATTATAAGCACTCCCATTGTGCTATATCAGTAAACTATCATTGCATTCTGATGCTCATTCAAATTATAAAATTAATCCCTTATTTCAATCAAGTGATACAAATGGACTTGACGGAAGTAAGAGGAGGAAACAGAAATATCTGCAAGGTGTCAAACTGACACCTATATACTGTAAATTAAGGATGATAAATTACCTTTACTGTTGACAGTTCATTTGTCTCTCATTCGATTTCATTCCTTTCTGTTGGGTGTATTTTATCCCAGCTAGAAAGGTTAATTACTTGATTGCTGAAAATCTGTTTATGAATGAGTGAAAAAATGGCCAATAAATAAGGTTCTTCCTTGTAAGGAAACATACTGTGTTGTCAGGATGAATGGTACAAAGAGGGAATTTCTTGACAAGATCACTGTAAATGTACTCTGGATGTAAGTTAAAACAGATCTAAAGAAAGTCTAACAGCTGGGGGTTATTTATTCAACGGATTCTCTTCCCATATTTTTCGTACTTTACTGCAAATAAACCATAACTGCATGATTGTGACAACAGTAATTGAAACAGAAAAATACTAGGTTTTTTTGAGAAAGGAAATGAAGATATTTTTGAAGAGCCTTTTAAGAATGTGATTTATATTGGCCTTTACACTTGTTTTGCTTGCCATAAATTATTGTCATAGACCAGCAAAAACACAACTGCCTGGCACATTATTCAGTGTTAGCTATAAATTTCCTGCCTCATTGCCCTGTAGTGAATCCTTCTGGAAGATTTTCCTACTAGAGTAGTTAAGGAAGCTACTACATGATCAATAGCACTCTGGGGTCAAAATGCATCATCCATTTTAAACAGTGTATAGCAAAGCTGATCCAGGTCTGGCAATTTTAAGTACATGGATTGGTATTGCATGGAAACATTTTCTCTTCTAAAACTAGTGCCAATCTCTTTGTAACTACAAAAACCAACCCTGCGGGTTTGTACTAAGGGCCTGATCTGACACTCACTGACTTCCATGGGAGCTGGATTGTTATTTGTATTACCATAGTGCCTAGAAGACCTAGTGATGGACCAGGACTCTGCAATAATGGCTTACAATCTAACATGCAGGGATGATTGAAACCAAATTTCAAACACCTGTATGCATACATTTTCACAGGATTTAGAGTCAGAGTTTAAGGCCAGAATGGACTGCCAGATCATCTAGTCCAGGGGTAGGCAACCTATGGCACGGGTGCCGAAGGCGGCACGCGAGCTGATTTTCAGCGGCACTCAGACTGCCTGGGTCCTGGCCACTGGTCCGGGGGGCTCTGCATTTTAATTTAATTTTAAATGAAGCTTCTCAAATGTTTTAAAAACCTTATTTACTTTACATACAACAATAGTTTAGTTATATATTATAGACATAGAAAGAGACCTTCTAAAAATGTTTAAATGTATTACCGGCACGTGAAACCTTAAATTAGAGTGAAAAAATGAAGACTCGGCACCCCACTTCTGAAAGGTTGCCGACCCCTGATCTAGTCTGACCTCCTGTATACCACAAGCCACAAAACCCCACCCAGCCACTCTCACACCAAGCCAACAACCAGAATTAGACCAAAGTATTTACAGCCCTCAGGAGGCTAAACTGTTGTGTGCCCCAGGCAGAGAACAGGAGGGACCGAGGTACACATGCCCAGGGGCCCTTAAATGGCAGGGAATTGATTTGGTGAGATATACCAACAGGGCTGGCTCTAGGCACCAGCAAACCAAGCACGTGCTTGGGGCGGCACATTTTCAGGGGCGGCATTCCAGCCATTTTTGTTTTGTTTTTTTGTATTTTTTGCTTCAGACGGCAAAAGCCTAGAGCCGGCCCTGGCGGCAGCAGCGCATCGTGTGCTGGGGGGCGCCCTGGGGCCACTGCAGTTCGCGCCGCGAGGGAGCAGCACCTGCACCTTGTGGCTGGGCAGGCTCCGAGCGGGGGACACTCAGGCTGGGGGCCACCCAGCGGGGCACATGGAGCCGCCTGCAGGTGCCACAGGGCAGCCGCCCCCCAGCGCCGCAGCCAGGGGACTGTGGCAGGGCAGCCAGAAGCAGCAGGGCCATAGAGGGCGGGGTGCTGCCGTGCGGGGCCTGTGTCCCACTCTCCAGGGCTCCGCTACCTCTGGGGCTACCCTGCCCCGGCTCCTCAGCCCTCTGCCAGGGCAGTCCCCCGGCTCTGCCCTCCCGGGTCCCGGCCGGTCCTGGAGGCGGGAGCCCTGGCTGGAGGGACCCTGGGCTGAGGCACAGCCCGGGAGCCCCACTGCTTATCCCGACCCTGCCAGCGCCGGACTGGTCGGAGGTGAGAGGGGAGCGGGCGGAGTCAGCACTGGTGGGGGGGAGAGCCCAGGGCTGGGGCGGCAGGGGGTGCGGGTGAGGGGCAGCCAAAATGTTTTTTGCTTGGGGCGGCAAAAAACCTAGAGCCGCCCTGTACCAAGATGATCCTAGCAAGTGACCAACACCACCAGGCTGCAGAGGAAGGCAAAAATCTCTTAAGAGCCCTCCCAATGTGACCTGGGGGGAAATTCTTTTCTGACCCCGACTATGGTAATCGGTTAGACCCTGAGCATGTGAACAAGGCCCACCAGAGCCAAGCACCTGAGAAAGAGAATTTTTAGTACTACCTCAGAGTACCGGTCCATTCCATCCAATGTCCCATCTCCAGCGGTGGCAATCTCTGATGTTTCAGAGGAAGGAGACAGACAAATGAAATCGAACATAAATTCCCTTCCTGCTGAAGGATCTACTGAAGCCCTGGAGCATGAGATTTTAGGAACGTAAGACATGAACTGGAATGGACCCCCCAGGCTGCTGAGCCCTGCCCCACAATATCACAAGCAACCCTGACATATAATCCCACCCAGATTTATCAAGCTCTTAAAACTAGTTAGATTATTTGCCCTCACAATTCCTATTGGGAGGCTGTTCCAGAACCTCACTCCTCTGATGGTTAGAAACTGTCTTCTAATTTCCAGCCTAAATTTATTCATGGCCAATTTAGATTAATTTGTTCTTGTAACAATATCATCTTTAGCTTAAATAGCTCTTCTCTCGTTGTGATCAGCTGAATCAAAAGGGTGAAGCCACTCATGAAATTTGGATCCAAGGTTGTATTCAATCCTCCTCCTCAAGGTCCAGGGTTGTTCAGGCCCATCTCTAGCAGATATAAGCAGTGACAACATAATAAAAATCCTTCCACCTGCACACACACACAAAAAAAAAAAAAAAAAAAAAAAGGAAATATCCATCTAAAGCTGTATAGCCTACAAAATCTATGGTGAGCAAAGTGGAAGTTGAGGGAGGCTAAGAATATTTGATATTAAATATCTGAACTATTTATGGTATGCACAAGGTACAGAGGATAACCGACAGGGTGCTGCCAAAGAGGGCAAATGTCATCTGACATGGCTGAGAACATTATTATTAGAATGGAGAGGGAAAGAACTGATAAAACAAGAAATATAGTGGAATCCAGAAGAGGAACCCACAAAAGCTTGGAAGGGCTTTTACTACCTAGAAATCTACTAGCACCTAGATATGATTGAAATTAGTGCTCTGTAAGTATCTTATTATTAGACAGATACCTTGAGAGGCTGGTCTCTCTTGGGATGGAGTAAATGTGCTAATACAGCAAGATGGTGTATCTGTCATATGCACCAGGCACCACTGTAGCAGCATAGAGGTGAAAGAGTTGTGTGTGTAATGCAATATGATTTACAAAGGATTCAAAGCGATTCTTTCAAACTCCCCTAAAGAATTAATATATTTTCAACTATTATTTAGAATTAAAGGCTCAAAATTCATGATTCCTAAAACAAAAATTAATTCACTAGATACTTAATCAGGACAAAATCAAAATCTTCATTAAATAAGACTATAACCAACATATGCAGTAGCTGCCAAATATCATGTTACCCGCTGTAAAAATTGATAAATAAAATTTAAATCCTAACTTCTCCAATCCACAGCTGTTTCCAATGGTTACCCACACATTTCACAACCCATGTGATGGCATTGTAATAAATACACTTCACTTAAAATAACAGCCTCCTAATATGCAAACTCTGCTGTTTCAGTGATTGTCACGAGTCTGAATAAACATAACCAAAGACATCAGTTTTCCTCTTATTTCTTACCATGTTATTACTTTTTTTAACCCTGCAAGAAATACTCTTTAAGTTTAGTCTTCTGCTTTTCTTGACTTCCTCGGAGATATAAACAAACTGGATCTAGATGGCACTTAAAAAGGAGGAGAGAGTTGTAAATAAATAAATAACATTTTGCCCTGATAAAAAAATGTATGGGTAAAACTTCATGAGTAACCCTTCATTGCTTTCATGGGAGACAGGAAAAGCACAACTTCTACTCTTTACTGAGGGACAGACTGTCCCCGTCCCTTGCATGAGTAACAAACACAGGGCACAAGGAGCCTGTCCCCATCCTTACAAACCCTGTATGAGGACTAGCCACATTTGCAGTCTGTGGGGCACTAGCCAACCCAGAGAGGGCAGGATTATGCCCCTCCCTCCTCACATTAGAATGGTGGAGTGGTGCATGCTGGTTAGCTTGGTAGTTGTGTGGCTCTGCACCATACCCATCATAGGCCTCTCTATTAAAGGCACAATCTTCCCTTAGAAAAGCAATTTGGCTATACACAAAACCATGAGGTGTTCCAATAAAGAATAGGACACACAGTCTGTCAAGCTCCCACCAAACAGCTGAGCTGAACAGTAGTTAAAGTAAATCAGAACAGGAGGGAGAATTCACCAGTTTGGGTGCCTGTAAGGCATCGTGGATGTTGTAGCAAAGTGACACCACCTCACCTTAGGCAATGAGGCATGGCTTGGGGAAGAGACTAAGGACAAAAAGAATAAATGAACCTTGGGGATGTCCAGGTCCCTGTGCGGATCCACAGCCAGCCAGGCAAAAGTTGTACGTGTAAATGCCCAGAGTGCACATCTCTGCGGTATAGGAGGGAAAATCCTTGTGCTGCAAGCGCCTCCAAGTTCCCTCCTCCCCACACAAGTATGGAGAGCCAGGGGGCACTGACAAAACCATTCTGTTTCCCTTTGATTCTAGCTGAAAAGAAGCCAATGCAGGTTCTCCCCCTCTTCCCCTGAAAGGAAGGGAGAGATGAAGGTGGCAGACCTCTACCTCTTTCTCTCTCTGTTCCCCTAGATGGGAAGGGAACCAGCAGGGGGACCTATCTTCCAGTTGAAGAAAAAAGGCAGATTGTGGTTTCTCAGCTTGGACAATTCTTCTCCCATCAGGTGCTGCACCAATCCACCCACTGGTAGGAAGGCCTGGAGCTCCATAAACTCCCCAGCCAGAAAGAGCTCCTCGTGCTACTGGCATTACAGACATTCCTACCTGGTATCTCCTCATTTCACCAATAGTGGCTGAAGGATGGGAGCTTAGCTCCCCTAAACCCAGGAGAGGAAGAGGAACAATTCTTCCACTCCCACACACTTTCCCTTACATAACTTCAGTTCAGCATCTGTAGCTTGTTGGGCTGATGTCAAGGGACAGGAGTTTGTGAGGTGATTAGCTCAGGAGCATTAGAATACTGAACTGAAACCAAGGCTCAAGGTATTTGTGAGGTTATTGGATTAACACACCCCTAGTTTCCTAGGACTTCGTGAGCTCACTGTCTCAGTAAAATTCCTGCTCTCCCCTCCTTTTCCCCCCCACTGGAAAAATGGGGAAGAGGCAAAACACTGAAAATGGGAACAAAACACACTCACTTATGTATTTATTTCCCACTGGGAAAAAGGGAGACCCATGTGCTCCCCCATGTGGCCATGGAACTTGCTGCTGTTTCTCAAACGTTGAGAGCAGCCTGGAGAGTAGTGTGCACCACAAGCTGACTTTCAGAGACAAAAGACTTAAATTCCTCTCTACTGGCATGGGGGAGTTTGTCCATGAATTTGGAGGCACTGTCCTAATTTAAATAATCATATTTTGCCCATAAAGCCTGATAATTGGCAATCGTCATTTGCAAACTGGCTGAAGAGTAGTTTTGGCAGCCAAATAGTCTCTTCAGCTACTGAGACTTAGTGGTCCCTGTTGCCTGGTCCTTTCATGTACTGCAGCCACAACTAAAGGCCAGGGAACAGGATGGCTATGAAATTGCTCAAAACCTGGTGAGAGGGCCAATCTCCTCATTTGGATGTAGGCACTAGGGATGCTGGCATCTGCCAGAGGTGTTTAGCTGGTTCTAACACACCCTCATTTATCGGTGTCACCAACTGTCCAGGCAGAAAGGTATGTACATCTCCAAGAATTTATGGGATTTTTCCTGAACAACTTCCCCAGGTATTTCAGAAGTGTCCACCATAGAGTGTAACAGCTCCTGGAAGGTCTCGTAATCATTAGTCTGTGCGCTTGATGAAAGAAATACTTCCACGTCAAGTGAAGAGAAGGAAATTGGTGCTGGTACAATCTGTTCATCACCCTGCAGATCTTTTCCTCAGAGTTATTCAGGAGAATTGCCATTTGAGCTCCCTGCAGTTCCCTTTGATGTCTCAAGGGAGATCTGACCCTAGATGGAACTGCAAAAGCTGGATGTGAGCCCCACAGAGTATGTCTACACTGCAACTAAACACCCATGGCTGGCCCGTGTCAGCTGACTTGGGCTCACGGGGCTTGGGCCAAGGGGCTGTTTAATTGCGGTGTAGACATTTGGCCTTGGGCAGAGCCTGAGCTCTGGAACCCTCCCTCCTCATGGGGTCCCAGAACCTGGGCTCCAGCCTGAGCCCCAATGTCTACAACACAATTAAACAGCTCCTTACCCCCTGCCCCATGAGCCCGAGCCAGTTGACGTGGGCCAGCTGCGGATTTTCAACTGCAGTGTAGACGTACCACATAGGGATCAAATGATAGGAACCTTAGAGAGTGAATCAATTATGCTTCCCTGCTATGCTCAAAGGCTGAAGAGGAAAAAGAGTATTCCTCTTCCAGAGGTAGAGCAACCTGAACTGGGGTCCCAGGTCAAACCTCACTGTGTGTCCTGGTTCTTCAGAGGCACTTGGCACTGTATTAGGAGTAGTGGTTTCTACTGAAGAGGACATCTTCACCACAGATGAGAAGTGGTAAGACAAGCAGTTCTGAGACAGTAAGATCACTTGGCACTGTAAAGGCTTATAATAATGAGAATGGTAGTACCAAGGGCAGGCAAATGGAGGCCATGGGTGCTGAAGTGGTAAGTACCGACATCAGGGTCCAAGAACCTTGGAAAGACAAAACTCAGCCTGAGATGGTACCAATGCACAGTGACCAGAGCCTGAAGGAGGCCCAGTGGGACCCATCTTGGGCTTTGAGCTACCTTCAGAGAGGCAGGATGAGGGGATCGCTGCCTTTTCTTGCTACAACCCAGTGAGGGTGACCTAGACCTGCTTCTTTTAGTGGAGCGGCATCCTCCCTCCCTCCCACAGACCACTGTTGCTTTACTGGTCTCAGAGGATGGTTTCTTTAAGACATAAGTGGAAGGGTCCACGGGGTCTAGAACCCATATCTGCAGGCTCACTGGCAACTGCCCACATCCACACTGCCATTCAACAACTCCTGCGCAGCAGGGAACAGCAGATTAGCAGTGCCTACTGAGGTCCCGATTTCCCCAGGCCTTATATGGTGTGTCTCGGCCAAATACATGGAGGCTGTCTGTGCAACTAGACAGACCCTGGCTCACTGCTTACAGTCAGACCCAGCTGTCTTCCTGATATCTCGACTCGCTCCTAGCATTGCCAGGTGTCCGGAACGTCCGGTCAAAAAGGGGCCGTTAAAAGTCCAGTTGGCGGCGCAGCGGGATTAAGGCAGGCTTCCTGCCTCCCGTGGCTCCCAGAAGCACACCCCCCATCCCCCAACCTCTTGCCCCAGCCCTGATCCCCTTCCCACCCTCCAAACCCCTCAGTCCCAGCCTGGAGCAACCTTCTGCACCCCAAATCCCGCATCCCCAGCCCCACACCAGAGCCTGCACCCCCATCCAAAGCCCTCACCCCCCTCCCCACACCCCAATTCTCCACCCCATCCTGGAGCCCCCTCCCACACCCTGAACCCCTTATTTCTGGCCCCACCCCAGAACCCGCACTCCTAGCCCAGAGCCCGTATCCCCTCCCACACCCCAAACCCCTGCCTCAGCCTGGAGCTGCCTCCCATACTCCGAAACCCTCAGCTTCACCCCGCCCACCCCCCTCCTGTACCCCAAACCCTTTGTCCCCGGCCCCACCCCAGATCCCACACCCCTAGCCAGAGATCTTACCCCCTCCTGCATCCCAACCCACTGCCTCAGCCCGGAGCCCCCTCCCACACCTTGAAGTCCTCATTTATGGCCCCACTCTAGAGCCCGCATCCCCAGCTGGAGCCCTCACCCCCTCCTGCACCCCAACCCCCTGAGCCAGCCTGGTGAAAATGAGCGAGTAAGGGTGGGGAGAGCAAACGACAGAGGGAGCGGGGATGCAGTGAGCAGGGGGCGCGGCAGGGGGCAGAGCAATAGTGTTCAGTTTTGTGTGAGTAGAAAGTTGGCATCCCTACTCACTCCTGCTTCCTGGGTCCAGATCCCCCTGACCTCTCAACTCTGCCCCTGCTCCACTAGTCCAACCTCAATGCAGCCACTGGGCTTCTGACTTGGCACAGCTCACCGACTCTAACGACAGCCTGACCCTTCAGTATGACACCAGTGCACGGTAGAGCTTTAAGCCTTGACATGTGGCCTGCAGCAAGGATCCTGACAATAAATCCCTGAGTTGTGAGTTGTCCCTGAACTCGAGCACTTCTTGAAGAGGTTTATTAGTCTCAGCCACTCTTGGATACAAAGAGGGGCACATAGATGTCTCCAACAAAAAGAGTTTCAAGCAAGCCATTCTCGCTTTTTGCATTCTCAAAGACTGGCAAATGATGTATTTCGCAGGAATGTCCTCCTTACACAGGCACCTCATGTATCCATCATTAAGCAATGTCACTGCATTGCAAGAGAGCCAGTTTTCAAACCTAGGAGAGTTTAGCTCCACCATAAAGACTGAACCCAGTACAAGGGAAGTCTCACAAGACAAAATGCTTTAAAAACAGGTTAAGGGTTTTTTATTTTTAAAAAGGAGGTAAAAAGACTAACTACAGCTATCTAACTAGTACTAAAACCTACCTTAGGAACTATTTACACTAAAAAGGTTAGTCATACAGTGAGCAAGAGACATAGACGCTGCTAGAGTTCTGATTCATAACCATGGGCAGTAAGAAGGAACTGAGGGACAATTGAGGTCCCCCTGCCCTTTATGCACCCCCAAGGCCAGGGGCATGAGACAAACAAGGGCATGGGAAGAGCCCCAACAGGCAGTGCTATCCAAAAGAATCTGATCTTGAACACAAAGTGCACATATTCCAAGAGTAGAATATATATATATATATATATATATATATATATGAACAATCAAAGTAGTAAGACTTTTCCTCAACTTTTTTTCAAATAGAAAGAAGTAAAAAGAGAATGTGTGTGAGGGAAACCATTTCCTTTAGATTTTTTACTCTCTCACTGACTCTTTTCCAGTGGTGGAAAAAACAAAAAAAGTTTTAAAAGTGACGGGAACCCCCCGTTTTTCCAAACTTTTTTGCTTCCCTCCTCCGCCCATCTTTTCCAGTTGAAAAAATATGGGGAAATAACTGCAAACCAAATTTGTATTGTTCTCAACATGGAAAACCTCAGAGTTACGAACACCTCAGGAATGGAGGTTGTTCATAACTCTGAACAAAACATTATGGTTGTTCTTTCAAAAGTTTGCAACTGAACATTGACTTAATTCAGCTTTGAAACGCTACTATGCAGAAGAAAAATGCTGCTTTTAACCATCTTAATTTAAATGAAACAAGCACAGAAACAGTTTTCTTACCTTGTCAAATTTTTTTAAAACTTTCTCTTAATTTTTTTCGTAGTTTACGTTTAACACAGTACTGTATTGTATTTGCTTCCCTCCCCCCACCATGTCCGCTGCTGCCTGATTGCATACTTCCGGTTCCAAATTAGGTGGTGTGTGGTTGACTGGTCAGTTCATAACCCTGGTGTTCGTAACTCTGAATTTTTTCATTTTACAGTAGAACATCATTTTGTTTTGAAGTTTATCAAAAAATATCAAATTAAAATGTTTTGTTAAAAAAAAATTGTGGGGGGGAAAAAATCCAGTTTTTCCCTACCAGCTATACTCAAGCACTTTCACCTTGTTGGGCTGATTTTCAGCTATTGACTTCTGAGAGATTCCTGGTTCAGTATTTCTAGCTTAGTGGGCTGATGCCAAGGGACAGATTGCTGTGACATCACTGGTTCAGTATATCTCGTTGCCCCAGCTGGTTTCAAGGCACAGGTGTCGGTGATACCATTGGCTCTCGGCACTTGTCATTTGCTGGGCTGATGTCTTTGTACAGTCCTGTGTAAAGTTATTGGCTCAGCTCCTCTAACTTTCTGGAATTATGTGAGAGACAGGTCTCTCTGAAGTTACTAGGTCAGTAGACACTAATCTTTTGATTTCCAGTCCCACTGAATTTATTTGCTCAGAGTAATTTGTGAACAGTATTTTTATAGACAAAAAATAAATATTTAGGTAAATGTAATAATTCCTCATATAAATCAGAAAATTTATTTCTTCGTGTTCAGAAGACTGAATTGGAGGAAAAATAAAAGCAATGAATACTTTATCTGGTTGTGGTAAGGGGAAATGGCAAACAGTGCAACAGGTTGTATTAGTGGAGGGAAAGAACACAAAGCAAGAGATGATACAGAGAACCTTTTGAAAACTAGATAATTCTCTGACAGATGATTGACATCAGGCAGTTGATTAATTTCTAGGGTGTGGCAGTCACTATTGGTGTAGGTAGAGGCAGGGTTTTCTGCAACTGTGAAACAGAAGAGCTCAGGACTGACACCACTCCAGAGGCCCAACCAGTCCTTCTTCCCTGCTTCCGGCAACTCTTCTTCACCCTCTTGCATCCACTCCCACTTTGACCATGTTGTTCTGTTAATACTCGGAATGTAATGCTGGGAAAGAATTGTGAAGGAAGCCAGAAGCAAGGAGGTAGCTGGGAAGAATTAGTGAATGAGCTGGAGAACTACAGGGAGGAGGACTGTTTGGTACTTTTTGGGGGCTGAGGAAGATACTATGGGAGGGGCCTCATTTTGTTGGTAAAAGGGAGCAGGTGGTATGAGGGAGGCAACATCTTTTTATTTATATAGCTCTTAAAACAACACATGAATCAAAAACAGATTTGTATTCTATTCAGGTTCTTATATTGACCTCCTCACCATAGTATCTCTGCACTGCATTGCATGATTTGACTAATATCTATCACATGGGACACACACTTTCTCCCAATCTCCTCCCCAGGCCCAGGGGGAGAATTGTGAGAGAGGGTTGCTGCTGTTGTTTTAATGTTTATATATATACACCTGTGAAACTTGGGGTTCAGACCAGACCAGTAAGGGGTTGCATTACCACTTGCCCTGCAATTCTGGGTACCTTAAACACTATGCTGCTGTGGCTTACAGCCTGACACCATCAGCCAGCCTACAGGCATGCAGGTCACACCCTGGTTTCCACTGCCCAGTTACTTTTTGTAGAATGACCCCAACACTCTCTCAGTTCCAGATTTCCCCAGAACCATCTGCCCCGCTATGTCCAGCCCTCATACTGACCATTCACAGAAGTTCTGCTCTTTTAAAGAGTCAGTACACTACAGCTTATTATCTTGATCTTGGTAAAACACATCCTTCCCTTCAAACCCAGCACTGAGTTGGGTTATAATAAAAATAAAACAAGTTTATTAACAAAAGATACCAAGTAGAAGGAATAGATAGAAATGGTTACAAACAAATACAAGTAAAAACATTTCTAAAACTAAAACTCAACTTACTCTGCTATAGTTCTTGTTCAAGATGGTTTCACCACTTTCAGCAACTTTCCCAGCGTGACCAGCTATTCCAGCCAGGATCCATCCTTACAGCATCAAAATGCTGGTGTCTTTCATCACTCAAGAGATGGATACTCCAAAGACATTCAGCAACTCCTTATATTCCCAAAGTTTATCTTTGACTTAAAAGTCAGGAAGCCCTGCTGGGGGCTCAGCTTGGCTCTGTTTTCTGTCTCCCCCAAGGAGCCAAATGCCATGTTCATTTTGCAGTCTCTATGATTTTACAATACAAATGGTTTCCTGTAGTCTCCAATGCAAATGAATAGTCCATTCTCCAGATCTCTGGTAACGCCTAGCTCAATTTGCCACTAAGCCAGAGGTGTTTGGCTTCCTGGGTGCCTGGAAAAATTTTTTTTGCCTCCTTTGTCTGTTTACAGTCTCCAAAACATAATATTGGAGAGTATCCATAATTTCACCTACAGCATTGTTACATTTCACAGTGATATTAATGACCAGTGTGGTGTTAGTTTTCAAATGATATATTACTTGACACCTTTTAAATACATATCAGGACAACAGTGTGTGAGGTGTATCGAGCTGGTCAGGCCAACTGAGTTTTACTGTTACAAGCAGGGGGCCCTTTGCCATCTGGCATTGGGGTGCTCTCAGGTCACACTACCATGTTATGCATTTAATTACTGAAGGCCAGGTCAAAAAATGTTGACCTTGGACTAAGAGGTAGGAGGGTTCAGCCTGTTCTTAGATCCTGTCAAATTTTGGTGCAGAGTCTTGGACTGGTCCCCACAAAAGCACCATCTCTTACATAGACCAGTTTTACCCTTACAATAGACAGTTCCTTTGTGTATGAGAAGCAGTGTTGTCAACTGTGGTCCTCATCCTGGAGCTGTAAGTGATTTTTTAGATACCGTGGGCCCAGGCTATGGAATGTCCTCAAGACAAGGACCAAGACCTTGAATTTGACTCTATATTCTTTAGGGAGCCATTATGGTGAGGATTAACAAAAATAAAACCCTCTTTTACCCACTTTCCCCCGCAAAAAGGAGACACTGGATCAGATCCTAAGCAGGTGTAAATTGCCACAGCTCCATTGACTTCAAAGAGAACTGGTGCGATGCAGAAAAGTAATGCAAAGGTATGATGTTAATATGCATTAGGGACATCACAATACATTATCAAATGGGAATCATAGTCTAACATAACAATTCTCAACAGCCCTCTTATACACTGTTGCTTAACGTTAAAATTTAGGTTTCTATAGTAGCCCTAATTAAGCAGTTCAGCATCACATGCCATGTATACATTATGAAATGTTTTAGGAGGTCCCCTTATCTCATAAATTACTTTCTCCCAGAGGAAAAAGTGTCCATCCTTAATCTATTCTTCCACTAACAGAACAGTGTCTTTCCACTAAAGTTTAGAAGACAGATCCTTACTACCAGACTGTGCAATATCCAAGAATTCACTTTTCTGTATGTCCAGAGGAAGGTCATACAGAACATGGAGCACACATATTTGAGATTGGCATATATTAAATATTTCCAGTACATCTTCAATAGATTTTGCAACCTTGTGTCAGAACAGTGATTTATGGGACAACCCCTTTTGGAATTTAAATTGTATACATTCATCATTACCACCACCATCTATTTTGAGCACATATTTCTGGAGTGATATGTTCTATGAATTAAATGAAACACATTTGGAGCCTTCCACTGATGGAGACTGGAATATGTAACTAAGCTAAAACAATTGTTCATTCAAATCCCTTTCCCATTTAACAGTAGCTTCTATTTCCCTGCATTTGGTAGATAAAACATAAATTGATATATTATTGATAAATTCTCTCTCTGTTCAAAGTTGACATTCTAGAGGACTGAATTCAGGGTACTCTAGTTTCTCAAGTTAGTTATCTTTCATTAAGCTCCTTTTCTGGGGTCAGGAGAGAAAAGATTAACGCTCTTCGGTACAGAACACAGACGAGCAACTATGCTTGTCCTCGGTGTTCTAATGGTTAATGAGGAGAGCACTTGGTCAGACCCCTATCTGAAATATTATGTACAGTATTGGTCACTGTACCACAGGAAAGATAAAATTGCCTTGGAGAATGCACCCAAATAATTTCCCTTTCCAGGACCCAATACAAAGTCCTCTGTCAGTTAAGTTGTTAACCAGTAGAAAATCATCAAGTGACCAAATCCAACAGTGCACCATAAAGAAAATCTGAAACTGACCACATGCCTTCTTAGGTCTTTTTAACACAACCACTATCTGGAATGGTTTCTGGAGAGATCTCCTCTACCCAAACACACTGTGCTTTTGTACATAGGGCCATGGCAGATGGCAGCAATGGACTTGTTCACTTAATCGTCGTTCCTGTGGTAGATTGTAAACTTGTTGTCATGGGGTCCCTTAGGGATGCAGTGCTTTCTACAGGGAGAGAGAATGAAACAACAGGATTTATATGGAGTAGAGGCTCCAGGAGTTCCAACCACCTTCCTGGCAGCCTATAAAAACGTATACTTACCGTTAGATAAGGATGGCTAGGCATCAGGTTTCTTCCAAGATGCTGTGATTAACTCTTCAACATCTATATGAATTGGAAAGCATAAATTCAGCCAGAAGCCTGATGTAAGAGGTGTTTCTTACGCCAGGGGCCAGCACCTTTCAGAAGTGGTGTGCCGAGTCTTCATTTATTCACTCTGATTTAAGGTTTTGCATGCCAGTGATACTTTTTAACGTTTTTAGAAGGTCTCTTTCTATAAGTCTATAATATATAACTAAACTATTGTTGTATGTAAAGTAAATAAGGTTTTTTAAATGTTTAAGCAGCTTCATTTAAAATTAAATTAAAATGCAGAGCCCCCCGGACCTGTGGCCAGGACCCGGGCAGTGTGAGTGCCACTGAAAATCAGCTCGTGCGCCGCCTTTGGCACGCGTGCCATAGGTTGCCTACCCCGGGATTACCTAATGCCTTAATATTCTCTGAGGGAAATTGTTTGGCATATTCCTCAGCCAGGACTCCAGGTTTTTACCAACAATTTCAGAATCAAAGTCCCTGTCCAGAAAGCGAGTCCCTTCCTCTAAGCTATCAAGGGCACAGGGCCTACAAGAAGGGTCCCCTTTGGATAAGCCTGCTCTGCCTCCCAATAATAACTGCAATGAGGGCAGAAAAGAACTTGGAGCCAACTATTGAATATGATCCAAGCAACTTCCAGGCTCCCCAATCTCGCCCTGCCTTGATGGAGAAGGGGGAAAAGAGAATAGGGTAGACAGTTGCTGGAAAGAGCACTGGGCTGATGCTGACAGTTCTGAGTAAACGAGGAGGAGGAGAGATCCCTCTTCCAGACTCGACTTCTTGGAAGACTTAAGTTCTGCTGGGAAGGGGATGGGGATCCTCACCCCCCACCATATTTCTCAAAGTAACAGGCCTGACAAGTGCAGAACATTGGAAATGTTGCTCCCCTAAGGCAGAGGAAAGCATATATTGCCCAAGGAAGAAAATCTGGCACAAAGATAGAAGGGGCCAAGCTCCAGAGCCCTTTGGAATGGTTTGAATCGCCTTTGGAGTTTGCAGGAAATGAGATACAGCCTAAATGTCTCAGACTGAAGGAGAGATTAGGAGCTAGAAAATGACAGTAAAAATGATATTGTGGGGCATCATGTTTATTTTATCTCAAGTATTTTCATTTCAAATTTGCTTATTTAACAAGTGAGATGATGGGGTTTCTAAATGCCAGTTCTGCAAACTTGGGATCTGAAAGTCAAGCTGTGCTCTTTTTCACTGATATCACCATCAGTAGTAAATACTGAACATGCCAAGTTGCAGCTGTACAGCCCCATTATATTCAGTGGGCATGCACAGGTGTAACTAATGGCAGAAATTTCTTTTGCAATTGGAATTTAGTTAATTTGTTTGATGATGCATAAGGCAGAGTGGGAGAGCTGTCTAAGTAACTGAGCACTGGGCTGTCAGCCAGCTTCCCGGAGCACTAACCTTGGCGCTGGAACTAATTTGTTGCATGGCATTGGGCAAATCATTTAACTACTCTACCTCAGTTTCCCATTCTGTAAAATGCATCTTTCCTGGGGAGCTCCAAGTGTTACATTTTTCAAAATGGTGTACTAATAGCTAAAGTGCTAAGCAGTAGTGTTCTTATTGCCTTAAATACTAATCAAATATTGGTAAATGTTAACATTTCAGAAGTGATACTATCAACAATATTCATAAAAAAAATTTGAAAACCTACAACAGCTTAATGCAATACCTTAATTGGAAATGTATTTCTTAATTCACCGGTTCTACTATTCTTTATCACCACCTAGCTATCAGTAATGCCTAAATGTTATAATGGACCTGTAAGATGTGGTGTTCAAGGAGAATACTAGGCCTTTCACATTGCAGTAGGACAAACCACAAAAAGGATGGAAACTGAGTTGTCTGCTGGGAGACTTCTTGCGGTTTTAGAGCCTTTTAATGTGATAAATAAAAAAATCCTTGCCTCAAGTGAATCTGTAGCAATTCATTATTACAAATACTACTAAAAGATGTAAGCTTAAGTTCAAGCAACAGAAAATGACCAAGCTCTACTTTAAACTAAGCAGAATTCTCAAACACTATTGAATAATGGAGATCAGCTGTTTTGGTTTTTTTAACCTTTTTTTTTTTTAGTACTCACTAAAAAGTTTGATATTGGTGACAGATATCCTAAACTCTCACAGCACCTTACAGACTTTTGCATAAGATGTGTGCGATCTCTTCACCCACAAAATCACAGCTATCTTCAGAACACACAGTAATGAGAGAGGTTGTACCTGAGACTTTGAATGCCTCTGCTATACACTCCTTTATTCCTCAGTAGGCTCTGTTCACATCCAATTTATGCATTTCTACGTCATCAGGAGACTGTTTCTATTCACACAACAAATCTTGTGTTCTTTCAAAAATACCTGTCTCCAAAGAAATGGGTGGAGGATATGGACTATTGCACCTTCATCTTCCGATGGCACACGGGGTCTTGTGGATAGCATTGCTTTATTTTAATTTACTTTGGGCAAAGGATAAGCTTGTCCCAGGAACAATAAGTGAGTTCTATTGAATATCTTTCCCTATCTCAACCTCTCATTTTCTGAGGTGGTTCAATCAAAGGTAAGGGTCAACCCTGAAAAGCATCCTATGGCAGGAAAGGGGATATAATTTGCCCAGACTTGTGAAATGTAAAATCAAGAGATGCTTTGGAGGTGGGGTATTTTTCCAGAGAATCCCAGCCTTAGCCTTCCATCTCTCAGGAAAGGGAGTAATGGCCTCCTCATAACATGTAATCTCTGTGCTGGAATCTGGAGAAGCAGCAGCTTCAAAAGGAATGCCTGCTGAGATAATGTAGTTTGAAGATTCTTTCACTGGATGGAGGGAGGGACTTTTGCCCTTGTCTGAAGTCTCAGTGGCTGCTTTGTCTCTATGCTCCCCAAAGGGCTTACCAACAGAATATTTGGAAGGATATATGATGTTAGCCTGCAATTCCAATTTCTTCAGATGGAGCCATAGTTGCCCCTTCAATATATCTTTGGAAGTTTTCAACATACAACAAATCAGAGCCAGGGGAAGCATCAGTCCTGAAAAAGCTGTTAGATAAATCTTTAAAGCAGATTTTATACAGGGTAGGTGAGGTGGTTTGGGGTTTTTTTTGTATGTGCTCACAATGGCCTCCCATGTAAGACTTCACAGTTAGAGACTACAGCTAATACTCTTAGGGCTGAGGCTGCTGTATCTAAATTTAGTCTGAGTGATGTCGTATTCTCCAGTTTGTGAGTTTGGCAGGAATACTATCGCCACTGGCATAACTATGACCTTTTTACTAAGGAGTATGGAGTAAGCTTAACATTAAGCAGAGTAATGAAGACATTTGAGTCCTTAGGAATACATAGGTCTTGATAGGGAATTCCCACTCTATCTTAATCCCATCCTTATAAACCAAGAAAGAAAGAATTACACAGCCCTTCAACCTTGCAAGGTTCTTTATTTCATTTTAATTTGGAGGGAGGAGGAAAAAACGGTTACCTACCTTTTCGTAACCGTTGTTCTTCGAGGTGTGTTGTTCACGTCCATTACACATTAGGTGTGCACGCGCCACGTGCACGGACGTCAGAAACTTTTCCCCTTAGCGGCTCCCGTCGGGCCGGCAGGGGAGCCCCCACCAGAGCGGCACCTCATGCTGGTGCATATATACCCCTGCCGACCCGACCCTCCCTCAGTTCCTTCTTTCCCATGACTCCGACAGAGGGGAAGGAGGGTGGGAAGTGTAATGGACGTGAACAACACATCTCGAAGAACAACAGTTACGAAAAGGTAGGTAACCGTTTTTTCTTCTTCGAGTGATTGTTCACGTCCATTACACATTAGGTGACTCACAAGCTTACCATAGGAGGCGGGTAGGAGTCATGGAACAATTGGTTGAAGCACAGCCCTGCCGACTGCCGCGTCCTCTCTGGTCTGTCGATGGACTGCGTAGTGGGCTGTGAATGTGTGCACCGACGACCAGGTGGTTGCTCTACAGATCTCCTGGAGCGGAACCTGTGCCAGGAAAGCTGTCGAGGACGCTTGAGCCCTAGTCGAGTGGGCCGTGATCGCCGGGGCTGGCACCTTGGCAAGCTCATAGCACGCACGGATGCAATCCACAATGAAATCCATTGTGCCGAGACCGGAAGCCCTTTCATTCTCTCCGCAATGGCAACAAACAACTGCGTCGACTTGCAGAAAGGTCTAGTTCGCTCCAGATAGAATGCCAGGGCCCTACAGACATCTAGAGTATGCAGGCTACGGTGACTCGGGTCCGTGTGTGGTTTGGGAAAGAACACTGGCAAACAAATGTCCTGTCCCATATGAAATTGCGAAATTACTTTAGGGAGGAATTTAGGGTGAGGCCTAAGTTGCACCTTGTCCTTATAAAAAACTATATAAGGGGGCTCCGAAGTGAGGGCCCTCAGTTCTGACACCCTCCTTGCGGACGTAATGGCCACCAAAAACGCCACCTTCCAGGAGAGTTGAGTGAGAGAGCAAGAGGCTAGGGACTCAAAAGGAGGTCCCATGAGTTTGGACAGGACCAGGTTAAGGTTCCAGGGAGGGACCGGTGGGCGAGAGTAAGGAAACACCCTCTCCAGTCCCTTGAGGAACCGGGCTATCATGGGGTTGGAAAACACCGAATGCCCAGACTCCCCCGGATGGAACGCTGAAATTGCAGCCAGATGCACTCTAATTGAGGAGGGGGCGAGACCTTGATGTTTGAGGTGCAGTAGGTATTCCAGTATGACTGGAACAGAGGCCTGTAGAGGCTGTATGTGCTTTGGTTCACACCAGCAGGAGAACCTCTTCCACTTAGCAAGGTATGTTGCCCTAGTGGAAGGCTTCCTACTACCGAGGAGAATTTGTCGCACCTGAAGGGAGCACTGACTCTCCATAGCGTTCAACCACAGAGTTTCCACGCCATTAGATGTAGCGATAGCAGGTTCGGGTGGAGCAGGCGCCCGCGGTCCTGCGTGATGAGATCTCAGGGCAGGGGCAGGGCAATCGTGGCAGCCACTGACAGTTCCAGCAAAGTCGTAAACCAATGTTGGTGGGGCCAAACTGGTGCGATGAGAATCATCACTGCTTTGTCCCTGCGAACCTTGAGGAGGACTCTGTGGATGAGCGGGAGCGGTGGAAAGGTGTACTTCAGACTCCCGCTCCAAGAGATCGCAAAAGCATCTGCGACCGAGCCCGGACTGTGGTTTTGGAAAGAACAAAACTGCGGGCATTGACTGTTGTCCTTGGTGACAAAGAGGTCCATTTGGGGAAATCCCCACTTCTGGAAGACTGAATGCAGAATATCCGATCTCATCGTCCATTTGGCACGACCCGCTGAGGCGGTCCGCCAGCTTGTTTCGCTCCCCCGGAAGATATGATGCTACAAGGTGCACTGAGCGGGCTATACAAAAGTCCCAAGGAGAAGGGCCTCTTGGCAGAGGGGAGAGGAACGGGCTCCGCCCTGCTTGTTTATATAGAACATGGCGGTGGTGGTGTCTGTCAGAACTGTCACACTGTGCCCTTCTAAAGTAGCGTGAAAGGTCTGGCAGGCTAGGCAAACCGCCCTGAGCTCCTTTACGTTGATGTGGAGCGACATTTCGTCCCTGGACCACAAGCCCTGCGTCCGTAGGTCCCCCAAGTGTGCTCCCCAGCCGAGGTCTGACGCGTCTGTTACCAGTGTCAGAGTGGGCTGCGGTGCAGCGAAGGGGATCCCTTCGCAAACTACCTGCTGATTGAGCCACCAGCGTGGGGAGTCCAATACCTGGGCAGGGACTGTCACTATAAGGTCCAAGGGGTCTCTGCCGGGGCGATACGACTGGGCCAGCCAAAATTGCAAAGTCCTGAGTCGCAGTTGAGCATGTTTGACCACGTGGGTGCACGCTGCCATGTGTCCTAGGAGCTGCAGGCTGCATCTGGCCGTGGTTGTGGGGAATCTCAGCATTGAGTCTATGGCACGCTGGATGGCCAGAAATCTGGATTCTGGGAGGCTCGCTTGCGCCTGTACCGAGTCCAGGACTGCCCCGATGAACTCCAGCCTCTGTGTGAGTATCAGGGAGGACTTGGGCACATTGACTAGGAGACCTAGCCTGTGGAATACGTCCAGTGCCATCGCCACGTGGGAGCGGACCTCCTCCTTGGACCGACCTGCAATGAGCCAGTCGTCTAAGTATGGGTATACTCGCATTTTTCTTTTGCGAAGAAAGGCTGCTACTACTGACATGCATTTCGTGAATACACGTGGGGCCGTCGCCAGGCCGAAGGGTAGGACCGTAAACTGGTAATGGTGCTGGTTTATGATGAACCGCCGGAACCGCCGGTGAGCGGGATGAATGGCGACATGAAAGTACGCATCTTTCATATCGAGGGCAGCGTACCAATCCCCCAGATCCAGGGATGGGATAATAGAGCCAAGGGAGACCATGCGGAAGCGGACCTTGACTAAGAATTTGTTGAGTCCACGCAGGTCTAAAATGGGTTGAAGACCCCCCCTTTGCTTTGGGGATAAGGAAATAACAGGAGTAAAACCCCTTTCCCCTTAGGTCCCGAGGAACCTCTTCCACAGCCCCCACCTCAAGGAGCGTCTGTACCTCCTGCATCAGGAGTTGCTCGTGAGAGGGGTCCCTGAAGAGGGGCGGGGAAGGGGGGTGGGAGAGAGGGGAGGAGGAGAACTGAAGCGTGTATCCCACTTTCACCGTGCGTAGGACCCAATGGTCCGATGTTACATGGGACCACGCACAGTAGAAGCGGGACAAGCAGTTCTGGAAACATAGGGAAGAATCCGGTAACTGGTTCGGTGCACTGTCCTCGAGCGCACCTTCAAAACCCTTGTTTGTTGCCGGGTTGCGGCTTGCCCTGGCCCTGGCTAGGCGTGTTGTTCCGCCTACGTCTATTGTCTCTGCCTCTCCTACAGTATGGCTCCTGCCTAGAGTGAGGTTGGTATTGCCTGTTGCGGTGGCTGGGGCTTGAAGGGTTTCCTCTGCGTCGTCGGGGTGTGCATCCCCAACGACTTAAGGGTTGCCTGGGAGTCTTTAAGGCTATGCAGCCTGGCATCCGTTTGGTCCGAGAAGAGGCCGGACCCTTCGAATGGGAGGTCTTGAAGGGTATTTTGGACCTCTGGCGGAAGGCCTGAAGCCTGAAGCCATGCTGAGCGTCTCATCACCACTCCTGAGGCAATTGTTCTGGCTGCAGCGTCCGCCGAGTTGAGGGAGGCCTGCAGAGAGGTTTTGGCTTCCGCCTTCCCTTCATCCATGAGGGCTGCAAACTCCGGTTGAGAGCCCTGGGGTAAGGAGTCCTTAAATTTGGAAACTGCTGCCCAGGAATTAAAATTATGTCTATTCAGGATCGCCTGCTGATTCGCGATCCTCAATTGGAGCCCCCAGAGGAATAGACCTTTCTGCCGAATAGGTCTAGACGTTTTGCCTCCTTGGCCTTGGGAGCTGGGGCTTGTTGCCCATGTCGTTCCCGTTCGTTGACCGCGGAGACGACCAGTGAACAGGGGGCCGGGTGACAGAAGAGGAAGTCATAACCCTTGGAAGGGGCAAAGTACTTCCTCTCTACGCCCTTTGCTGTCGGCGTGCTGGAGGCTGGAGTTTGCCAGACCATCTTATAGTTTGACTGGATTGTCTTTATGAGCGGGAGCGCGATTCTGGAGGGGCCTTCAGGGCTTAACATGTCCACCATAGGATCCTCCTGCTCTACCGCCTCCTCCGCCTGCAGGCCCAAGTACTGGGCTACCCTGCGGAGCAGCTCCTGGTGAGCCCTGTGGTCGACCGGGGGAGGTCCCGATACCGCCGTGACCGCCACAGCTTCGTCCAGGGAGGACGAAGAGGTTAGGGCCTTCTGCATCTCGTCCTCTAGCCCTTCTTGCACCTCCTCGCATGGCGGGGGCTCATCTGGGGCCTGCCTGCCTGACTGCGTCTGGGACAGCACTGGGCTCGGTGCCGCTTCCGCCCTCCTGTGTTCCGGAGAAGCATCTGGTGGCCTGGAAACCGTGGCCTCCTTGGGTGCGGAAGGGTGTCTGTGCGGGGACCGGGACCGATGACCCGAGTAGCCAGATCTTGAGGCTCTGGAGGGGGGCCCTTGCTGCTGGTGATAGGCCCATGGTGTCCAAAAGAGCCACTGTCCTGGTGGGCCCCATTGGGGGTGCCACGGGGTTTGGGTCTCCCTGCTAGCCGGTGCCCTGCGGGCATAGCTGGAGTGGCCCGAGTCCACCTCGGATTCCGAGGACGCTGACCTCAAAGGCGAGGGCGGTGCCATGGATCGGTGCCCCTGCGGGGCTGGGGAACGGCGCCTCATCAACCGGGACCAGTATTCTCGGGACCGGGACTGATGGCTTGTGGTTGGGCCCGGGGACTTCGGCCTTGCATCGCCTCGGTGCCGGCCCGGCGATGGTGCCAGGGAGCGGTGCACTGGTGGAGCCGGTGCCGTGTGTTGGCTGGGGTCCGGTGCCCTCGAGGCTCGCTGAGTCAGGGGCAACTGGGAGTCCACCGAGGTTGAGCTCGACCGGGACTGACGCCGGGATCAGTGCCGGGATGGTGACCTCGACAGGCGCACCATTGCCGGTTTGCCTCTGGAAGGCAGTCTTGGTGACGGTGGCTTCTCCTTGGCAGGGAGGGGGCTCGTCGCGGACAATTCGATGAGGTCCTTTGCCGCCTCAAAGGTGTCCGGTGTGGAGGGCTGTTCTATAAGCTCCTCCAGCCCTTCCTCCGCACTCGAGGCGCTTAGCCCGAGGCTCAACGGGCTCTTAGGTGCCAGAGCCACCAGTGCCGGGACATGCCCTGGGGCAGCAATGCCCTTTTGCGCGCTCGGTTCCCCTGGTGGTGCCGCCTTCTTATGAGGGGAGCGCCCTCAGGTCTTAGGCTGGCCCTTCGACCGGGCCGGTGAGGTCGAACGGTGCCGGGGCCTGTCTTGTTGCCTCGGTGCGGTATGCTTGCGGTGCCTCACCGGTGCCGGATCGCGAACTGACGCCGGGGCACTCCGCACCGAGGACGCCGGTGCCGAGGTCGGATGGTCCAAGGCTGAAGGTTGCAGCGCAGCCTCCACGAGCAGCTGCTTGAGACAAAAGTCTTTCTTTCTTAGTCCTCGGCTTAAAGGCCTTACAGATCTTGCAGCGCTCCGTCTGATGTGATTCCCCCAGGCAACAGAGACACGAGTCGTGGGGATCACTAATAGGCATAGGCTTGCGGCACGTGGCACAAGCCTTAAAGCCTTGGGCCTGCGGCATACCCCGCAGCCCAGGGCTGGTGTTGGAAGAGCTTCCAAACAGCTAGAACAAAGGAAGCTTAACTACCACTATTGAGAAGTGCTAACTACTGCTAACTATTAACTACTGATAACTGCTAAACGCTGATAACAATGCTAAGAGAGACACTCTCAGGCGAGAGATGAAGAGCTGTTCCAACCCTGCCACGGATGGTAAGAAGGAACTGAGGGAGGGTCGGGTCAGCAGGGGTATATATGCACCAGCATGAGGCGCCGCCGCTCTGGTGGGGGCTCCCCTGCCGGCCCAACGGTAGCCGCTAAGGGGAAAAGTTTCCGACGGCCATGCACGCAGCGCGCGCACACCTAATGTGTAATGGACGTGAACAATCACTCGAAGAAGAATTGATGTTTCATTTTCTAAAACTAAAAGCACCTGAGAAGTTAGTGCTTCATTTGTGCTTAATTCTGGGAAAACTTAATTTAGAGTCCAGGGTATTTCACTGTAAATCACAGATTTAGAGATTTCTCCTCATCAGAGGAACTGCATAGGAGACTCAGGAGAGGTTTTAAGACTGTGTTGACACTTAAAGAGCTGATTGTCAGCAATATCCTACACCAGTCCATGGGCCAAACCCCTGAGAAGTGGGAAAGGAGCCCTGTGAGGGGAGTGTGTGTTACCAGGGAGACTGAAAGGGCAGGCTGCAAACACCTATCCTGCATGTCTCCCTAAGGAAAACAGTGCCCACTTTATGACCTCCTGCGGTCATATGCCTATACTGCAGCTGGCACAGAGTCTCCCAGCTCAGATAGACAGACTCACGCTACCGTGCTGAAAATACCAATGTGGGCATTCCAGCGCAGGCTCTCAAGCCCATTCAACCCCATACGCTTCAAAGTCTGAGCTCCAGCCTTATAGCCAGAACATCCACATTGGTATTTTTAACACACTAGCTCGAGCCCTGCTAGCACAAGTCGCCACCCATGCTGGGAGGCTTGCTCTCAGCTACAATGTAGGACAAGCCTCTAGAGCCTCTCAGAGAAGGGAGATCTGAATCACTTCATCCCCATGCTCCCTGCTGCTGGGTCTGGGCTGAGTGGAGACTGACTGCACTTAATGAGGCATGAGCCAGAGCCATTGGTGACAAAGGACTCAATGGTATCAGAAAGATTGCAGGCAGCTGAGGCTTTCATGGCAGGCAAGGCTTTTCAGGTAAAACAACTTGTGGGAAAGGGGTGATGCTTTGCGACCTTCTCAACCTTCTGGGCAAAGATGTTGCCTACATTCTGGCTGGGAACAGAAATTACTTCCCTTCAGGTTGCTTGGGGGTGGGGGGAAAGAAATTGCCTTCCCCTGGGATTCAAGCTGTGGGAATAGGGGTCCTATGCCTGAGGGAGAGGCAGTGTGTGTGAGGGAGTGCTTAGAAAAATTTACCCCAGCTCTAGTAGTAGTGCCCATCTTTAAAAAAAAGGGAAGAAGGAGAACCCAGGGAACTACAGATCAGTCAGCCTCACCTCAGTCCCTGGAAAAATCATGGAGCAGGTCCTCAAGGAATCCATTTGAAGCACTTGGAGGAGAGGAAGGTGATCAGGAACAGTCAACATGGATTCACCAAGGGCAAGTCATGCCTGACCAAACTGATTGCCTTCTATGGTGAGACAACTGGCTCTGTGGATATGAGGAAAGCAATGGACGTGATATATCTTGACTTTAAGCAAAGCTTTTGATATGGTCTCCCACAGTATTCGTGCCAGCAAGTTGAAAAAGTATGGATTGGATGAATGGACTATAAGGTGGATAGAAATCTGGCTAGATTGTCGGGCTCAACGGGTAGTGATCAATGATTCGATGTCTAGTTGGCAGCCGGTATCAAGTGGAGTGCCCCAGGGGTCGGTCCTGGGACCGGTTTTGTTCAACATCTTTATTAATGATCTGAACGATGGGATAGATTGCACCCTCAGCAAGTTCGTGGATGACACCAAGCTGGGGGGAGAGGTAGATACGCTGGAGGGTAGGGATAGGGTCCAGAGTGACCTAGACAAATTGGAGGATTGGGCCAGAAGAAATCTGATGAGGTTCAACAAGGACAAGTGCAGAGTCCTGCACTTAGGACGGAAGAATCTCATGCATTGCTACAGGCTGGGGACTGACTGGCTAAGCAGCAGTTCTGCAG
Source organism: Platysternon megacephalum (assembly GCA_003942145.1). NCBI lineage: Eukaryota > Metazoa > Chordata > Testudines > Platysternidae > Platysternon > Platysternon megacephalum. The sequence continues at coordinate 5,557,202 of QXTE01000093.1, read as the reverse complement.
AAAAGGACCTGGGGATTACAGTGGATGAGAAGCTGGATATCAGTCAGCAGTGTGCCCTTGTTGCCGAGAAGGCTAATGGCCTATTGGACTGCATTAATAGGAGCATTGCCAGGAGATTGAGGGAAGTGATTATTCCCCTCTATTCAGCACTGGTGAGGCCACATCCGGAGTATTGCGTCCAGTTTTGAACCCCCCACTACAAAAAAGGATGTGGACAAATTGGAAAGAGTCCAGCAGAGGGCAACAAAAATGATCAAGGGGCTGGGGCATATGACTTATGAGGAGAGGCTGAGGGAACTGGGCTTGTTTAGTCTGCAGAAGAGAAGAATAAGGGGGGATTTTCAAAGAGGATGGAGCTCGGCTGTTCTCAGTGATGGCAGATGACAGAACTAGGAGCAATGGTCTCAAGATGCAGAGGGGAGGTCTAGATTGGATATTAGGAAACAGTATTTCACTAGGAGGGTGGTGAAGCACTGGAATGGATTACCTAGGGAGGTGGTGGAATCTCCATCCTTAGAGGTTTTTAAGGCCCAGCTTGACAAAGCCCTGGGTGGGATCATTTAGTTGGGGATTGGTCCTGCTTTGAGCAGGGGGTTCTTGCCTGGTCTCAATGAAGGGAGATTCCATGCAGCCTGCTCAACTGTCTCAGAGTGGACCTCACCACACACTAGTTGCGAGTCAAGTTCCTGTGGAGAGGAGAGGTGAGGTACTATGCATTGCACCCTCCCCAAAAAGCCAAAGTCATTTCTAACATGCATTTATTTACTGAGGTTAGCAGTTTTGAGGAAGAAAACCTCAAAGCTAATGAAGAAACACACATTTAGTTAAAAATCTTTTTAAAATCCTCTGAAAGTTCTATTACAAAGATGTTTGCTGTATGTGCTGCTTGGAGCTGGGGAGCTCTTCCTGAGGCGCAGAGCTAAAATCTGGTCTACCCCCAGATATCATGGAGATAGGGAATGGCCCAATGAGAAGGGTGTCAGATATAGAGAGGAGCAAGAATAGAGGAAACCTCCAAGGTACTGTACTGAGGTATCTCACAGTGTTGTCCTAGTTAAACTGGACCAATATTGTCTGTCAATTTGAGGCATATGGGAAAATTTCTAGTGGCGATTATGAGATTCACAAATGACTGACTGGCCCAGCATACAATTGGCTGTTTTGGATTCCCAGATTTTTGTTTAAAGAGCTGATGTTCTTTGTTCACGTCAATACAAATACAGCTTCCTTCAGAAAAAGATTTACTGTACTATGCAAGTAACATACTTCTGACTGTCTGATAAGCAAGGAGTTATTAGCTCATATTTTCCAACAATAACTTTAACTGTTTTTTTCTTGTTGCTCAGACTGGAACACAGTAATCTTCAAGCTGCTCTTAGATTTTTGTGTCAGGCAGATTTGTTTCCTATTTGAGCTCAGCAGCCTTACATTCTGATAGCCATTGTAATTACTTAGCCAGGATGACTTGCAAAAGTGTGTTAATGTTTCCTGAATTTTCATCAGGAAGGGAATTACTTGTGATGACCCAGAAGTCCAGTACCATATAGGATGCCCTACACTGGATCCACAATCTGTCACAGAACCTATTTCAGAATACATACACAAATCTATGCATATAAATTAATAGATTTTCTGTCCTTTCTACTCCATTGCTACTGCTCTAACAAAGGTTTCCAATTACCAGTTCATAGTTAGCCTCTCCTCCATGCTCATCCTCAATCTTTCTACAGGCTTTAGTAGCTGATGACTCTCGCAACAGACACTGTCCACCTGACTTCTGTGATGTTGTTCTATGATTGTGTATTTTCAGTGTCTCTTGTGGTGGGGCGGCTCCTCCTCAGCCCCTCTTCTGTTGGTGACTCACACGGCTCTGTCCTCAAGTCCTTTCATTTTCTCCTACACCTTATCCTTAGTTGATCTAATGAATTAACATAGCATTAGCTGTTACCTCTATGCTGACTCTATTCTACCACCTACACTCTTCTGTTTCTCTTGTTCACGCTCCACATTTCTGACTCTCCAACATATCATCCTGATTGGTTCACACAAGAGCTCAAGCTTAAAAGGCCCAAACCAAGCCCTCTTCTCCACCTTTGCCTTTCTCAATTACAACACTTTCATCCACAGTCACAGATACTTGTGACCATCTTTCATTTCCTCTCTTCTTTATCCTGCATATTAGGACTATTGCTAAGTCTTGCCACTTCCTCCTCCTCCATAACATATTGAAAATTAATACTGTCACAACAGCCAAAACATTAATCGATGCCCTAGTTATCTCCCATTTTCATTACTGGAATTTCCTCTTCTCTGGCTTCCCAGAGACCCATATTGCTTCCATCCAGCCAATCCAAAGTACAACTGTTCAAATGATCTTCCTCACCCAATCAGACCACATCATTACCTCTTCAAATCCCTTCACTAGGTCTCCCAGGATCAATCTAATTAAACCTCTCATTCTCATTTTCAAGATCTACACAATTCCACTCTACCCTAATCTCTTATCTGATTCCTTGTTTTATTGCCTCTCAACCCTATCACTCCACCAACTATACCAGCCTCACGCACAGCTCCCACCCCCACACACCTTCATACCCTCCAGATTTGCCCACTACACATAGATTTTCTCTTCAATTCCATTGTGCTAGGCCCTAACCCACCCCCAATTCAAATCTCTCCTAATGACCCATTTCTTCTCTGAGACCCATCAGCACAAACCCAGATGAGTTAGATTGTTCTCTCTACACCACCTTTAGAAAAGTGGGAGCTGTAGTTTATATTTGTATGTACACCTTCCTCTAGGTTACCCAGTGTATCACATCTATATTTATCATTCAGCTCCCTGGGGCAGTTACTGTGTTTGTATCTTATGCAGTATTGTGCATATTAGTACTTCATAATAAATCTATGTACAATATTATTCGTTCTAGAAATCACATATAATCTTAGATCCAGGGGGGCCTGCATATTTTACACCACTATCTTGGAGAAATGCTATGGAAATTAAACAAATGGCCTAAGCAGGTTAATAAAAAAAGTTGGAAAAATTAGGAATTTAAAGGTAATCATCAGGTGGACAATAAATCCCAATTTCTAAAGATCATTAAAAATTGCTTGATATACCCAACAATGGGGTGATTCAACAGGACCCAATCAAACAATGGTGTGCACAGAACACTTATAATCCTAATAGAGAAGATATGTATGTGTGTTTGCCTGGCAACCATAATATTCTGTAGAATTCTAATATTTTGATGTGCACCTCTACATCAGGATATATCTTACCACACTCACATGCTGAATCATATATAAGAAACTGGTGATACTGATCTTATAAATTTTGCATGCAAGCTAAATTTATAATCATATACAATTTCACTTTATGAGTTATTTGGTTATTTTGGAGATGTAGATATTTCCATGCTATCTCAAAGTGTTGTACCACATTCTGATTAAAATAATAGCATTATACAAAATCAATACAGCACATATTAAATGGATTAAAAACTGGCTAACCAATATATCTCAATGTAACAGTTAATGGGGAAATCAACAACAACTGAAAGTGTTTCTAGAGAGAGATTCAACAGGGTTGGCTTTCAGCTCAAAAGTTATTTCAGTGTTTTTATCCATTATCTGGAAGAAGATATAAGATCATTGCTGATAAAGTTTGCAGACCACACAAAAATTGGTGGTGTCATAAATAAAAAGGACAGGTCACGTCTACAGATCTGGATTGCTTTGTAAACCAGGAACATTCAAACATCATACATTTTAAAATAGTCAAATGCAAAGCCATACTCTAGTAAAGAATGTAAGGTCATACTTACAGGATGGTTGACTGCATCCTGGAAAGCAGCAAATCTGAAAAGAACTTAGGAGTCATTGTGGATAACCAACTAAACAGTTTCCAGTGCAATGCTGTGGCTAAAAAGCCTAAAATGCAGTCCTTGGATGGATAAACAGGAATAGGTATAAACAAATAGGAGTAAAGTGATATTACCTCTGTATATGGCATTATTAAGACCATTACTGGAACACTGTCTAGTTTTGGTATCCACACTTTAAAACGGATGTTAAAAATTGAAGAAAGTTCAGAGAAGAGCCACAAGAATAATTTGAGGTCTGGAAAACATGCTTTGCAGTTAGAGACTGAAGGGGCCTGATCAAGGCAACTTATTAAAGAGATGGTTAATAAGTGACTTGCTCACTCTTTACAGGGGAGATGTCTGAAATTAGACAGCTCTAACCTAGTAAGCAAAGGCATAACAGTATCCCAATACTGGAAGCTGAAGCTTGACAAATTTAAACTGGGAGCCAGGGGAATAATTTTAAAGTGTGGATAATTAGCCACTGAACTGCTTACCAAGAGATGATGTAGATTCTCCATCTCTTGAAACCTCTAAATCAAGACCGGATGTCTTTTTAAAACATATATGCTAACTCAACCAAACGATATGGGCTTGATGCAGGAATTACCAGGTAAAATTCTATGCCCAGTGTTATGCAGGAGGTCAGACTAGATCATTATAATGGCCCTTCTGGCCTTGAAATCTATCAATTGATTATAATAGTAGGAACTCTAAAGTGCATGTAAGAAGATCTCTGTAATATTCTGAAACTCGTGGATGAGAATATAAACAATTCTGAAACTAAAAGCAATATTATGTCAATTGGAATCAAGCAGAGATCAAAATGCGTCAGTGTTTATACCAATGATTTATATACCTTGCTGTTTCAATTAAAAACTCAAAATGATCTGTTATGCCTCCAACTTTTACTTCTGTAATTTTTTTAAAGTCTGTGTCAATGTATCTAATATTTACATATTTTACTATAGTTATACCTCCCAAACTAAGGTTTGGAGTAGGTTAATTGCATAGGAAGATATTACTATGTTTACATTTTTCTCTTAAATTACTTTTTTAAAAAGCACAGTAAAGAGTCTGAGGACAAATTATTCAACTGTTTATCATACATAAGACTGCATGACTATAATACAAAGGGCTTGTCTTTTTCATTTAACGTTACAATATACACAGCAAGTCCGGACTAGATCTTACAATCTGAACACAGGTATTTAACCTTTTCCATGCTGTTTATGTTTACAATGCACAGAAGTCCTGTAACCAAACTGTGTAGTAAAGCACACAAAACTGGACTGTAACATAACACAGTATGCAGAAGCATTGGATTTTATGATTTTTCTTTATGTAAATATTTTTTTAAACGGCTTTAATTTTTGGTGCTTGCTAAAGTGTGGCAACCAACACAGGAAAAATTACCCATATTTTATATTACCCTTATATTTCTAGACAGCAGTAAGTACTGGATTCCTTTTTATATTGCTAAACTCAGTGCTCTTTTTCTAAGATGACAGCATTTTCAATCACTGTAAACTTTTCTGAACTACTGAGTTCAAAAATACTTTAATTCACAGGCTTGACATGTCAATACAAAAGAAATATGGATCCCGTGATAAAAAAAGTGTGATTTACAAAAACTGATAACCCCCAAGTACTCATTTGCATTTACACAGTATTCAGCTGCTGTGTTGCTGTTAAGTATAACAAAAAAAAAATTTGTTAAAAAAAAAAACACCTGACCTAGCCAGCCACATGGAATTGACCAGTATAAGGATGCAATATTCTTCTGCTGAATTACCTTTTTAAAGGGCTTACTGGCAGAGGTAGATCACTGCTTCTGCAATATCTAATGGGCAAACAATGTTCTGGGATGGGTAATTGCTGAATTACCCTTATTTTTCACTTTAATTCACTGAGTTTTTATTCATAATATTTATAAATCTTTATGTGGGCCCATAAATTTAGCAACTGCCAAGCTGACTGTGTTATATTAAGGCAGCATAACCCAAAAATTAGGCACCTGTTAAATACAGCCTGCTAACTTCAGGTCTCTCATGAGCTTTTTTGCTTTACTCATACTATTGTTTTGGACCTGTTCATGCAATCAAGGTCTTGCCTTCAAGTTTACATTTATGTTAATAAGGAATACAAGAATCAACTGCTGGTTTCATAGCTTCTGGATCTAGTGTCCCTTTTACCTTCAGAAGCCTGAACACATTTATAATGTAACAGATGTTATAGTCTTGAATTAGATGTCAATCCATTATGTTCAGTACACAGATTGCTGTAAATGTATTGGCTATGAATTCAACAACAGTTCCAGTTTTGTTTAAGCAATAGTACAGCCATAATTTTCAACTGACATTTAAAAATGGTCTAATTACACCTTGTGTCAAAGTGCAGAACTGCTACATTATTGGTTACAGACATCTATGTGCTATAAAAACAGCTTTGGTACAATAAATTATCAAAAAAGAAAATAAATTTTTGTAAAATTCACAGCATAATTGTGAGGCAAAAAAGCAGTCACATAAAATTCTGCATTTTTTTTAAAATGTTCAGAATGAACAGAAGACATCTTTGTGCAGAAGTAATGGTGGAGAAACCACGTGCCGAGAAAAAGCAAAAGAAAAAAGTAAAAAAGCAGGAAGGGACACAGTTGTAGCTATTTCCATCAAACGCAAACCACTACTTCTGTGACCTTCAACCAATAAGGAAGTCAACTTTATGACACACGCAAAGTGACCTTGCAATACCTTACAATAAGTGGGTCACAAAAGTCTATTTTAAAAGAAAGGCCTCTTGAATTACCCATTCTCTGTTTTCAGCATTAAGGACTGTCTGCAAAAGCATGTCCAAAAGTGATTGCATCTGAAATGGTAGGCTCTTCTAATTTAAGAGTCCAAATCCATAAGGCCAAAGGTTATCCCAAAGACCACCACTTAAGACCTCCCCAGGACTGGCCAGGACCAACCCGTTGATTGCTTCTCAGTGCACCTTAGTTATGAGACCAGTCATATTCCAATACTAGCTGACTGTGGTCTCTAAAATATGAGACACACAGAATCCCATTATAATTGCTGCTTTGATCCTCAGTAGATTCAGATAAGGAGAGTTCTGATCACCGCCACTTAGCATGCTTAATGTGCCTTACAAACTCCTTTACAACTGTCCCTTTTTACAGCTGAATATTATATATAGTGTAATCTGAAGGTCCCTCTTCCTTACAGTACTGCATTTCTGTGCCCATGTGTATTTGGGGAACTTAAAAAACCCATATTACTCAATCCCTCCCCACCAACCTCAAAGGGTCCTTTTATGTAAATCATGTGCAGTGCTTTTAAAAAAAATAATTTGCAACTAAGACCAACATTTGAACATTAACCCCTGTTGAATGAGACAAAAAAAAATCTATGACTAGGTTGTGGCAAGTTAAAATGGGAGGAAGGGGGAAGCAAAAGGTGAGACAACACCTCTAAGCTATCCATTAAGGTGGGTTTGGACATGGCTCTTAAAAAACTTTCATTGTCCCTTTGCAATCTTTTCAAGTTTAAAAAAATAGTCAGCTTTGCCCTCCTGTAGCGGTTCAGTGAGTTTATCTCCTTCTGATTCAAGCAGCTTTGCACTTTGTTTTTGGAAAAACACCACTTCTATAAAAACACACAAGAAACAAACTTAGTTTCAGTTTAGTCACGAGCTAGCCACAGGACTTTGCTGAACACAAACTCCTGTCATGGGAGACTCTTCTCTATCAATTCCTTGCCTCATTGCAAGGTGTCCTTCAGTCATGTAATGAGCAGGACCTGTATTAGCAGAAAACTGGTATGTTGGATGTCCAGCTATGCCAGTCTCTTGGCGCGGATTAGAATAGACTGTTAAATTCATGTCTATAGCTCCATTTTGTCCAAAGTCCAAGGTATTAGCAGCCACTGGGCGGTTCTGATAGGCTTGATTGCCTTGGTTACCGGTAGAGGAGGAAGATGTAGAGGAAGAAGTAGTTGAGGAAGACAGAGATGTCATGGAGTGGTGACTATGGCCCACCTCCATAGAATCCTGGGTGGAGGAGCTATTTGTTGGAGAATTGTAGACCCTTGGCCTGGTCCGGCTACCCAATGCTTGCTGTCCATGATGATGGTGGTGGGGGTGGTGGTGGTGATGATGGTGGGAGTTATTCCCATGGTGGTGATGTAATGCATTCTGTTGCTGAGGGGTTACATGAAAGGTGGTTTCTTGAACTGGATGGGTTTCAACGGTGACCTGCGTAGGAGCTTCAGTGCTTGTCCAACCAAGTGGAGGGGGAAACTGCTGTCGAACCTATGACAGTAGTTTAAGAAATAAAAAGTTTAATCAAATATGTTTTATACGCCATTTATACAAAGAGCTTAAAAACCATTAAAATTTACTCGAATGTAAAAAATAAAACTAAATTTTAAGTAGCATAAAAACTGATAAAAGTATGAAGCTAGAAATATTTCTAATACGCTTTTCTAAATGTATCTTTGGAAAAGAAAAACTAGGACAGAAACTTTGAATTTAATATTGCTGATACACTCATGAAAAAAAATTCTAATTATGTGACCTACTGCAAAAGTTGTAAAAAGCAAATTCAGAGGCAGCATTGTTTAATGGTAGTAATCAGTAAGTATGTGTTTACATCGTGCCTAGCACAACAGGACCCTGATCTCTGATTGGGGCCTCTAATACTGAAAAACAAATTATTAGTACAGTAAAAGCTGTTTTATCTGGCATGTTGGGGGAATGGGGGATGCCGGTAAGTGAAAAATGCCGGTTAACTAAGAGGGAGGGAGTTTGGGTGTGGGAGGGAGTGCGGGGCTGGGGGTTGGGGCACAGGAGCAGGTGCGGGGAATAGGCTCTGGGAGGGAGCTCGAAGCAGTGGGTTGGGACGCGGGAGGGAGTGCGGGGTGCCGGGTGCAGGGGGCCCTCACCTCAGGCAGTTCCCCACAAATGACGACCTGTCCTGGCTGCTTTATAGAGCTTTCCAGTTGGTGAAGTGCTGGATAAAACAGCTTTTACTGTATTAATATTATTAGACAAGTAGTTTGAAGCTTGCATTGAGATCCCAATAGCATCGGAAGAGTATTATTAACAACTCTACCAAAATATTAGCTAATAAAACTGATTTCATAAGTTTATTTTCATAATTATTCCCCTCACCTGGGAAGAAGTACAATTACTCCTTTTATAATTGCAATGGCAATACTGAGCAGCTCTGTTTTTCCACTAGCTTTATGTTGTAAAGTGATGAGCAGCAATGGCCAATAACTACTACATTTTAGTTTTATTCTTTTATCAGTAAATCAAGCAGATATATACTCATTTATATTTTTAACCAAGACCATAGTTCAACGAATAATAAAAGCAACAAAAAATACTACTACTACTTTGCACTTGTATAGTGGCTTTCCTTCAAGAACATTAATATGTCTTAGAAACATTAACGTCAAATGGGGATAGAGAGAAACTGAAGCACAGGTTTACCTGGGGACATACCCTGCCACTGCAAGTTCTGTGTGGGTTCTCTGCAATACTGTTGTGACCTTGGCACAAAAAGCAGGAGTGTGTTAATAAAGACTGTGGATGACACAAAGTTGGGAGGTATTGCCAATACAGAAGAGGACCGGAATATCATACAAGAAGATCTGGATGACTTTGAAAACTGGAGTAATAAAAATGTGATGAAATATAATAGTGCAAAGTGCAAGGTCATGAACTTAGGGACTAACAACAACATTTTTTGCTATAAGCTTGGGACTTTTCAGTTGGAAGCAATAGAGAAGGAGAAAGAACTGGGTGTATCAGTTGATCACAGGATGACTACGAGCTGCCAATGTGATGCTGTGAAAAAGGCTAATGCAGTCCTAGGATGCATCAGGCAAGGTGTTTCCAGTAGAGAAACGGAAGTGGTAATACCATTATACAAGGTACTGGTGAGACCTCAACTGGAATATTGTGTGCAGTTCTGATCTCCCAGGTTTAAGAAAGATGAATTCAAACTGGAACAGGTGCAGAGAAGGACTACTAGGATGATCTGAGGAATGGAAAACCTATCTTATGAGAGGAAACTCAAAGAGCTTGGCTTGTTTAGCCTAACCAAAAGAAGGTTGAGGGGAGATATGACTGCTCTCTATAAATACATCATAGGGATAAATACCAGGGAGGGAGAGGAGTTATTTAAGTTAAGCACCAATGTGGACAACAACAACAAATGGATATAAACTGGCAATCAACATTAGACGAAATTTGTTGAAGGTTTCTAACCATCAGAGGAGTGAAGTTCTGGAACAGCCTTCCAATGGGAGTAGTAAGGGCAAAAAACCTAACTGGCTTCAAGACCGAGTTTGATAAGTTTATGGAGCAAATGGTATGATGAGACTGTGTACAATGGCATATTGCCAATCTGTGACTGATGGCAGCAAATATCTCCAACAGCTGATGATGGGACACTAGATGGGGAGGGCTCTGAGTTACTACAGAGAATTCTTTCCCAGCTGTCGGACTGGTGGGTCTTGCCCAGATGCTCAGGGTCCAACTGATCACCATATTTGGGGTTGGGAAGGAATTTTCCCCTAGGTCAGATTGGCAAGGAATACTTGGGGGAGGGAGGGGGTGTTTGTGTTCCTCTGCAGCATGGGGCATTGGTCACTTGCAGGTTTAACCTAGAGTGAATGGTGGATTCTCTGTAACTTTAAGTCTTTAAATCATGATTTGAGGATTTCAGTAACTCAGCCAGAGGTTATGGGTCTATTACAGGAGTGGGTGGGTGGAGATTCTACAAACTAGATGATCATGATAGTCCCTTCTGGCCGTAAAGTCTATGTTCAAACTCCTCTTTGGGATGGACTGGAAGATTTATGACTATTTAAATTCTCTGGTCCTTAACAGGGGAATGGAGGAAAAGCTGCAAGAGCCCTAGAGGCTCTCTGTTGCTGGCACTCCATAGTTAGGGAGTGGGCAAAGTGACTTACCCAAGATATTCACAAAGGATTATCTGTGGAAGAACTAGGACTAGCAAAATCCAAGTCTTCCAATTGCCAGTTCCATGCCTACCCCACCTTTTTCATCACTTTGAAGTGTTAATTAGCATGAAACTTGACATTACAGGATAGTTTATGGTTTCAATCTTCTCAAAATATAAAAGCAATTGCGTTTTTATAAATGCATCAGGGAGAAGTTCTGTTCAAGAGCATACCTGTGGACTGTGTGTTTCACAATCCATAGCTTGGACAGCAGCAGTGAAGTGTCCACCACTGTGTCGATGTTGATGTGTAGGGTCTGACCGAGCCCTTCCACTGTTGCTTGTTCCAGAAGATCCACCTATAATAATCATAACACAAGCAATAATAGAACAGCAGCAATATTTACAGCATTCCACAGAACAACTATGTTAGGAACATAATCTTAGGCTTTGATCTTGAAACAATTTATTCCCTATAAAGCAGAAATAGCTCTAGATGAAAAAAATTCGACTGGATTTTTAAGTTATAGGTTGTAGTGGAAATCTATTATGAATTTTTTAAACATTTTTGTTTTTAAAAAGACAGGCTTTCAGAAGTGAAAAAAATGAAGACATTTATATGGGAAAATTGCTGACTTGAAATTTTTGATATTTTCTCTTTAAAATAATACTATCTTGACAATTTACTAAGGAGAAATGTACCTGAGCTTGAAGATGTGCTAGAGGTGGTTCCTGAAGACTGCGACTGTTCCATGGCAGGACTCGTAGACACACTGTTACTTGTATTTGTACCTTCATCTGCTGTTTTCTTAAAGAAACTGTGCTGCAGGGCATAATAAGGTTGAATTCGGGTTTTGGGGTCATAATCAAGCATCCTTAAGATGAGGTCTTTGAACTTCAAGTAGTCAGCTACAGTATGACCCGATTCCCCAGCACGCCGTCCGCCTGGTCCCCCTGTTTCAACTCCAAGTATATTGTGAAGTTTACGAGTTCCTGGTGGTTTGTACTCCTATTGAGAAGTTAGCAGTTGATTGTCATTCAAGTTATAAGCTAGACTTTACATTATCACCGTTTAAATAAATCATAAAAGAAAATCAATCAAATGAAAGTCAGGAGTTATTTGTCAGTACTGAGAACATTAATAGATTTAATTTTCAAATCAATTCTATCATACTGAATATTAAATAGTGTTAAAATTAAGTCTTCAGAAGAACAAAGATTTTAAATCAGTACAATAGTTACCACAGAAACTTATTTAGAACACTCCATTCCTTATCTAGGATACCTACCCTTTTCCCATCTTTGGTCTTCTTTAAGTTCCAAGTGCCATCTGGCAACTTTTCAAAGAACTTTCTTGCTTTTGGTGCTTGGTCAAGAATATGAGCAGGTGCTATACCCAGAACTTCCACTATTTTATTCATTTGATCCACCTGGTTCAAAAGAAAGAATAGTTATAAAAACAAATGTAGTAGATAATTTGGCAATGAGATGAAATCTAAAATTCTAGGTAGACATGTGGGAAGAAAATTGGAACTACCTAAAAAAGCTGTTGAGTTACATATCAGCTGTAACATTTGAGAATATTAATTCTTATGTAAGAAGCAAATACACAAATAAGTACAAGTATCAACATTTGCAGAAATCAATACATTACAATTTGATATACGCAATCTGTACTTTAGACTCCTGTCAAAAGATATTTCTACTGCCAAGTTAATGCCAATTCTTAAACAGTTAAACAGCCTTACAATTAATTAGATCAAACTCCTGATTAGAAAGAATGAAGAATAAGATCACTTCTACCATTGTGAATTCACACACCTCGTTTGCTCCACTAAAGAGAGGTTCTCCAGTGTGCATTTCTACTAAAATACACCCAAGGGACCACATGTCAATTGCAAGGTCATAAGGCATTCCCAGTAGCACCTCTGGAGATCTATAAAAACGACTCTGGATATATTGGTATATCTGAAATAAACACATAGAAAGATAATGAATAACTTCTGAAAAGCCCTGTCCTGATTTAGACATTAGTGACTTACAAGAACTTTACCACAGAAAAGTATTTTTGAGGTTGGGGAGGACGAAAAGGGAAGTCTGGAAATTTAATAATAAATATAAAAATCAGAACTTGTACTTGAAGTCTCAGATATTTACATATCAATACTTAATAAAATACTACCACTCTCCTGAGCCCCAACATCGCTACACATCTTTAAAAATAGGGCTTTACTCAAAGTGATCCTTTTTTGTTTGTTTAAATTAATCTTAAGAAAAAAATAGGATTTCTCCCAATTCAGACTAATATCTGTGTTGTGTGTATGTGGGGGGAGAGAGAGTGGGTTTCGGGGGGGCTGAGAGCATGTCAGCATGCTGTCTTGTAAGTTCATACAGCAGCAGACCCCCCCGCCCCTCTCTCTCTCACACTCACAGCGAGCAGCATTCCACACTAATGGCTTGCTTTGTCCCGGAGCAGATAAGCATGCCAGCTGTCAAAAACGGAGCTTTGAAAGGGCATATCCACATTCCTACAGCCGAGTTCAAAATAATGACAAAAGCGGTCACTTGATTTAAGGGGATTATGGGACGTTTCTGGAGGCTGATCAAAGTGCAGTAATGCATCACCTCATTCACACTGATGCTGGGGCATTTCAGCCGAGGCGTAGCAAGCGTTATGCTTCTCGTGCAGCACTCCAGCTGCAGAGTCCAGGCGCTCTAAGTGCCTTGCCAGTGTGGACGGGTCGTGAGTTAGGGCACCTGGGGCTGCTTTAATGCGCTCTAACTTGCAAATTTAGCAAAGCCCTAAGTTTTCCTTTGCTGCCCAAGCAATGTGCCTCTATTCTAATCTAAAGGAACCATCTCCAGGACATAGGGTAATTTAGGCCCCTATTCCGCAAACACTTAAATGCATACATAATTTTACTTACTCTAATAATCCCATTGAAGTAAATGCAACTACCCATATGAGTAAAGTTACTCATATGCTTAATGTTTGCAGAATTGAGGCCTTAGTCACTAAACCCATTCCATTTTTTTGTCTTGGGAGAGACTGTCAAGAACATGGTCAGTTAGTGCTAATTTTGGTGGTGGATTGTGTGATGTGGACTGAACCACTGAACAACTATCAGATGACAGTGGCTCAAGTTTTTCACCCTGGAACTGAATTTCAGCTAGCGAAGTAGATGTTAGAAGTTCCACACACCATCAGCAGTCCCCTGAGCTACCCAGTATTCCCAGTCTACCACTTATTTTCTTCTATTCCTAACAATGAGCACACTTTATGACAAAAGATTAATGTTATGGAAATGGTGTTCTCTCTCTCTCTTTTTAATTTTTTTTTTTTTAAAGTTACCTCAAAGCTCTGAGTCTGGTCGGCCCTGTATTTAAAAGCCAACTATTCTAATGTTACTATCAACAAATATCTTGAATGTTTTCACTTACCCATACCAAGCAATATCTTAAAATCAGAAAAGGAATTACAAATACAGAAAAAGAAATTACTAATGAAAATATTTAATTTGTTACCCTTGTACTATATTAACCTCCTACTGTTAAATGTAGATGTCTTTTGCATTATGAAATAGTGTCAGGAAAATTAACTGGGAATTTGTTAAAGATATTATTTTTCATATGCACCCTTATGTTGTCACATCATAAAAACAAATGAGTGTTTAATATTAATCAACATAAGCAAAGCTGAAATTGGCAATGAGAAAGTGTTAGGATTTGCTTAATCTCATTTTTAAATGTTCCTCAAGCTTTTAATTAGACAAAACATTAACATTTATGTAACACCCACCCTCTGCCCAAGTTGGCAAGAACTGCCAAAATCAACAATCTTGATAGCGCTTCGTTTGGGGTTACAGAGCAGGATATTCTCAGGTTTTAGGTCACAGTGAATGATACTAAGTTCAGGAGTCGCAAGGAAAAGCAGTGCAGTGCACATCTGCTGTGCAAACTTTCGTGTCAGGTTCAGTGAGACACCTCTGAAGTTGGTGTTCCGCAACAGGTCATAGAGGTTGTAGGACAGCATTTCGAAAACTAAACAGAGATGGTTTCGGAACATAAAGTGGCGTTTCAAATGCACTAAAAGAGGAAAGAAAATAATTTTACATTAGAAGTACATATTCACTGTGATAACTAACAAATGCAAAAATACAACAAATTATTACACAAGGTGCTTCAAGTACCTTATAGGGTCAACGTCCAACATATTTATTAAAATAGGTGCTAGTTAGCGATATTTTCTGATTATAGTTATTTATCAAAAACAATATTCACTTTAACACCTCATCAAACTGATTGAAATGATTACACAAGGAGGTGAAATAAGAAAAAACAAAGAAGGGACATTCACAAAAAGGAAAGGAAGCGAGTGAGGAGAATGCAGTAAAGTGAAAAATGGGAAGGGATGCCAAGTATGGATCTGCATAGCATGTGAGCTATGGAGCTATAACAACGTGATCATAAGGGACTTTTATTATATGAATATCTTGCAGCATCTCCCAGGTCTAGGAGAAACACATGCAGACTGCCTCTCCAAAACAGGGTTATACTTTCTCATTATTAAAAGGATTAAAATGTATAAGATATCTGTAATCATTCAGCTAAGAGGAAAAAAAAGTAATTCCGTTTTCTGGGGAAGAGAGAATGGGGGTAAAGGTAAGAAAAGATTAGGCAAGATTACTAGCATCTAGAAATAGTTTCTTGAGTAAAGTTGTAACTCTCAAGGGAAGTGGTCTCTTGCCTTTCCAGAGGGCAGTATTAACAATTTTAACCAACAATTCCTGCATGATTTAACTAACCACAAGAGATGTAAAGTGCAAATCACAGGTCACAGCCTTCCAAAATGTCATTGAATAAAACGGGCCAAAATCCCAAAGGCATCACTCTCATCTGTTCCATTTAGACATTATATCAACACTTGGTGTTGGTGGAATTAGAAGAAATGTGGTGTAGAGAAGATCCATGGATGGATCAGGAATGCATCCAAAGTGGTCTCTGGACTCTGGTGCTCTCTGGGGCAGAAGCGATGAGATTTCCTGTACAGCCCGATGGTGAACCAGGTCGTAGTAGGGAAACCCCACTTAATGAATATCTATTGAGTCACATCATCTTTTATGGACAACACTTCCTATTGTCCACAAACTTTCTGCTGAGGTGACCTGACAGTACACTGTGTATTCCTGGAAGATCAATCTTCTTCAGGGTGACTTTATGGCATATGTAAAAAGTTCTACAGTTGGGGTACCTCTTGACACAGCAGAATGGATCCGATTCCACTCTGCTTGTTTAAGTACAACATGCTAATGTTGCCTGTTATGACTTACGTGGTAAGCCCCTTGATGGCTGGTAGAAAGATCACATAAGCTTGATGACTGGTTCTTAACTCTAGCATGTTTATGAGAAGAGTTGTTTCTCAAGGTGTCCACAACCACTGCATTTGCAAGTCATCCAAGATGGGGGCCCCCCCGCCCAACGTGCATGCATCTATCATCAGAGTCTTTGATAGAACTGGTGGGGGAAGAATGGAACCCCTTTGCAGACTTTTGTCAGGTCTATCCACCTCTAATCATAACAGGACTCATGGTGGAACAGGAACCAACATGTCCAGATGATGTTTGCTTGGCTGATATACAGACTTCAGTCACTTTTGCATGCAGCACAGGTAAAGTCTGGCATGCTGAGTCATAAAGGTACAGGATGCCATACAGGCCAGTAGTCAGATAGATTCTGGATTAGCCTGGACATGTGTGCATACCATTGTTGTCAAAGTCTATAATGACCACAATGAACTCTATTTTTTGTACCGTGGTCAGTAGTTACTTGTCTTTATTTTCAGACTTAATCACGCAAAAGCAGCAGTATCTGCTGGATGAAGTCTGCTACCTGTTGAAGAGACTTTGCACAAATCAGCCAGTCATTTAAGTATGGGAACACTTGGATTTCCAACTTCCAGAGGTACGCAGCCATTCTTTCAAGGCACTTTGAACAGTCTGGGAGCTATCAACAGGCCAAATGTTAGTACTCTGTACTGGTAATAGCAATCTCCCATTAGGAATGTTAGATATCTTATGTGGGCTGGGTGAACTGTGATGCAAAAATGGGCATCCAGGGGATGAAGAGTGGTGTATCAATCTCCTCTGCTCTAGGGATAGGGTAACAGAAGCAAATGATCCTGAACTTGACCTTTCTGATGAAGGTGTTTAGTTGTCTTAGGTCCAGGATAGACTTCAGTGCTCTCTTTTTGGGAATAAAACCCCTCTCGCCCGTACTGACGCAGGATTTCTGTTGCATCAGGAGACACACCTCTTAACAAAAGACACGTATCAGAATTGGGGGAGGTATTTGAGGGTGACAAGGAGACTGGAACTGGATAGTATATCCCAGTGGTCCCCAACCTTTTTCGTCTGGCGGGCGCCAAAAAAAAAAAACCAAAACCCTGAGCGCTGCCGGCGGAGCAAAAAATATATATAAAAAAAAAATTGACAACTGCTATGCGTTGGGGACCCCTGGTATATCCAATCTCTATTATGTTCAGAACCCACTGATCAATAGTGATAGTGTTCCAGAATTTTCAGAACAGATATAAATGATTCCCAAAAGAAAAAGATGGGGTGGGATGGCATGATCGGTAGGGATTGGTACTCTGCTCTTAAGCAAGCAGTCAAAATCAATCAAAGAAGGCTGATGGGTCAACAAAGCAGTGGAAGTGGAAGATTTCTACCAAGGAAAATGTTGTCATTTCCTTGGTGGATCCAACTGTTTGTTCTGTTGATAGAAGGAATGGCATTTGGTAAAGCTGTGGCTTATATTGTTTTCCTTTGAGAGCAGGTGTATAGACTCCCAAAGACCTCAGGGTTGCCATTGAGTCCTTAAAAGAATGTAGTGTGCCTCATCAACCTTGGCATAGAAGAAGCTGCATCCCTTGAATGGAAGGTTTTCAATTATGACTTGTACCTCCTTAAGAATTCCAGATGAGTGGAGTCAAGAGGACCTTCCCATTGCTATGGAAGCATCCACTGATGTTGAAACTCTGTTTGCTGCACCAAGTGCTGCCTGCAGAGATGTTCCAGCAACAAGTTGACCCTCGGCAATGATGGATTTGAATTTATCTATCATTTCCTGTGGAATCTTCTCAGTGAATTTTGTCAGAGTCCCAATTAATATAATCATATTTTGCCAACAAGGCTTGTAGTTGTAAATTCTTATTTGCAAACTAGAGATGGAACAGTTTTTCCTGCCAAACAATTCCAATTCTGGGGAGAAATCAATCTTTGTTGTCTCTGGAGATTCATCTTATTGGCTGCTACCAATGAGGCTTGTGAGAGATGGGTATAAACTTGTTCAAATCCTTGAGAAGGGGCTTAATAGCACCCGTCTGTTCTTTTAGATGTTGAAGCTACTGAGGCTGAGGTTTACCACAGTAATTTGGCAGGGCCTAATTGGTAGTCAAGCGAGTTGATACAGAGGTATGGAGGAGTTTGAGAGTTTGTCTTGGACTACCTCAACAGGAATCTCTAGAGTTGAGGCAACTCCCCTCATAAGATCTTGAAATGTTTTATAATCACCTAGGGTGGATGAAGACTCTGATAGCCTCTTCTGGAGAGGAAGAAGAAACATGATCAAGGACAGTGTTCCGTTGTTTGCACCATTTGAGGGAGTGATATGCCTTTCATGGGATGTTGGGGCAAGGATGATTTGGGTCTGGTTTATGATGCTGAAGCAATTCTTTGAGCATGGGGAATATGTCCCAAAAAGCCCAATAAGCCCAAGTGTGTTGATGAGCATAGAAGGTTGTTAGCCAAGGAGTGGGGTACCAAAATTTCATATCCTCTCTTACCTAGTCTTCAGTCTTTGATAACCAAAATCAGCCCTAGAATCCCTGCCCTGCAGGAGCGGGCCTGAATCTCCTGAGACAAGGGATCTTGTTCATGAAGCTTTCCTGCTGTCCTCAGATTCATAGGAGGAGAAAGAATATTTTTTGTGCAAAGGAGGGACTTTCCAGTTGGTGTACTCAGCGCCCAGACCAACTGAGATTTCGCTGGTATAGGGGATACACTAGGCACCAAGGTCAGTAATGATGTTGGTACCAGTGGAGGCACTGTTAAGGTTGCCAACAGAGGCAAGTCCAGTACAGAGGATACAGAGAAGTCCTTAGCTGCTAAGTAAACCCTCAGCAACGTATACATTGAAGTCTGTGAAACACCCATGACAGATGACTGTACCAAAAGTGACTGTACTGGTAAAGTCACTAATAGATAAGATGATCCTGTGGTTCCGGGGCCATCAGCACCATAGTTGTCGGTACCAGGAGCCTTGACATTGCACGGGTGGTACCAGATAATTTCTGAGGGAACATAATATCAGATCCTGAGGCATGGTATCCGGAGCCTGAATGGGTGCTGTAAGAACCCTTCTTAGCTCTAAGGCTACCCTTAGGGGTATGTCTACAGTGCAATTAAAAATCTGCAGCTAGCCCATGCCAGCTAACTTGGGCTCGCAGGGCTCGGGCTAAGGGGCTGTTCAACTGCAGCACAGATGTTCAGGCTTGAGATGAAGCCCAGGTTCAAGGAAAGTGATCAGGAACAGTCAGCATGGATTCACCAAGGGCAAGTCATGCCTGACTAACCTAACTGCCTTCTATGATGAGATAACTGGCTCTGTGGATGAGGGGAAAGCAGTGGATGTGTTATTCCTTGACTTTAGCAAAGTTTTTTATATAGTCTCCCACAGTATTCTTGCCATCAAGTTAAAGAAGTATGGGCTGGATGAATGGACTATACGGTGGATAGAAAGCTGGCTAGATCATCGGGCTCAACAGGTAGTGATCCATGTCTAGTTGGCAGCCGGTATCAAGCGGAATGCCCCAAGGGTGGGTCCTGGGGTTGGTTTTGTTCAATATCTTCATTAATGATCTGGAGGATGGTGTGGATTGCACCATCAGCAAGTTTGCAGACGACACTAAACTGGGAGAAGTGGTAGATATGCTGGAGGGTAGGGATAGAATACGGAGGGACCTAGACAAATTAGAGGATTGGGCCAAAAGAAACCTGATGAGGTTCAACAAGGACAAGTGCAGAGTCCTGCACTTAGGATGGAAGAATCCCATGCACTGCTACAGACTAGGGACCGAGTGGCTAGGCAGCACCTCTGCAGAAAAGAACCTAGGGGTTACAGTTGACGAGAAGCTGGATATGAGTCTACAGTGTACCCTTGTTGCCAAGAAGGCTAACAGCATTTTGGGCTGTATAAGTAAGAGCATTGCCAGCAGATAGAGGGACATGATCATTCCCCTCTATTCGGCATTGGTGAGGCCTCATCTGGAGCACTCTCAGTTTTGGGCCCCAAACTACAAGAAGGAGATGGAAAAATTGGAAAGAGTCCAGCGGAGGACAACAAAAATGATTAGGGGGCTGGACTAGATGACCTCCTGAGGTCCCTTCCAACCCTGATATTCTATGATTCTATGACCCTGTGAGGTGGGAGAGTCCCAGAGCTTGGTTTGCAGCCCGAATGTCTACAACGCAGTTAAACAGCCCCTTGAGCCTGAGCCCTGCGAGCCTGAGTCAGCTGGCATGGGTCAGCCGTGGGTGTCTAATTGCAGTGTAGACATACCCTTAGATTCAGTCAACTGAGAGGATTTATGGTCCTTGGAAATCAAAGGGGCTTGGAAGCTGAAGTTCCCAGTGAAGATCTGTATCTGCTCGCGCTCTCTCTCTCTGAGACTTATGTAGTTTTCTCCCTCTCTAACCTCAGTACCTCCCAGATGAAGATGATGGGTTTTTTAAACTCGGAATGGCAGCTTCAGGAGAAGCAGCAGCTGGGGCACTCCCTGAAATGGATCAATCAGATGATTCTGCCCCAGACAAGCCAGGATGAGAGACAGGGTGCACTGACCTCTCTAAAAAGAGCATTTTAATACAAGACTCTCATCCTCTGGATTCTTTTTAAGAATGATTTGCAGATGGCACATCACTGAAGTGCCCCTCACTCAGATAAATCAAACATCAAGCACACCCATTGTTCAACAGCACTGCTGTCTCACATGAAGGACAATTCTTGAATCCTGGGGATTTACGTTCAGTCATCATGACTGAAGTGGTACTGAAAGTACCTCCCACATAAACAAATAAAGGACAATTTCATTACAAAGGAAAAAGAAACTCTAGAAAAATTCCTAACACTACTTTAAACTAAGTACCTAATTAGCAATTTACAAAACATATGAAGAGGCAGTCACTGCAAGCTCTGACCCTAGCCACAGGTGATGAGCAGGAACTGAGGGATAGTTGAGGTGGCCCCTCCTTGTATGCACCAAGTTGGTGCATGGGGACACAAAGTGCAGGCACTTCCCCAATGGACACTGCTGCCAAAAGAATCTGTCTTGAGCACACTCGGTGCACGTACACTGATAGTGGAATATATATGGACAAACACTCAAAGAAAAACAAAGATTTACCAGGCTGTCAACCATCTAGAAGAGCTGCTCCAGGAAATACTTTTGAGGCGAAGGGGGGAGCAAGCAAGGTGTAATATTTGCATACTCCGGTGTAGAGCTTTACCCATTTTTCTATAAATGAACTAATAAGGAACAGCAGAATCATAACTACTTTAGAATTTTAATTAAAACTATTAACAAAAATTCTTGTCCGCTATCCCTTCTTTGAATCTAGACATTTGTATCCTAAACATTATTCAATACTAAATATTTTATATTTTATAGAGTTTACTATAATATCCATGATTTACTTATAAAACACTCAATCTATGCAATCTATATTTTATACCACGCCCACCACTGTCATATCTGAAAGCCTTCAAAAATGTAAAAAAACCACAAAAAAACACTATGAGTCTTCTATAGACAACTTCTCTTTCTACATTAATCTATTGAGTATTCCAATAAAAGTACATCTATAAGCAAAATCAAAAGAACTTTTCTATGCTTACAAACTTACAGTGTACACGTACAATGAAGCAGCAACACCTGTGCGTCATCTAGGCAACGTGGTACTTGTTTTGTGAAGCTACTTAAAGTAATTGCATATCAATAAAAAAAATACCCCAGCACATGCCAGAGTGTGGGGCAGCACAGAAAGGTTCAGTAAATATTGAGGAAAAAACAGACTTCCAAATTTTATAAATTTAAAATGTAACATGTAACTGCATCAGTTTCTAGCAGAAGAAACGGTTTTGAATAGTTACATGGTAGTATCCTGTTAACTGACGCACACTTATGGAAACAATTTTAACAATTCAAATAACTGTCTATTTAGAGAGAGATTTGTTGTGTGTTCAGTATATACTAGAAGATATTAATTTTAAATTCACTAATTGGTTTAAAAATTAATCAACATGAGAACATTTCTATATTAAAAGATAAACAAGCTCATATTTCAGCCATACTGGAGCAGGAAAGTAACCTGAAGCAAACCAAGAACTATTATAAATTATTGCATAAAGAGTGCAGTCAACAGCAGGTGTGATATTTCAACAGAATATGTGTGATATTGCTCCACTGTTCAGAATTACTGACATTCATTACATTGGTCTGTTCACTGGCAGCCATCTCAATTAAACCACCAATTTATAAAGCAATCCAAGCGTATTATGAGTTATATAAATTTTAACAATGTTTTGGGGAAATATGGAATTTCTTTTTGTTGTTGTTTTTTTAAAATCAAGTATTTTTTCCAAGCAGAGGCTCTCAATCTAATATTAAAAATTCAAGAGGTTTCTTATTATTGTCATACAGCGTGTCACTATTTTGCAGTGAACTAATGTAAAGGGGAGTAGTTTTAAGATTTCTAAAAGGCATCTCTCTATGTCATATGCTGTGGAGTTTAATTTTTATTTGAGATATGAATGACATCAATAAATCTAAGTTAAAATGTGAAAATATTTTTCACAAAAAAAAAATCACAAAACATATTTCTACACACTGACAACTATAATATTGAATAAAATGAGTTAACATTTCCTAAATGGTAAGGCTTTAAAATAGTTATCTGGTCACTAGATAATTTAGTCCTAAGTACAATTTTACATTTTTAAAAGAGATAATCTTTCCATAATACAAAGATAAGCCAATACTCCCAACATACATAAAGAGAGAGTAAAGCTAGTAATATTATTAGCCTCTTAAAATTGATTATAATATGACAGAAAATAAATTAATCTTTTTCCTCCATATTTCTTCTCAACCTTCACCATTCCTCTGTTCTGATACTCCTTCCCTTCTATTATCTTTCCCACTCTACCACATTCAAAAGAACAGGCAGGATTGTGAGTTTTAACATACTGCCTCTCATGGGCTGGCTAATTACCAATTTAGTTTTTATTATAAAATTAAAGTGACAACACAACCACATCTCAGGAAAAACACAATGAAACCCACCAGGAACAGCAAGGATGTATGTCTGATTTTTGTGCTGAGACCAGGTGAGCTTTAATGCTCACTCATCTCTCAGTTTTAGTATAAAGATCCTTATGTAGCTTTTTAATTAATAAATTTTTACCTGAAAATTCCTTTCTATAAACTGGTTTAATCCGCACAGGATAAATGGGTAGCTCTACCTCTTTTCAACAGGCAGGCTAGCAAGGAAAACTTAGTGTTGGCTCTGATTGGCTAACAGCCTTAGTTAGACTATGCCTCATTGACTTTCCAGTTGACTTGAGACAAAACCCAACTTTATATTAGTAATACTACTTTTCAAAACATACACAGCCTATAACTTGGGACTTTTCACTGACAAAAGGGCCAGATTCCTATGCTGGCAGAACAGAGATATAGATAGAAATTACTAGGAAATAAATTCGAGAAACAAGGTGGACTAGATCATATATTTTAGTGGACCAACTTCTGTGGGTAAAAGAGACAAGCTTTTGAGCTAAACAGACCAGAAGAAGAGCTCTGTGTAGCTCAAAAGCATCTCTCTTTCACCAACAGAAGTTGGTCCAATAAAATATATGATCTCATCCACCTTATCTCCCTAATATCCTGGGACCAATACAGCTACAACACTAGGAAATAAATTATATTTTTTGTGCCCATGTGGACATCTGTGTGACATTTCCCAGAGAATAAAAGCTTAAACATGGAAAACAGCTGCATGAGTAGGACATAGCCCAAGATCCACCAAGAAATCCTCTGGGAAGATACAGTTTGACCTCAGACTCATTCTGCTATACTGTGAAACAATCTAGGTGATTTTCTAATTGGTTTTGTCCTTTGCAGGTAGAAGGCAAGAGTGTGATGTACATCAAGGTAGTGACGTCTCCTCTCCTCTTCAGATACATGCAGTTTTGGAAAAAACACAGGTCAATGGACTGAGTAGTTTTTGGAGTTTCATATAACTTCTTTGGAGGTGAATTTCAGATGTAGTCATAAAGAGAGTTTGTTACTGAATATAGTTGATGGCAGATTCACCATTATGGCTCCCAGCTCAACCACTCTTCTGGCTGAGGTGGTGACCACAAGGAATGCAACTTTCTTTGATAAATAAGACACGGAACACACATTTAATGGTTCAAAGAGAGAACATGGAACCAGTCGTAGACCATGGTCCAGGCAGCTTCCTGCCTATCCCCCTCATCCTGTCTCAGGAAAAGTGGAGGGAAAGGGGGGGGGGGGGGGAAGAGAGAGAGAGAGAAAGGGCAGCCACTAGTTGTCATAAGAACATTCTTCTCTTGTGGGAACATGTTGGTCCACAACAGAGTTCCAACTATCCCGAGTAAACAGAGAGGATAAGAAAAAGTACTTCCTGCCTTGTCTTCTTAAAAGGCCAAGTTTAAAAAATGTACAATGTCTGGATCCAGCTGGGGAGTGAATTGGAGCTTCTGCCTCCTTTTAGCATGTTTCTATGAGAAGTGGGCAAATGCCAGCAATATGATCTTCTCTGGTACCATAATTATATTGGGCTTCTTATTTTTTTCTGGAATTTATACCCCCTGTATACGTTAAAACTGCTTTACCAGCAACTTTTCCATATTAAGAAGATGCAGTAGGGACTGAAGACTGCCCGCTTCTCAGGAGCGAAACAGACTCTGTCCAATCTGATTGCCATATATAGCAGTAGAACTCATGGTTAAACACACAAGGCAGTTAATAATGTCATATGGTCTCATATAACTTCTTCTGGATCAAGTTCTACATGCACAGGTCAACTGTCTTCTTTATGTAAGGTAGTCTGCTGTAAAATAACTATTGATGTAAAAACAAACAAATGTATAATTCCTCAACATTATGAGCACTGTAAAATTAGTAGCATGGTCTTAGGTTCTCCAGCCAATTCTCAAATATTTGCAAGTGAATAAAAATAAGAATTATCTTAATACCTATATAGTATTTCATTTCAGTGTCATGTTTGTTCATAAGCTCCAAAAGCCGCACTTCAATCTGGGCTTGATTTAGGAAAGCCTTCTTGTTCTTTATAATTTTAATAGCAACCCACTCCTGTTCCACACGATCATAAGCCTTTACAACCTGAAAGAGAAAAAAAGATACGCTAAATACAATGTTCAAGTAACTGCACATTTCATTAAATGTATTTATTAAACAGAGACTTTGAAAACCAAGAAAGGTTTGAAATTAATCATATTTAAAACATACTTAGTAATCCAGTTTATATTTCAAAATTTTACTAAGTACATTTAATTCTTATTGAAAATATTTGTCTTGAAAATAAGAATTTTCATCCTTTCTAGACCATTTTCTTTTCTTCTTTCTACTGTGAAGCCATAGGTGATATTGTGATATATTAATTTTCATAACAAAAATTACAAAAACAGGATTCAGACTTCATTGAGACAGTGGACTGAGGAAATAACATCTAATTCAAGTACAAGTATCAAAACAAATCAATATAGAAAATAACAGAGTAAAATCACTTTCTATTAAATATTCACTATTTAGAAATGCTTAATTCTCAAAATGCCTTTTTCAAGAGTTAACTTCGGTATGATGTGTATTTATTACATACTCTATGCTATCTGTTTGTGTTATCTCCCGAAGCACAGAAAATTAAATTTGGGTTTCCATAAAACCGTGTGCTAAAAATTCTGAATGACAGCAAATGCAAGTTAAGTGTTAAATTAAGAACATAACATAAGAACATAAGAATGGCCCTACTGGGTCAGACCAAAGGTCCATCTAGCCCAGTATCCTGTCTTCCGACAGTGGCCAGTGCCAGGTGCCCCAGAGGGAATGAACAGAACAGGTAATCATCAAGTGATCCATCCCCTGTCACTCATTCCCAGCTTCTGGCAAACAGAGGCTAGGGACACCATTCCTGCCCATCCTGGCTAATAACCATTGATGGACGTATCCTCTATGAATTTATCTAGTTCTTTTTTTAACACAGTTATGGTCTTGGCCTTCGCAACATTCTCTGGCAAGGAGTTCCACAGGTTGACTGTGCATTGTGTGAAGAAATATTTCCTTTTATTGTCTTAACCTGCTGCCTATTAATTTCATTTGGTGACCCCTAGTTCTTGTGTTATGAGAAGTAGTAAACAACACTTCCTTATCTACTTTCTCTACACCAGTCATGATTTTATAGACCTCAATCATATCTCCCCTTAGCTGTCTCTTTTCCAAATTAACGGGTTTGATTATCTTGCAAAAGCAGTTACTGGATGCGCATGCTCAAGAAAATTCAAATTTCATATTTTATAAACAAGAAAAATCACAAATGCAGAAATTTTGAGTAGACATCTTATTTTAAGAGCTTATGAATAAGGAAACAATCTTCACATGAGACAGGGGTGTGGCTTGGATATTAACTCATTTAGATGGCTATTATAACTAAAACGAATTAATGATTTTTCAGCTGACATCCATTACCTGCCCAAAGGATCCTTTGCCAATTAAAGAGTCAATTTCATAACGCTCCATCCACTTTTCCCCATTTTTTACAATATAGTCATAGTTGTCATCATCATAGCCATCGTTGTAAACTTTCCGTTCCTTTTTATGACTGGAATCATCTCCTTGGCCCTGTTGGTGCCGCCTCTTCTTTTTTGCATAGTAAACCTGAAGATGAGGAACATACTGGTTTAAATTTCAACAAATGGTGTCACTTTACTCAGTAAAGAGTATCTTCAGGCACTACTCTAGTCTCCCCTCTCTCCCCCCCACCAGCAAAATTTTCTGGCTTTACAAACCCATTTTCCTTTTTTAAAAAGTTATTTTCCCCTCCCAGATGCTGTGTGAAAGACACCCATAAAAACCAGGAAAACTAACTTACTATATTGAGAAAACAGTGAATCTCTTAACACAGAGCTATCAAATTCACAAAGTAAAACAGAAAATGTATCTAAAAATTTTAATTTTAGACATAATAATCCTAAGTGATATTTATAAATAAAGTAGATAAAGAGCAATTTTTGAATTAATGTGTCCCTTCAGAAGTGCACACAATGTTTTAATTATATCACAGGATCTGAAATTCAGTCATTTATACCATTTATACCAAAAGCAAATATCCCAATATTTATGAATATTTAAGAAACATCTGTAAGCACACCACAGCAACATATTCATAAAATGTAGCCTTTGAGCCTATTAAAAACAAAGGGTACAAAAGAGAAAACACACCATGGTTAAGTCACTTACTCTGTCTCTCACACACACAAAAGGTAATAATTAGTCCTGCCTTGAATGCAGGGAATTGGACTAGACGACCTCTTCAGGTCCCTTACGGTCCTATGATTGTACTTTACACACACACGAAAATTAACCTAACATCTTTATTTATGTTCAAAAAGGCAAGACAAAGACTAAAGTGTAACCAACAGAAAGTAAAATTAAATATGTAAGCATTGGGAGAAGCTGAGTAACAAAAGATTCAATTGTTGCCTAGCATTACAGTATATACACAATATAATAATGATAATTAAATATGGAAATACTTGGCACTTAACATTTTATATTTTTCAAGTGCTGTACAAAACAATAGGGTAGAAAAAGTGAGGCAAAAGGAATAAAACATCAGTGACATAGCATCATTAAACTCAGTGACATCCAGGCTCAAGCACAGGCCACTAGATAACAGCAGCTGCTTTTAAACTGCTGGGGCCTTGATTAGAGATAGTAATTTTGCCAGACTACAGTCCATAAGTACCCAAGACTAAAAGAAAAAACAAAGTGAAATCATGGATGGCTGCAGTGCCATTTCTTTTATTCTACAATCACCACAGGCATCTAGGAAGACATCACCACTTCCTTGCTTTATAACTTTACCTTCTTTTGGATTTTGAATAATTAAGATAATCAGATCAATTAAGGAGGCTTATAGAAACACAAATTTTCTAAAAGATAAAGCAATCAAAAGAAAACATGGAAGGCAAAGATGGCTTATGTTTTCCTGATGATACATATAAAAGACCTTCAAGTTTATTTATATTTACAATAGCAATTCAACTGCTGTCTAGGCCTTCTTTTCCAGAAGATTATGGACTGGAGGCCCAGTAGGATTATGACCTCACAGGTATCGAGTAGTGAAACACAAGCAATTGGGAGGGAATCTGATTTTTATTCAGTGTTTAGAACGCGTGTGTTGTTAGTAAAACCAATGGAAAGTAAATGCTCTATGAACCATTGGAAGAAAAAAAAGAAAAAAAAAACACTACAAAGACCTACACTTTCAAAAGTGACTGTTGATTTTGGGAGCCGTGATTTGGGTGCTCAACTTGAGACAACTGAAAGGGACCTCGTTTTCTGAAGGCAGGTGTTCAACAGTTCTGAAAAATCAGGCTCGTTAAAGTTGTCTGAAGTTGGGCACCCGAAAACTGAGGAGCCCAAAATAGTCACTTTTGAAAATTTAGGCCTAAATATTCAACACCCACCAAGCCCCTTTAAATTAAAGGCAGAGAAAGTTTCCACTTCAGGTCCTTCAAAGAGACTTCCCACCAAAGAAGAGAAGACAAGGCATTACTGATATTTCTACGGGGGGAATGAACCCAGATTTTAAATACATAAGAATAAAAAAGGGTACAAACCCTTTTGTACTTTGCATGTTATCTTTATTGACAGTAAAAGTACATGGACTTGTTTAATTCAGAATTCATCAAGTTAATTCATAAATTAAAAAAGAATGCCTGTATAATGTGCCAGTAAAGGAAATGTGTCTAAATTCATTGCATCTTATAGAAAAATCTACTTGGAACACTTTAATCAATATTTTTGATAACACTACATATTGTAATTATTAGCAAGCTATCATACATTAAATAAAAATAACGGTGACCTATGTGGTCTTTACCTCATTAATATGTTTGTATGTTTTGATCAGATCAACGGAGAGTTTCCTCAGGGGAGCAGTAGCTGGATCACGGAAAGTTTGGGGCATCCGCCTCTGTAACATGACAATATCAGGCATCACTTTAAACAGACAGAAAAAACTAGCACTTTAACTAAATAATTACTACTCTTCAGAAGAGTAAACTGCCTAAATCTAATCCTATCCACTCTAACTGATGAATTTCTAATATTTACAAAGCTGTGTTTAAATAAACAGTTACTACTACTAATAGGTTTAATATTCCCATTGTTTTTTGAGCTAGTTGACAATATATCCCCTTATTGCCCTCCCTCCCCCACCTCCCTCTCTGGTCCCCTGACTTATCAAGCACATGCAAAATATTTGTATTTTAAACATACTTGCATTTAAAAAACAAACATAAAACCATAATGAATACAGGTATACCAACTGTTTAAATAGTAAAATGCCACAAATGCTGTCATGGAACAGCAGAGTCAGTACATTTCAAAAATGCTTCATTATATTCAGTGATATTATAGGGGGCTTAGAAAAGCTGGTATACAACTGAAGTTAGACAAATTCAGACTGGAAATAAGGTCTAAATCTTTAACAGTGAGTAATTAACCACTGGAACAATTTACCAAGGGTTGTGATGGATTCTTCATTACTCACAATTTTTAAATCAAGACTGAATATTTTTTCTAAAGATATGCTCTAGAAATTATTTTGGGGAAGTTCTATAGACTGTTTTATACAGGAGGCCAGACTAGATGTTCACAATGGTCCCTTTTGGCTTTGGAATCTATCAATCTATATGATGTGAGAGATCTAGACGTAAATGGATCTGTTGGGGACAAATTGAAAGTATATTTTTTTTAAATACTTAAAAGGAACAAAAATTGTATTTTCCAAAACGGACTAGTTTTAAAACATTCAATTTTCTGATAGAACAACCTTTAAACAGCAAGTAAAAGACTACTCTTTTCTAATTCCTGTTCACAATCAGAGAGTTGTGTTGCTCTAGTGCCCATGCAACATCACCAAACGTGCTCAGGAACACTTTTCTCTTCACTGTGTGCACAATCTAGCCTACAGCCTCATCAGTTTCACTATAACTGTTAAACACCCTTTTGCAGCGCCAAGAACAGTGTACACCATTGACAAGACAGCAAAACTGACTATAAAATGCTGTAAAATAAAATGCTGTAAAATAAAGAAAATAAATTGAAATATAAAGGGAATTATTTCTCCCTCTAATCTGCTTCAGTTCTAATAATTGTAGGGTTTACTTATAAACCTAGATGGTACCAAGTTTACATATGTAAATATGATTTTTCAGTTGGTAATGCTATTCACATCCCCATAGTTCTAATCTGACCTGTATTAACTTTTTAAAGAGGCAATATTTTCCTCTCTGCCTTCTGAAAAATGGGGTGGAAGATTGGGAAGGAAAAAAGGGTAAGTATCTTCCACCTTTTTCCTCCATAGGCTGCATTTTAAAATGCTTAGCTATAGTCTTAATCAGGACATTCCAATGGTACAACAAGATCCCCTCAGAAGAATATGAAAGATTTGAATCTTGCTCCAATTATATAACCACCTCTTCCTCTGACGAAGGAAAGAGGGGAATGATGGCACAGGAAGGGGACAATACCCATTTTGCATAGTGGTACCACACCGTACTATATTGTTAGGTAATCCTGCCTTTCCTTTAGCTTCGAGGCAGCTCTCAGGGAAATTTTTTTTTTTTAATCCTGCTTTGCAGACTCCAGTCTCTACCTGCTGGCCACATAGCTAACTGCAACCCCAGGAGATATTTCCAAAATTGAATGTTGGAAAACATAACTCAGCAAATATGTATAAATTCCAAGATAAATGACAATCAAGTGGTTTCATTGCAATTATACTTGTCAATAAACAACAAAATTTTATCATCCTAACAGATTAATGGAGCAGGACATGCATAGCAGGGATTGGTACCACTAAGAGAAATTAAAATTACAAATAAGAAAAACAAATTTTCGATTTCATATGACCCATATGTTGGTATGCAAATGACAGTTGGGAAGCACAAAGTCAGAACAGGAAACAACCAAAGAATAAAAACAGAGTAGGCAACAAGCCTAAGAGTCTCAGCTATGCACATTAAATTGATCTATTTTCATTTTTGTAATTGGTCCAGAGCAGCTTGAAGAACAATGTATCAGCTGACAACAATGTTAATTATGTAGTGTTTATCTGGCACGTAAATACCTTGCAACGCCGGCTACAACAGTACCATATGAACATGTGTTCTCACTTTCAGGTGACATTGTAAGTAAGAAGCAGGCAGCATTGTTTCCCGTAAATGTAAACCAGAGTCAACTGGCTGGAACTACGTTGTTTTTTCCTCTTGCTGGACGCTTTATCCCAACAATAAGCCACACAAGCTTTGGCAACCATAGAGGGCAGGAGACAACTGACAATAGATATGAAGGCCATTTTAGAGAAATCTGTATTTTCTTTCAAATAATTGGGTGCTCCCTTTAGTATCCACCAACATCAGGATCTGTGGAAAACATTTCAGTCCTAAATCTAGAAATGAGGAGACTAAGAAGAAATGAGGAGTCTTGGAGACTGAAAAAAGATTTCTTTAATTTGTCCCACTGTGATTGGTAGAGTCTGAGGAAATATTAATAAAACATTTGTGCTTGGAGAGGAGCTATTAAAAATCCAACAAATTTTTACTGAAATTAGGAAGAATTAGGCTTGTTCCAGATATGGAAGGTTTAGGAACTTTGAGGAAAGTCTCTTATCAGAGGAAAAGCACCTGAACTCACCAGCCAAGGCACTGAACTTGAACAGGAGCAACTGGTGCAGTGCAGCAGTCTGGCCAGAAGATGGAGGTTGGAGTCTATAAAACTAAAAATTTTGCCCAATAATCCCAGCATAGCAAACAAACTACTAGAGAAAGACCCTCACTCACACTGTTTACAAATACAGTAACTGAAACAACAGCAAAAAAAAAAAAAAAACAAAAACAAAAAAAACACCCAAAACAAAAACTTTTTTGGGCTGAAGGTCTTGCAAGAGAGAGTATTACAGGACATCTGGTTGAACTAAGAAATCATACCCAAGAAGGCTCCCCCTATTAGGCAATATGCGACCCTGAGGCTGCTACGTACAGTAGCACCAAAACAATGAACTGTATCTTTGATCTGTCACTAGAAACCATTACTGTGTGTGGCAGGCCTGGGAAACTGGTACATAGTATCTTGTTACTGATGGTGATGTGTGAGGAGAAAACCCATTGGAGAGGCAGAATGCCTATTTCCCAGGGAGTTATGCTCCTTACACCTGCTGAAGTACACCTCTGTCTTCCTACTGATCTTGATGGCAATCAGAGCTATCTATGGGGTTCCTTATGTTTGACATATTACAGTAAGCATCTTACAACTGAGTTCCCACCTCTCATGGACATACCTGTTGCCTGCCTGGCCAGCCTACTGTGTCATTTTGATCCCCTGCTATGTGTGGGTGACATCTTTCAAATGCTTTTTCTGGCCAGGTCATAAGCATGACCAGCTTCTTAACCATGCTCTTGCTATTCATACCTCCCTGACAATTTGTGTATGTGCCCAGGATAACAATATCGGACCAACTAAATGGGCTCATTAAGTTTGTGATTATTATTTG
The DNA here is from genome assembly GCA_003942145.1 of Platysternon megacephalum. NCBI lineage: Eukaryota > Metazoa > Chordata > Testudines > Platysternidae > Platysternon > Platysternon megacephalum. The sequence goes on along the minus strand of QXTE01000093.1, from coordinate 5,524,419 downwards.
CATTACTGTATCACGTAGGAGTCTTAGTCATAGCCAGGACCCCATTGTGCTCTGCACAGAACAAATGACAAAGCCTGCCCCAAGGAGCTTACAAAATTATAAGACAAGACAACAGATACAGAAGTACAAGGAAACAATTACAGAGTTTGGTCAGCATGATGGGCAGTGGTATCAGCACACTAGCCATTGTCAATTTTTTTGTAGGCAACATGGGTAGAGTTTTGAAGGAGAATAATTAGTTAGTTTTGAGAATGCTTATGGGGAGCTCCTCCCAAGCATGAAGGGCAGTATGGGAGAAAACACAAAGGTGCTTGTTTGAAAATTTGACAAGTGGGTAATGCAGACTGGCATCATGTGCCAACTGGAGGTAGGAATTGGCATCTCAATAGAAAATGAGAGATAATAAGTAGGGTGGGATAGGGAACAAAGGGCCTTGAAAGTGAAGACAAGTAGCTTACATTTGATACAATCCTGAAGAGGGAGCCAATGGAGGGATGCAAACAGGGGCAACATGGTCAAAGCAAAAGAATAGGAAAATGATCTTTGCAGCAGCATTCTCAATGAATATCAGAAGGATAAGACTACATTTGTCAAGGCTAGAGAAAAGGATGTTACAGTGATCAAGATGTGAGAAGACAGAAGCCTGGATGAGAATTTAAACTGCAGTTGGATAATAAGAACATAAGAACGGCCGTACCGGGTGAGACCAAAGGTCCATCTAGCCCAGTATCCTGTCTACCGACAGTGGCCAATGCCAGGTGCCCCAGAGGGAGTGAACCTAACAGGCAATGATCAAGTGATCTGTTTCCTGCCATCCATCTCCACCCTCTGACAAACAGAGGCTAGGAACACCATTCCTTACCCATCCTGGCTAATAGCCATTAATGGACTTAACCACCATGAATTTATCCAGTTCTCTTTTAAACCCTGTTATAGTCCTAGCCTTCACAACCTCCTCAGGCAAGGAGTTCCACAAGTTGACTGTGTGCTGCGTGAAGAAGAACTTCCTTTTATTTGTTTTAAACCTGCTGCCTATTAATTTCATTTGGTGACCCCTAGTTCTTGTATTATGGGAATAAGTAAATAACTTTTCCTTATCCACTTTCTCCACATCACTCATGATTTTATATACCTCTATCATATCCCCCCTTAGTCTCCTCTTTTCCAAGCTGAAGAGTCCTAGCCTCTTTAATCTCTCCTCATATGGGACCCGTTCCAAACCCCTAATCATTTTAGTTGCCCTTTTCTGAACCTTTTCTAGTGCCAGTATATCTTTTTTGNCTCCTTTTGTATCTCCATCATCAAGGGGCCCCACTGGTTGTTTAGCAGGCTTCCTGCTTCTGATGTACTTAAAAAACATTTTATTATTACCTTTGGAGTTTTTAGCTAGCCGTTCTTCAAATTCCTCTTTGGCTTTTCTTTATTACATTCTTGCACTTAATTTGACAGTGTTTATGCTCCTTTCTATTTGCCTCACTAGGATTTGACTTCCACTTTTTAAAGGAAGTCTTTTTATCTCTCACTGCTTCTTTTACATGGTTAAGCCACGGTGGCTCTTTTTTAGTTCTTTTCCTATGTTCCTTAATTTGGGGTATACATTGAAGTTGGGCCTCTATTATGGTGTCTTTAAAAAGCGCCCATGCAGCTTGCAGGGATTTCACTTTAGTCACTGTATCTTTTAACTTCTGTTTAACTAACCCCCTCATTTTTGCATCGTTCCCCCTTTTGAAATTAAATGCCACAGTGTTGGGCTGTTGAGATGTTCTTCCCACCACAGGGATGTTGAATGCTATTGTATTATGGTCACTATTTCCAAGCGGTCCTGTTATAGTTACCTCTTGGACCAGCTCCTGCGCTCCACTCAGGACTAAATCTAGATAGGAAAAGCCATATCTCAGAGATTTTATGCAGAAAGAATCTGCAAGATTTAGCCTTAGTGTGAGGACCTAAAGAGGTCCAACTCAAAGATAACACCCAGGTTACAGGCCTGAGTGACAGGCAGGATGGTGGTGGTGTCTGCAGTGATCAAGAAAGGAGGTAGTACGGAGGGCTTGGAGGGAAAAATTACAAGCTCTATTTTAGTCAAGTTGAGCTTGAGATGAGGTCTAGACATCCACAAGGAGATGTCAGAGAGAGAGACACACATAGACAGACAGAAGTCTGGACAGAAGATGACAGGTCTGGAGTAGAGAGGCAGATACGAGAGTCATCAGCTCAGAGATGATAGCGGAATTTGTGGTTTAGGATGAGATTACTTAGAGATGAGGTATAGGGAGAAGACAAGGGGACCAAGGACAGAATCCTGTGGAACGCACTCAGAAAACTAGAGGGTGATAAGGAGGATTCTCCAAAGGACATCCAAAAGGAGAGAATAGAGATGAGGGGGAACCAGGAGAGGACAGTCATAAAAAGACAAGGGAGGAGAAGATTTCAATAAGTGCACGGCTGACTGTACTGAAAGTGGCTGACAGGTAAAGGAGGATAAGGATGGAGTACTGAATCTGAGCTTTGGCTAGGTAGAAGTCATTAGAGACTTTGATGAGAGCCATTTCAGTGGAATGCAAGGGGCAGAAGCCAGATTGGAGTGGATCTAAGCTAGAACTAGATGAGGGGAACTCCAGACTGTGATCATAGACAGTGTGTTAGTGGAGCAAGGTGAGTCTTGAGCCTTAATTTTGAGGTGGCTGACTTACAAGCTCTTCTCCCTTGTGGACCATTTCCCTTGAGCCACTGACTTTCTTAGTTGACTTCCCCATCCTAGCAAGCTTCCAGCCTTAATCAGCCAATTATCAGGGACAACCCAGGGAGCAACCCTTCTGATTTGTGTTGTCTAGCCACCACCTTAGAGCCATTCTGAATGCAGAGAGCAGTTGATGATATAGCCTGGAGTTCTTTGATTCTGCTCAGTTTGAGAGCAGAAAACATGGTAGCACTCTTATTTGGAAGTCAGTCCAGGGAACTATTGTCAAGCACGCTGCCATAGACTCCAGCACCCATAGGTAATCCCAGGAGAACACTACCTGCAGTTGCAGCAGGGCTGGCAATTGGTGTTGCTGCTTCAGACAGCTGTCCTGAATTAAGGTTTTATCTGCTTGTGTGTTAACGGGGCTCACAGACAGACCAGCTGTTGACACTGTGACAGGAAATTCCCTGTTGATGATCCTACCTTGGCTCTACATACTGAAGCCTACTTTGGGTCACAGGAAATTCATTGCAGTCTCAGTACATATCTAGGTCCTATTTTGGGAGAGCTTGATATTGGCAGAAATGCCCCAAATATTGTGTAAAATAGGATTCATCGATGTGATGCCAAATTGGGATGCATAGATAGGCATCTTGAAGATCCAGGGAACAGGCAAATTCCTGAATTGTCTGACTGAATCCCTAATTTAAGATCTGATCTTTCTTTAGCCCTGAAATTAAGAATTTATTTTCTTAGATACACAGATTAAGACCAGACGGAATGATTGTGATAATCTAGTCTGACCTCCTGTATAACACAGGCCATAGAACCTCCCTGAATTAATTCCTGTTTGAACTAAACCACATCTTTTAGAAAAACATGCAATCTTGACTTTAAAATTTCCAGTGATGGAGAATCCACCACATCCCTTGGTAAAATTGCTCCAATGGTTAATTACCCTTACTGTTAAACATCAGTGCCTTATTTTAGTCTGAATTTGTCTAGCTACAGCTTCCAGTCATTCTTATTTATAATAGTTTTATCTCCTAGGCTGAAGAGCTCTTTAGCATCAAATTTTTGTTTGCTATGTAGGTAGTTATGGACAGTGATCAAGTCACCCCTTAACTTTCTCTATGTTCAGATAGCCTCAAAGAGCTCAACCTGTTTATCATTATAATGGATATTTTCCAATCCTTTAATCATTCCATGGCTACTATCTGAGCTGTCTCCAATTTATCAATATCATTCTTGAACTGTACATCCCAGAAAGCAGTATCCCAACAGCAGTCACACTAGTGACAAACGCAGGTCTAAAATTGGGCACCGTCCACCGCTAGTTTTGGGAAACATGAAGTATGTGGAATAGGTCCCTTGTTCCCACTAAAATCTAGGAAAATGGAATGATTTTGGGGATTTGCTACAAATTCAGCAGGGTGTCTACAGTCTTGTACACCCTGCCTCTTTTTGGCGCTGGAGCAAGGTGACTAAGCAAAAAAAGCTTTTGGAGTGGTACTCTCCTCAAAAGTGTCAGGGTACTGCATGCAATACCCAATGATCCGAAGTGGTGTTAACCTATATATTTAGCAAGTGGCAAAGATGTGGTACACGTCTGCATACCTTCATGCTGAATGCCTGGGGCTCCTATGTGCTTCTCTGTGGGTACAAAAATAATTAGATTTTTTCCTCAAAAAGAAGCCTGCCAAAGGTATTCTTTTCTCTGGTTGATGGGGGTAGGTTTAGAGAGGCAAGAGCCCACCAAGGTTGAGATTTGTATCAGTGTCTGCAGGAGCTGTACTGTGGGAAGACTCAGTTTTTCCTATCTGTGAAAGACTTCTACAGCTTCTGAAGCTCTTTGCCGAGCAGGATTGCTCTCCTAAAGGGTAGAGGAGCTAGGCTGGCCTTGGCTATCTAATCAGTTGACCACTGCTTCAGCCCTCAGGGACCTCTTTACTGTTATGAAGACTACCCTGGCTCCTAAGGTGGTCCTGGTTATGCTGTATGTGGCACCTGCCATGAAAAACACTGCAGCTCCCAACAAGGGCAGCATTTCAGCCATCACCATCTGTTTATCCTTAGTGTTAGAGAACATGAAAAATCTGTGCATTCACCCAAATATTACCCTAGAAGGATAAATCAGATACAGGGTCCCCTGCAGGGTTCCTGAGCTAAATGCTCCTTTAAAAGCAGATTGACCTTTCTCTTAAGCAGCAGTTTTAAAAGGAAAACATGCCTTCTGATAGGTACTATCACCCCTTTTGCCACTCTTGAGGTGGCTATATCCACTGATGGACAGTCAGATCTTGGCATTTTTTCCTCTGTTGGCGGATACAGGATCTTCACAAGCCTGCCTGCAGGCAACTTCTTAATGAAGATTCCTACTCTTGAGCCATCATGTCTTGTTTTTAACATATGGAGTTTTCTGGGACCTATATGAACTAGGCAGGATGGGATCGCTGGGTATCAGATCACCTGGCTCTTCCATTTCCAATTTTCAGGAGCTGAGCAATCCTGGAAGGTAAGTCTGATAAGTCCTTCCACTTGAAGAGCCTGAACTTCCCTTTCCCCCCTACATGCCGGAGGATCCTGCATCTCTTAGGGCTGATCCTGATCACACTCATCTTCTCTAATCTTTCTCTTCTTCTGTGGTCCCTTCCCTCATCTTGCTTTTCCACAGAGCAACACACTTGGGAGTGCTGGTAAAGGCTCTCATGATAGTATTGCAGCACATCCAAGGTGGCTTAGATGGGGGTGGGATGATTTGCACCAGGGCACAGCAGCAGCATTCCCTCCTCTTATGTTGGGCTCATTTTACTATCCTGTATGCTTTGAAGGCAGAATTTAAAGACTACCTCAATCCAAAGTCAGTCAATCTGGGTGTAAGCAGGGAGCAGTTGCTAAGATGTCCCCTTTAAGCAGGCTGTCGGCTTCCCTGCTGCTTTTAAGAAGGGGGGAACAGAGGAATGCTCTCAGGGAGAGCAAGGGGATAATCTAGCCCTCGTAGGTGGGGAGCTGCTGTCATAGTCCAATGACACTAGGGAAGGTATGTCAGCCAGATAGTACCCAGCTGGAGTCCTCCTACTCCCCAAGTATGCTCACTTCACCTATCCAAGATAAGAGCTAATATATGAGAATACAGAACTCTGATGTGGGAGAGGAGCAGTGAAAAAGTCCAAGTGATAATACATCTCTACTCCGATATAACGCTGTCCTTGGGAGCCAAAAAAATCTTACCGCGTTATAGGTGAAACCGCGTTATATCGAACTTGCTTTGATCTGCCGGAGTGCGTAGCCCCGCCCCCCGCTTTATAGCCGAATTCATGTTATATCGGGTCGTGTTATATCGAGGTAGAGGTGTATAAAATTTGTATTATTGTTTTGAAATCAAGATCTTTATAAAGTTCTGTACAACAACTTTCCAATCCAAAGTTACCTATAAAATTCTCCACTATAACAGTCTCCCTCTTTAAAAAAAATAAAGCAGTCAAACTTGGACTTCAATTTACATTTTTCATGATTACTATTAGACTGATCTTTAATTGCCATAAATTCCCCTCAGATTACTTTGCTTCCTTTCCTTGTCAAGAATGGTTAGAATAGAATATTTCCTTTTACAAATAAGGCAAGTATTTAACTGCCAAAAGATTGTCTCTTGAAGCCTCTTACAAAGGAGCAATAGTATTTCTCAATTTAAAAAAAACAAACAAACAAAGTTTTGATCTAGATGCATTAGATGTGAACCTTGTAATTAGATGTTTCTATTTAAAAAAAAGTTATGGGTAAAGTGTCCCAAAATATTTAAATATTTAGGGAAGAAACCACGTATCTCAAAAATTGAAAAGTCTCTCTCCTGAGATCACGTACCTGGTTGGTTAGAGGTTGTTGAATCTGGTCAGTGTAGGATAAGGCAGAAACCTGTTCGTCATTTATGTTCTGCTGCCGACGATCGCTGTACTGCTGATGTGAATGGGACATCTGTCCAGCCATCTGAAGGCCAGCAGCATGGAATGAAAATGACGGTGCAAGCCGAACAGATGAAGGTTTGCATGCTGAAGTCTCTCCTCCTAGAAAAACAATTCAAGATTTTAGTGTAATGTTTACATCCTCATGGTATTTGCACCAGTTGACCTCCATTTCCAAGGCCATAAAATAAATAACACCAGATAAAATAATACTTTGTACATATACAGCAGCATTAATCCAGAAATCTTAAAGAGCACAAAGGTGAGTAAAAAGTATTATTACACCCCATTTTACAAATGGGAAAGTTGTGGCACAGAGACACATTAAAGTGACAAACTAAAAAATGTGTTAGAAAAATTGTTTACCTCCCACTTTTACAGGTAACATCTAAAATTATAATTGAAAAGAGATTAGAAGAAAATATAGTTGTCTGGTTTCTCTATTCTATGCCATGAGAGATCTTTCTGTACAATCAATTTCATCATTTCAATTCTCCTGGATTGAGAGAGTCTTTCACACAGCAGAAGGGGACAAAACAAAAATGTAAATGAACGGAAAATTAGCAGAATCACAATAAAAGAATAGACACTCAGGTGGAATTAGAGCTGCTCCATATCAAGCAGAGGGGAGAAGTGAAACCAGGTTTCCTACATTCTAGGGGAGTGTCCTAACTGGGCTAAATATTAAAAGTAGGGCCCAACCACTTCCCCCATTTTCTGAATTTAGCCCTTTAAAAATGCCTGAAAACAAAACATTTCAAGATGAATAAAAGTGTCCAAAACTGACTTTTTTGATTCGCCTAATTTTTTTCTGAATTTTGTTTTTTGGGGTCAGCCTGAAAGATTTTTCAGAACTACACCTCTACCCCGATATAACGCGACCTGATATAACACAAATTTGGATATAACACGGTAAAGCCCTGGCTGGGCTGATTTAGTTGGGTTTGGTCCTGCTTTGAGCAGGGGGTTGGACTAGATGACCTCCTGAGGTCCCTTCCAACCCTGAGATTCTATGATTCTATGAAAGCAGTGCTCCGGGGGAGGAGGGGGGCGTGGCTGCGCACTCCGGTGGATCAAAGCAAGTTTGATATAACGCGGTTTCACCTATAACGCGGTAAGATTTTTTGGCTCCCGAGGACAGCGTTATATCGAGGTAGAGGTGTACCAGCGAATCAAAAATCTATTTTTGCCCAGCTCTAGGCAGAATACTTGGAAAACAATATTTTAAAACTAAACTAGTTTTAAGCAGAAGCGCTAACACAGATGAGGGACTGGTGGATTCTGACATATTACTGCTATGTTCAACTTGCTAAAAAGCAGGTTTAATTGACAAGTTTGTTAAAATGGGTCCAGTTGCTGAAACCTCTATACCAGCTCTCCTACTGATGCTGATCTAGTGGTAATACCACAGATTTTTTTTGTCCCCTACAATTTCCTAATGTAGGCAAGTCTTCAATTCTGAACACTAAACCACAGCTCTTTCCAAGATAAGACACTTAAAAAAAATTTCATTAAAATTCTTGAACAGGCTGATACCAGAAAGCTGTCTCTGTTAAAACAAATTTTCCTCATGTTGAGGGTTTTTTTTTAAATTATGGACATAGCTGCCACAACGTAGTGCTTCAAAAGTCTATGAATACGACAAAGGGAACTTTTCAAACTATGCTGACACACAACACTTGGGAAACTAGGAAATTGTTAATTTGCAGAGTCATTTAAACAATAGTTATAAAATGTCTTGGACACTGTTTAAAATAGAGGATAAATTCAGGGCCTGTGTACGCTGCAACACAATGGACTAATTTCTGCAGCAATAACCCGTAAATTCTTTAAAAGCATTAATTTATTCTACCACCACTTTTTATTTATTTAAATGTCTAAAATGCAATTCAAGGTCCTTTTAGAAGCCTATCCCAAACATTAAAATAACTAAATAATGAAAGGACTGCCCATATCATATCCCCTGCAGTCTACCCCATCCCTGACATCAGAAAAGAAAGAGACAGAAGATGGTTTTGCAGTGCACCCACAATGTTAACAAACTTGGACTCTGGCGGACCAAAGTGGTAAGCAAATTCCAAAACAAAGGCCCTCTGAGAATGCTCCCTCTTATTTATACTGAGACAGCTTCAGCTTGAGTGCCTCTGATCTCAATTGTGGCTGAATATTCACTGAGAGAGAAGAGTACTGTAACCCTTAACTCCCATTCACAGACACTCTCACCCATGATTCGTAATTAAAAATACCGATAAAATATGTCAGCGATTATTTTCAAAGATGGGAATTTTTGCTATGACCTCCAAGCAGGCCAGCTACAATTCCCAGGCCGCTGTTCCCAAGATGTTGTCCAGGCGGCTTGACAAAAGAAACTTCTTCCCCTTTAAGCATTCCAGGGAAGGGGAAAATTTGTATCCAGATTCAGCAGCTCATTTCCCTGGGGCCACAGTCACTCTGCTTTTCTATAGACAGCCTAGTTCACCAATCTACATTTCTGGATCCTACACTCCCTGACTACAAGCTGGACTCTAGCCTTAACTCCCTGACCCCTGTTGCACAGCTCCACCAGGAAGTATGCACTACAACCCAATTTATTACCTTTTAGGCAGGGAAAACTGAAGTGCAAGAGGCAACTGCAGGGCAGGGAGATAGACACAAAGGCTGGATGTCTTGTTGCATCAAAATGGCAAATTCTGTGGCCAAAATGCCAGGTTCTATAAAACCTTGAAAAATGCCAAGTCCCATGCATCATGGAGTCCACAGAGCCCTAACTGGGTTCACTCCTCTTAAGAGCTACTGTTTCAGGTACTCTGCAGAGGTCATTTCATTGGTTTGCACTCTGTTCAAGGTTTTATCTTAAACACTTTTTAATTTCTGTCCTCCAGGGTTGAACAGAATTTTATTTAAAAAATAAAGTTTACATTTGCAGCACAACTCTGTGGGAAAGAGTAAATTCAGAGGCAACCACAGTTGTGGAATCATGGAATACATGGTACCCAGAACTTAGGATGTGCCCTTACAGACACCTTGTCTAGGTACCAAACAGTATAAGGAGGGACCACCATCAATGCTTGGATCTCTCTCTACCATCCTCAGAGATGTAAAGGCAACCAGAAAGGATGTTTTCATTGAAAAGTAACAGGGAACAGATTGCCATCAGCTCAAACAGTGGCCCAATCAGGGCCAAAAGTACTAAGTTAAGGTCCCATGGTGGGACTGTATTTTTAAACAGTTGGAAACACCTTAACTGGGCTCTTCAAAATCTGATTACAGTTGGATGAGAAAAGACACTGTGACCTTCTATAGGTGGATGGTGTGCAGAAAGAACTACCAGATGGACTTTCACTGAGCTGAGAAACAGGCTACTCTGCTTCAAGCCCAGAAAGTAGACTAAGATCGCCAGCACCAAAGTTACTTGTGGAATCAGGGACTTCTGATGACACCAGCAAGAAAACCTTGTCCATTTCACCAGGTGAGCACCTCGCAGAGATGTTCTACTGTTCACTAAAATATTCTGGATGGGTAAAGAGCATGAATGCTCTAATTCCAATATCCATCCAGCAGCCCAACTGTGAGATGACGGGAATTCAGATCTGGGTACAGAATTTTTCCTTCATCCTGCACCAGCAGATCCGGAAGCAGAGGCAAGGTCCTTGGTTGGCAGATTGACAGGTTCAGGCTGCTTGGGAACCAAACCTGCCTCAACCACAACAGAGCCATCCATACAGTTTGGCCAAATCCTTTCTCGTCTTGCAGAGCACTCTGGAAATCAATGGAACTGGCAACTAAGTATACACCAAACCATTAGATTAAAAAGGCATCAGACAAGGATCCTGGGCTCATGTCCCCTGTTGAGCTAAAAACCTGACACACTAAGAGATTTGCAGCACACCTAGAAGCTTAAACAAAACCAGGCTCCAGTGGATCTAGAGGTAAAATAACTTCCAGAGAAGACCAGTAACAGAAAGCCACATCAGTAGTCTCCACCTACTTAAACCAAGCGGTATCTCACTCAAGCTTCATTATAGATGACAGCTGCAGTAATAACACAGACTTACCGGTTTCTTAGATGGCCAAGTTCCATTACATTTAGGGCTTTGTATGTTAAATAACTTAAATACAACATGGAAGCCAAAAGGAAACTAGGTGATTGAGCAGCAGTGTTGCTGTATGTACACTTATTGTGAAGCACCATTTAATAGGTAGGCAACTGCATGCATTCTGTATCAACTTTAGCTTCTGGACTGTTTCAGGTTGGAGGCAGCCCAAATTAACCAGGCTATTCACCAGCTGGAACAATTCCACATACAAACTTTGCACATTTTTGTGCTTGGTTCCATAGATCAATTCCACCATGCAAACCCTTTCCATGAGAGGCCAGCACATCAACGTCAAACACTCAGAATTTTAAGAACTGGAATACAAGGCCTACTGAAAAATCTGGAAACCAACTGTTCCTATCTTTACCAATTCCTGCTGTCACTGGGATGGAGACAGAGAGAAACTGAGAGAAAGTCAGGCTTCTGCTGATGAATACAAGGTCATCCATCAACAAAAACAAACACCATTCAAGATCTGATCCTTGAAACCTGACCTTGCCTGCACCACAGACCTGGTTCAATGCCACTTCCAACCCTACCCTAGCACATCCAATCCTTATGTAGTAATTACAATATATTGAAAGCCAAGAAAGATCCAATAATGAGTTAGAAAGAAGAAATAAGTAGGCAGAATAGCTGTCCTAATCCCTCCAACCTCAGATGCAGGGGAAAATGCACTGCAGAAACAGTAACATTTGAGTGCACCTATCTGATCTGTGAGGCAAAGGACAAAAATAAAAAAAAATCTAGGCCTCTTGGTGGTCTGGACTCTTCAGATGAAAATCCTGGAAACTTCCTGGAGGAACATAATGGATCTGCTGGCCAGCAATGTTCTGGAACCTCAAGGGTCATCATACTCAGCAACTTCAATTTCCATATAAGTAGCATCAGTATTAGTGTGTGATCTTTTAGTTAACAGGGGAACCACTGGATGCTTTCAGACCATCTCCAACACTTAGCCAAATACACTCGGGACCCAATTTCCAGTATGGGAGAAACCACAAACATTCTACTCTTTTGGGCCAGCCACTGCCACATCCTAATGAAAATCAGGGCCTTTCCTTCATCTTACAAGGGAAGCAATCAAGGCTGGTTCATCCTTGAAAATATTTGATTATTCAATTTTCAACTCATCCTGGGACAACAAGCCAACCACCTACAAAGTAAGGTTCCCAATAAGTACCATGACTTGACGACCATTACAGTTGACACTTTGGCCCCTAGCCATCATAGATCATCATAGCTCAGATGAACTGCAGTGGAAGAAATGTATAGGCAGAGGATTACAATGAAAGTAGTACAAAACGGTATCCTAATTCATATGCCAATAGCACGAAAAACTATTCACAGGACTACACCACCACAGTAAAGAAACAAAAACATTCTTCTTTTCCACTATCACAGCACCAAAATCATGGCCAATGTAGCTATTCAACATAGCAAACTAGCAAATGAAGCCAGAATGCAATCCAGAGTTGAACCCAGCATTCAAATTACAGCAGAGCTCACATTCTTTGCTGACTAGATTGACTGAATAGGAATGGAGGTAAATGAGGCAGAAAAATTTAAAACTCAGAGACTTTAAGGCCAGAAGGGACCATCATGATCATCTACTCTGTCCTCTTGCATAATCGCACATTACAGAACCTCACCCACCCAACTCCTGTAAAAGATACATAACCTCTGGCTGAGTTACTGAAGTCCTCAAATCTTGATTTATACGCTTCAAGTTACAGAGAATCCACCATTTACTCTAATTCAAACCAAGTGAGCAATGCCACATGCTGAAGAGGAAGGTGAAAAAAACACCAGGGACTCTGCCAATCTCTTTCTGACCCCAATATGTCAATCAATTAGACCATGAGCATATGGGCGAGACCCCTCCAGCCAGACACATGGGAAAGAATTCTCTGAAGTAATTCATAACCCTCCCCCCCATCTAGTGTCCCACCTCCTACCACTGGAGATATTTGCAAACAGCAGTCACAGATGGGCCATATACATTGTAGGCAAGCACACCATCCCCTTCATAAACTTATCAAGCTCAGTCTTGAAACAAGTTAGGATTTTAGTCCCTGCTACTTCCTTTGGAAGGCTGTTCCAGAACTTCACTCCTTGGATGGTTAGATGCCTGCATCTCATTTCAAGCCTAAAAACTTACTGATGGCCGGTTTATATCCATTTGTTTTTGTGCCAATAATGGCACTTAACTTAAATAACTCCTCTCCTTCCCTGGTGTATCTCTGATTTATTTACAGAGAGCAATCATATCTCCCCCTCAGCCTTCTTTTGGTTAGGCTAAACAAGCCAAGCTCTTTGATTCTTCTCCATTCCTCTGATCATCCTAGTAGCCCTGCTCTGCACCTGTTCAATTTGGCATTCATTTTTCTTAAAGAAGGGAGACCAGAATTGCACACAGTATTCCAGATGAGTTGTCACCAGTGCTTTGTATAATGGTAATAACTAAGGCTAAGATTTTGTCATGGATACTTTTAGTAAAAGTCACGGACAGGTCATGGGCAATTAAAAAAAATTCACGGAAGCCCGTGACCTGTCCTGATTTTTACTAAAAATATCCATGATAAAATAGGAAGGGACTGGGGCAGCTGCAGGGTGGCTGGGAGCCTAAAACAGATTCCTAAAACAGATTCCTCTAATTTGGAAACCCTAAAACAGATTCCTCTAAATCTGGTCTGCATTGGGATGTGTGAGGGGCTATGGCCTCAGACAATTGCATGATGGTACAAGTTCTCCACACTCAATGTTTTAAACTTGCACTTAGTTTAATGTCCGAGTGGCTCCAAATCTATTCTGAGGATGAACTAAATTTTCTTCTCTTATAGTCCACCTTGTATCCAGAGAATGGTGTACTACTAAAGGTCTGGGTTCAGAGAATCCCAAGCCTATGGGGAAATCTCTCCATCTCAATAAATCCTGCCCACATCTCTTTCCCCACTTATGGCAGCAGTCCTTTAAGGGCCTGCACCAATCCTGGAAGGTGAAAACCACTGGTGGCTGGAGCGCCACAAGAAAAATATGAGCTGGCATTTCTTTATAGGTTGTGGGGTAGCTTTGCCAGGTGACTGTACTTATAATTTAAATAGATGTCCATTAATGTTCTTTTTCCCCCACTATCTGGCCACTTACAATAGAACCTTGAGTTACAAACACCAGAGTTACAACCAGCCAACCACCCACCTCATTTGGAACTGGAAGTTCGCAATCAGGCAGCAGCAGAACAAAAATAAAAACAAAAATGCAAATACAGTACAGTACTGTGTTAAATGTAAACTACTGCAAAGATAAAGGGAAAGTTAAAAGATTTGACAAGGTAAGGAAACTGTTTCTGTGCTTGTTTCATTTAAATTAAGGCGGTTGAAAGCAGCATTTTTCTTCTGCATAGTAAGGTTTCAATGCTGTATTAAGTCATTGTTCAGTTGGTATCAGAGGGGTAGCCGTGTTAGTCTGGTTCTGTAAAAAGCGACAGAGTCCTGTGGCACCTTATAGACTAACAGACGTATTGGAGGATAAGCTTGCGTCTGACGAAGTGGGTATTCACCCACGAAAGCTTATGCTCCAATACGTCTGTTAGTCTATAAAGTGCCACAGGACTCTTTGTCATTGTTCAGTTGTAAACTTCTGAAAGAACAAGCATAACGTTTTGTTCAGAGTTACAAACAATCTCCATTCCCAAAGTGTTTGTAACTCTGAGGTTCTACTGTATATCTTCCCAAGGAAGACTATTAGAAAATTACTTCGTACAAAGAAAACTGAAGTTCTCCTTTACATTTCTAGTTCTCTTATATCATGGAGGCCTTTGGTTGCATGTTTCATGCACCCGATCTGCACACATGTATAATATACACACTATAATCTCTACATATCCACACCATAATATACATGGTGTTTTACTTATAGCTATACACTGAATACATATTAAATACTCAAAAACGTAGGCCTTGTCTACACTACACAGTTTTGTCAACAAAAGTCAGCTTTCGTCGACAAAGCAGTGAAGGTGTACACACTGAAATGCTCCTCCCGTCAATGTAACTTCTCTGCTATAACAACATAACATTGACGAGAGGCATAGGGCTTATGTCGGTGTAGTTAGGGCGACACCATGTCTGTGTAGACACTGCATTATTTACATCAGCTGTTTGCTATCATTCTTGTCCATTTCATAGCTCCAGAAAGCCTGTTCCTTGGCTCCCCAGCCAGGCTGCTGCCCTGTCTCTGCTCCAAGCCAGGCTGCCACCCAGGTCCCAGCTCTGACTGCTGCCTAGGCTCCCTGTAGGGAGCCCTGCTGCCCCCAGGGTCCTGGCTCCCCGCTGGGAGCACAGCAGCTGATTGGATTTCGGGAGCGTAGCTCCCCACCAGAGGCAAAAAGCCCTGTGCTACTGCCCCCCACTCCTCCCCCTGCTCCCAGCCGGGAGCGCGAAGGCGAGAAGGTAGGGTGGACATCTGCCACTGCAGTAATTAATGCAGTGAATGTAAATTGACCTATGTTAGGTCCACTTAAGACTGCAGTGTAGACAGAGCCTTAGTTAACACAAAGTTAAGGCTGTCCACTGGCACTCATGGTTCCAGAATATGGAGAAGGGCTAAACTTAAACTTTTGGAAACCAGGAAATACAAAATTAAGGTATATGCCACCCCTGCAATGCAACCTTAACTCTGCTCTCCAGAACAGACAATAGCTGCTGGGGCATGGTTCTGTATGGGTGGCACAAAGGTTAAACTACTAAGAGAAGTGGTGGATTCTCCATCCCATGATGTCTTCAAATCATGACCGGATGCCTTAATGGAAGATGCTTTAGCCAATCAAGTTATTAGGCTCAATGCAGGAGTACTTGGGTGAAATTATCTGGTCTGTATTCACTGGAGATCAGACTAGATGATCTGATGGTCTCTTCTGGTCTTTAAAAAAAAAAAAAAAAAAATCTATTCATCTACAATAAGATGAAAAAGGACTAAGAGAACATACAATTTTTTGTGCTATGCTCCACAGATTTGAATTACAGCATTTATCTGTACACATTCCAGCAGGGTTCACTGTGTTAGGTATACCTATATTGAATTGTGGAAGGATCAGTTGAGGCAACGTGGCAGAGCTGTGCAACTTTAATTCATCCCCCTCTGACCATCTTTAACTACATGCTCATATACTATTTTATTCCATAGGATGCCTGCCTTTTTCATAAATTCCAAGGTCAGAAGGGACTACTGTAATTATCTAGTCTGACCTCCTATATCACACAGTGCTCAGTGCACAGGATGGACAGTCATCACTAAATTGGCAGCTATTCAACATTTCTTTTTATCCTCCTCATTCACTGGATGGCCCCATGCCTTATTTACTGCACTCTTGATAACTTGCTATGAATAAAGAGTTAATAATTTCCTCTTTTTTTAAAGCACCTATCACCAGAGTATCTGAGTGCCTTACAAACGATGAATTTATGTTCATACTACTCCTGTGAGGTAAGGAATCTCAATTTTACAAATGAGGAACAGAGATACAGGGATTATGGTTAAAAGTGTTCACTAATTTGGGGTTCCCAGGCCCGGATTTTTCAGAACATTCAGAATTGTTGTGTGACAAAAATGTTGGAAAGTGCTTAAGTGTATAAAACTTTGGTTTACTGAACTCTCAGGAAGAAAACTGAAGCACTCAACAACCCAGAAAGATTTCCTACTATCGAAAGTTACGCAGACATTATGAGAATTTTAGGAGAGGTGTTCAGTTCTGTTTACAGTGAAATACTCAAAGACTTAAGGAAAGGCAGTTCAGTTCTTCTTGTGTCACAGACTAAAGAAGAACATGGCTCTTCAGGGCCAGAAGGCACTAGTGTATAATTAATAACAATGGCAACATATTCAGATTGTCCCCTTCATAGAGCTGTGATGTCAGACACTTGTACTGATCCAGTAAACTGAATGAGAGGCTTCACAAGAGCTACCTAGTTTGATCTGTTCTGACAAAGTACAATGAGACTCTGTCCAATTTGTCTGAGAAACTGCAGATTACTTCAGTCAAAAATTGCATGCACATGAACTTAATTGCAGCAAATGAAAGTGAACAGGTGATATTCAATACGCAAGTTTAGAAAAGGAGTTCTAACCAACATTTGTTTATAAAATGAACGTGGTTAAGACGCTCTCTCTGAAAGACAGAGGGCTAACTAGAGGTTGGCATGTAAAGAGCAATCAGGAAAATATAGTTCAGTATCTGCTGGATTAAAAGGTTAGAAATAAATCTAAGATTAAACAGTACTACAGATTTACTTATTTTTCAGAGGATACTGCTGATGGTGAAGCTACATCAGTACCAGCATCCTTGCCTTTTTCAGATTTACTCTTGATAGATTTCTGCACCAAAAAAATAAAAATTCTGTGCACAGTATTTTACAAATATGCAAAATTCTACAAATCTTATTTGTCAATAAATAAATGTTGGCTCCAGCATGGCAGTGGGGAGCACATGCCACTGGCTGCATGGATGTTGGAGATCTCCCTTAAGCCTCCCCCCCCCCCGGACACTGACTCGGCAGTGAGGCTGAACCTGACCCAATGCAAGGGCTGGGCCTGCCCCAGAAACACCCCCAGGCCCTGCCTCTCCATGCCAGGTGCGAGCAGGCAGGCTCCAAGAGTGCAGGATCCAAGAGTGGAGGGACTTAGTGTGGGGTGAGAGGACGCTGTATGAGGAAATCTGGATGAGGGCAGTTCATTGGGGGGTACAGGTGGGTGGGAGGGATCTGGATGCACTGGGCCTCTTTTGGGAGGTTCCAGGTGCAGGGGCAATGGGACTCTGCGCGGGGGTCCAGGTGAAGGTGATTGGAGCTCAACAGAGTGGGTTTAGGTGTGGGCGGATCTGGCTCAGCAGGGAGCTCATCGGGGTGGTCCAGGTGCTGGGTGAGTGGGGGCATGGGTGCAGCTGATTGGGGCTCACTGGGTGGCTCTGGGTGCAGGAGGGCTCTGAATGCAGGGGGTGAGGCCAGGGTGGATAAAAATCAATGATTTTTTTATTTTATTTTTAAAGAAAATAAAAAATTTTGGATTTTTTTGATAAAATGCTCTTTGAGGAAAAAACCTATCTAAAGATAGTTTAATTAAGATATACCTTTGAGCTATACTGTCTCATCATGGAATAAGGATTATAAATTCTAATTCTATAGTATGAGACAATATATTGCAATGTTTAAGAAAAGTTTTGTAAATGAGTTCCAATAGTTCATGGATTAGGGACCCAATCTTATGAGGTTCCGGGGGCTTCTGTATAGATTACTTAGGTTAATCTTTCTATCTACCCAATGGGACTCTGTACTCAGTCTAGAAGATACCATCAGAGATGCTTAGTTTTGCAGTTCTCAAACTGTGGATTTGTATCTCCAGCAATAACATGCTTGTTAACAGCAAAAAATGTTTTTAAATAAATAAATAATATATAGAGGTGAGAAATAACAGACCTCAACCTCATTGTCCTTCTGCAAATTTGTGTACACAGAGTCAATCCCTTACCTCTTTCTAAAAGTGCAAAGTTTCAAAAAGTTCAATGATAGAAGATTGTTGGGAGCGGAATAGATCTGGACAAGGAGAAGAAGTCTGGAGATAAATGTAAGAAGGGAGGGACAGGCAATAGAAACAAAAGTGAAACTGTTTGAGCAGCATATTCCAGAAGTCTTGAGGTCTTTCTGTGTGTAGCCTTCATTTATTTGAGATCTACAATACCATTCTTTCACTAGAAGGGAAAACCTATAATGGCAGCAGGCCGTAAAAGAGATCCAGTTTGGGAATAAGAACCATTCAAGAAATATATGTTTGCTAATGATGTTTTAAAGAAAGTCACACCCGTGAACTGGTTGAAGTCACTTAAGCACTTCGATTCAGAGACTGTTGAAGTGATAATCTCACTTTTAACAGCAGTAGCTTCTTCTGATGGTGTAGAAAGAATATTTTCTTCCTTTGGACTAATTCATTCCAAATTGAGAAATCATTTGGGACCTGGAAAAGCAGGAAAGCTTGTTTTTCTTTTCCAGATTATGAACAAACAGGAAAAGGAAGGTGAAGACAACGGAGTTAGCTGCAGAAGCCAATATTTTAAGTTTCTCATGTTGAGCTGGTTCACATAGTCTATTTAATTTTTGTGGTTTTTTTATTAAATATTTCATTTAACTATTTTAGTTAAAACTATTTTAACAAAAACAAACCTGATTTTTAAAAACTTGAATGTTTAACTAAATTCAAAAATTCATATGCTTGTTTTGTTAAAATATTATATGTTTGCTGTTGAAGAAAAAAATCCAGAATACATAATGTTGTTGTTTTAGTTAAATAAAACAATTTAAATGTCTGTCTGGTGATGTTCTCCTCCTAATACAGCATGGCAAGAAAATCCTCCAAATATTAATGATTAACCTGTTGAATTGGAGATATTTATGAAGTCATTGGGAGGTGAACTATCTGCTTCATTTACCTTTGGTAAATGAAATAACCAAACAATCATTCATTTTCCGATATAGCTGTAAAACTAATCTGAAAAGTTTTCAAAATAAATCACTTAAAACCTATAGTGTGTACCTTCTAAAAATGAAACCTACATCTATCTCTGAGTTGTGAAGAATATGTATTAAGGTTATAACAACCAACAAGAATGCACTTTTATGTAGAAATCCATGATTAAATTGAGTCTTCCTGACTAGTGATTTAAATCATGATTTAAATCAAATCCATCCTGGGTGAGGCCATCGCTCCTCAGTTTCCCTTTGCTTCCCAGTCAGAAAATTTTTCTGTGAGAAAGCAAAGAAATCTTCGGAGACATGAATTTTGCCCGTGCACAGTGGTCAGAATTACAGATTCCTTCAGATCTATTATAGCTCTAATACATGTTCTGCAAGTATACACAACTCAGTCTACTGAGCTACACAGTTTGTAATTTTTTTTTTTTATCTTAATGAAAACCTCTGTATTTACTACAAACTGAACATACACACCTGCAGGAAAATGGATACATAGTATTTTATGATCAATAAAAGGTTCAAAACAATACATAGAGAAACAAAGAATAAAATGTAAATGTAATTACATATTTAGAATGTTTATAAGCTATTTTATTTGACACTGAACTTTAAGCAGTTTTTTAAAAAATTGTTAAAATGTAGTTTCTGAGTTCCAATGCCAATTTTATGGACCCATAAAACGAATAGGAGAAATTGATTATATACAGTGTTACCAAATGCATGAAGTAAACTGAAAGACAAAAATATTTTGTATCTCTTTCAGTCATAGTAATCCTGTAATAGTAGGTAAAATAAAATCAGATAAATGTTATTTTTAAGTTGATATGTGCGCCTATAAATTCCATTCCACTGACCAGATACAAGCTGCTAAGGAACCACTAAATTCATATTTTGCAAGGCCTCAAACACGCTCCTCTCCAAAACATACTTCCCAATATCACACGTTATCGTTTTCCAGATTCTTGACATATGTACTGACAATTTTTAAATTAATCTGCCTGTTAAAAGAGACCGTTAAATGTTTATATTCAAATAAAAGTCGTGCTCCCATGTCTACTTTCTATTAAAAGTAGAAAAACTATTAGTTTATATTCCCAAATATATTCCCAAGCTACTCTCAACACTGCTTTATACTTTAGGGTACCCCTCTACACCAACATTTACTGAAAATGGCTGCAGACCACTGCAAAGTACCATTACTGCTATTACCCAATGGACTCTCAAATGGCTTTCTTCCAAAGAGTAAACCCTTAGTTATCAGAGGTTTGATGTTTTTGTCTTTGTTTTAAAAGTAGTGAGTCTCATGACATTTTTAAAAATGGAAAATTGGGAGCAAAGATGTTTTCCAAAAATATCTGAAAAACAAAAAACATGGATCAAATGTACTCAATTATGGCAGGAGTGCAACACCATTTGTAATTTAAGGGACTTACACTTGCTCACTCCAAGACTGAATTTGGCTCTATATACTCCAAAGGGTCAAAGTTACTAGATAAATTACTAGTTGATAAATACTACACCATTACTAGAACACAAAGGTAATCTTATTAACCTTGTAATGCATTCTCAGTTACAAATCAACATATGTGGTAACAAATGTATGTGGAGGGGTTCAATCACTTCACTTCTCAACTCCTTTGACCATTTACTTGGAACTGGACTTGCCCATGGTTCTTTGCCACTCCTTCCGGTCGATGGCATGGGTATGTAGGTCTGGGAGTTCCAGTCCTTTTCTCTTCAAAACAGCCTTCTTCTCATGCTTTCTTTGCTTGTCATTCTTCTCCTATTCTTATCATATGCCCAGTCCACCTCAAATGTACACTCTTCAGCCTATCCCTGAGAGGCCCAAGTTCATCTTCCCCCTAATTTCTTACATACACACTGTGTACACCTCCGCTGCCTGCCATCTTGCTCAGTATGTTATTTTCTACTACTTGCATCATCTTTTCTTCCATCTCTGTAAGACCCACCATTTCCGAACCATAAAGCAGACAGGGACAAAACACACAAAACATACACTTTTCCTTTCAGTTTGAGACTTACTTGCCGGTCCCACAGTACTTCTATCATCTTTTTGACTGCCACACATGCACGTTTTCTTCTTCTTTTCAATTCCCCAGATGTCTCACTAATGGCACTAAGTATACTTCCAAAGTACACTTCTGATTCAGCTTCTCTCCTGAAACTTCAATCAATAGCTTTTTTACATTCCCTACTTACATAACTTCAATTTTCTTTGTTTATACCCTCAAATCATGATCTTCAAACATGGATGCCCACTCCGACACCATATTTACCAATTCCTCTTTGCTGTCAGCTAAAAGGGACAGATTGTCAGCATGTGTTAGATTTCTCTGGGTCTCCAAAGGCTTAGTTCTACTAATTAACTCTACAGCTACGATGAAGAAAAGTTGACTCACACTGCCATGCCTCAATCCTACTGTCACCTCAAAACCCTGAAATTCCATGCATTGTTACCACCTTAGCTCCTGACCCTTGATACAACTCCTCTATCATCATCTCCACTTCTTGAAGACCCCCACCCATCCAATCTCAATACTCCAAACACCAGCGCCCACAGAACCAAGATCATGTTTTCTCAAGATCAATAAATGCTACCTAGCAGTTAAACCCTCCATTTATCTTTATTTCAAACTTACCTCATTTGCATCTACAATACTCCCCTTCCTAAAGCCATATTATTCCATTCCTATATTTTCCTCCACCTTGCACCTCAACCTTGCCTCTAGAACTCTCTCAAGCACTTCAACAAGCTGTTTTAACAGGGATGCCCCAATAGATGTTTGTATCATTTGCATCACCCTTAACCTTCCAAAGAAGCACAATCAATCCTGTGCTCCAGTCTTCTGTTATGCTAACTTGATTCACCAAGTAATTTTTGTAGCCACTTTTCTCCTGTATTCAGACTGTCCTGTATTCAGAATGCTATGATCATATCAACAGTTGTCTCATCTTCACCAGCTGCTTTACCACTCTTCACCTTATTCAGTGCTTCTTCTACCTCCTTTACAGAGACTGTTAACTTTTGAGAGGCTTCACAATAATTGTTGGTGGACCTAGCACTCGCAACTCTGTCTTCACATTTAACAGTATCTGGAAATATTTTTCTCATACTTCTAACATCTCTTTAGATTTAGTCACCACACAGTTCCCACCTTTCACACACAAAGATTTCTTCATATCTTGTGTTTCAATGTTCCCATTTATTGCCCATCCAAAAACTGATTTCCTGTCATCTTCCTCCAGCTTTCTGTATAAGTCTTCCTAAGCAGCCTCCATTCTTGCCTTTGCAATTGCCTTTTTAGCCTCTTTTTTGCCTGTTTCTATGCATCGTTATCAATGGTTCACAATCAAGCTAGAAGGGCATATTAAGTGGGTCCCGTAGAGATCTGTCCTGTGTCTGATTCTATTCAATAACTTCATAAATTATTTGGATAATGGCATATAGCAGGGATCGGCAACCTTTGGCACGCAGCTTGGTTTGTTTACCTGCCGCGCCCGCAGGATCAGCCGATCCCAGCTCCCACTGGGGGTGGCGGGAAGCAGCGGCCAGCACATCCCTCAGCCTGCGCTGCTTCCCGCAGCCCCCATTGGCCTGGAGCGGCGAACCACAGCCAGTGGGAGCCGCGATCGGCCGAAGCTGTGGATGTGGCAGGTAAACAAATTGGCCCGTCCCACCAGGGTGCTTACCCTGGCGGGCCGCGGGCCAAAGGTTGCCGATCCCTGGCATATAGAGTACAGAAAGTTTGTGGATGATACCAAACTGGGAGAGGCTGCAAGCATTTTGGAGGACATGATTAGAATTCAAAATGATCTTGACAAACTGGAGAAATGGTCTGAATTAAACAGAATGAAACTCAATAAGCACAAATGCGAAGTACTACACTTAGGAAGGAATAATCAAGTGCACAAATAAAAAATTGGAAATGACTGCCTAGGAAGGTAGACTGCAGAAAAGGATCTGGGGGTTATAGTAAATCACCAACTAAATGTGTGTCAACAATGTTCTTAAACTTATTTAATTGGGCTACCCTTCTTTGTGTCTGTAGTCATACAGTTCCGCCCGCACCCCCACAAGTACATATACCACCACCCAGCTGCGAAGGCAGAGCGGAGAGCAGCAGCTGCTGGCCGGGTGCCCAGCTCTGAAGGCAGCGTGCGCCAGCAGCAGCACAGAAGAAAAGTTGGCAATGTGAAAAGTGATATTCGTCAGACTTAGCTAGGGTGACCAGACGTCCCGATTTTATCAGGGCTATCCCGATATTTACTTGTTTGTCCCACTTCCCGACTGATGTTCGGTTGGGACGCGAATTGTCCCGATATTTTGCCCTCCAGCGCACAGGTGGAGGGGGCTTGCGCCCCCCCTGCCCTGACTCCGCCCCCCCCAATTCCCACCCTTGCCCCGCCCCCTCACTGCGCCATTGGATCCCGCCCCAAATCCCCGTCCTGGCCCCGCCTCTTCCCCAAGCATGCTGCATTCCTCCTCCTCCCCCCTCCCTCCCAGGCTTACGCTAATCAGCTGTATGGCGGGGCAAGTGCTGGAGGGAGGGGGGAGAAGCAGGACGCGGCAGCCCGCTCAGGGGAGGCGGAGGTGAGCTGGTGCGGGGGGGGGCGGGGGGGGGGTGGAGCTGCCGGTGGGTGCTCAGCCCCCACCAATTTTTCCAATGCTCCGGCGGCTCTTGGTTTTGTTTTTTTTGCTTTTGTTCTTTCCTCCGCCGCCAGCTCTTGGGTTTTTTGTTGTTTTTTTGCTCCGCCAGCAGCGCCCCCCCACCCCGATATTTCACGTCTCTCATCTGGTCACCCTAGACTTAGCGCCCCATTGCCACCTTTACTTCTGCCCTGCTGCTGCCACCCCGGGGTTGACAGCTGGAGCCCCGCCGCCTCCTGGTGAGGGACTGAGGGGGAGGGAAGGAGAGTCCAAGTCCAGATGGTGAGACTCTGGCTGTCTCCTTTATCCTCACCTCCCGGCTGTGCACGGCCCTTCTGCATGAGCCCCAGCCACCTAGGGTTGACAGCCAGAGTGCTTATTTAAAAATAAATAAATAAAGGCAGAACACAGCTCACACCTCCCTTGACTCATTCCTGTGCCTCCGCTGGGAGACCCGCCCCATCGTTTGAGAACCGCTGGTTTCAACATGACCTATGATGAAAGGTGTCTCGGCCATGTCAGGACTATAAGTATTATTTCGGCCGTCGGTTCGTATTTTGTGTATTACTCTGGAGATTAAAGGTATCAGTGGGAATAGGTATAGGAGAGGACCATTTCATCAGATGAGAAAGGCGTCCCTTAAGGATTGTACTCCTAATCCCGCCTGGGGGCAAAACTTTGGGCTTTTTTTTGTTTGCTGATGTCGCGAACAGGTCTGTGTGGGGGGATCCCCACATATAGAATATGTGTTGTATTATTTCATCATTCAGTTCCCATTTGTGCTCTTGGGAAAACTGTCTGCTTAATGTGTCTGCCATTGTGTTCGGTCGACCCAGGAGGTATGCTGCTGTGATAGTGATGTCATGTTTTATGCACCAGTTCCATAGTTTTAAGGCCTCTGTGCGTAAGGAGTGGGAACGTGTTCCACCCTGTTGGTTTATACTAGGGCTGTCAAGCAATTAAAAAAATTAATTGCGATTAATCGCACTGTTAAACAAAAAGGAATACCATTTATTTTAATATTTTTGGATGTTTTCTACATTTTCAAATATATTGATTTCAATTACAACACAGAACACAAATACAAATATTTGTGCTATAAAAAACCAAAGCAATAGTATTTATCAATTCACCTCATACAAGTACTGTAATACAATCTCTATCATGAGAGTTGAACTTACAAATGTAGAATTATGTACAAGAAATAACTGCATTCAAAAATAAAACTGTGAAACTTTTGAGCCTATACAAGTCCACTCAGTCCTACTTCTTCTTCAGTCACTCACTCAGACAAACAAGTTTGTTTACATTTGCAGGAGATAATGCTGTCTGCTTCTTGTTTACAATGTCACCTGAAAGTGAGAACAGGTGTTCACGTGGCACTGCTGTAGCCAGCGTCACAAGATATTTACGTTCCAGAGGCATTAAAGATTCATATGTCCCTTCATGCTTCAACCACCACTCCAAAGGACATGTGTAATGAGGGGGGTTCTGCTTGATAATGATCCAAAGCAGTGCAGACCAACACATATTTACTTTCATCATCAGAGAGAGAGAGAGAGAGAGAGAGAGGGGCCACCAGCAGAAGGTGATTTTCTTTTTTGGTAGTTCGGGTTCTGTAGTTTCTGCATTGGAGTGTTGCTCTTTTAAGACTTCTGAAAGCATGCTCCACAACTCATCCCTCTCACATTTTAGAACGCACTTCAGATTCTTAAACCTTAGGATGAATGCTGTAGCTATCTTTAGAATTCTCACATTGGTACCTTCTTTGCGTTTTGTCAAAACAGCAGTGAAAGTGTTCTTAAAATGAACAACATGTGCTGGGTCATCATCCGAGACTGCTATTACATGAAATATATGGGAGAATGCGGGTAAAATAGAGCAGACACATAGAATTCTACCCCAAGGAGATCAGTCACAAATTTAATTAACGCATTATTTTTTTAACGAGCGTAGTCAGCATGGAAGGATGTCCTCTGGAATGGTGGCCGAAGCATGAAAGGGCATATGAATGCAAAAGTGCCATGCAAATGCCTGTTCTCACTTTCAGGTGACATTGCAAATAAGAAGCCAGTAGCCTTATCTCCAGTAAATGTAAACAAACTTGCTTGTCTTAGTGATTGGCTGAACAAGAAGTAGGACTGAGTGGACTCGTAGGCTCTAAAGTTTTACATTGTTTTGAGTGCAGTTATGTAACCAAAAAAAAAAAAAAAATCTACATCTGTAAGTTGCACTTTCATGATAAAGAGTTTGCATTACAGTATTGTATGAGGTGAACTGAAAAATACTATTTCTTTTATCATTTTTAAAGTGCAAATATTTGTAATAAAAATAATATAAAGTGAGCACTGTACACTTTGTATTCTGTGTTGTAATTGAAATCAATGTGTTTGAAAATGTAGAAAAACCATGCAAAAATATTTAATAAATTTCAATTGGTATTCTATTGTTTAACAGTGAAATTTAAACTGCGATTAATTTTTTAATTGAGATTAATTTTTTTAGTTAATCATGAGAGTTAACTGTAATTAATCAACAGCCCTAGTTTATATAGAACATACGTGCAATGTTGTCCATCAGGATCCTTATGGTCTTGCCTCAAATAATAGGGAGGAAATGTAGGCACGTGTTGTGGACCGCATGTAATTCAAGCAGGTTGATGTGTAAATGTGTTTCTGTGGGAGAACACTTGCCTTGAGTTGTATGTTGGTTCAGGTGAGCTCCCCATCCAATTAATGAGGCATCTGTTGTGATTTGTATGGACGGTGGAGACTGCTGAAATGGGATACCTGAGGAAATGTTTATCAGGTTTGTCCACCATCATAGTGATTGTAGCACCTCTGCGGTCGGTGTGAGTCTTTTGTTTAAATTGTGCTTTTGTGGTATATATATATATATATATATATATATATAACAAGCTCAGCCATCCTTGAAGGCAGTGCATGTGCAGTCTTGCATGTTTTACAACAAAAAGTGGTGGCCGCCATATGTCAAGAGTTGTAGGCAGGTGTGTGCAAACACCCATGGACTGTCTGAAATCACTGATATGAGGGAGGTCATCACTGTGAACCGGGCCACCAGTAGCGACGTTTTGGCCTCCACTGAGTCCAGGTGTGCTCCTATGAAGTCCAGTTGTACTGGCGTTAGGGTAGATTTTTTGCTCATTGATTTATAGTCCTAGGGAGTGAAAAAAAAGAAATGGTTTGTCGAGTGATGTATAACGTTTCTGTCTGGGTAGGGCCTTTAGCAGGCAGTCGTCCAGGTATGGGAAGATCAATATTCCCTGTCTGCACAAATGCACCGCTACCATCTCTAGGGTTTTCGTAAAAACCTGTGGAGCCATTGATAATCCAAATGGCAATACTCTGTATTGGAAGTGATCTTGTCCCACTGTGAACTGTAGGAATAGTCTGTTAGCGGGATGGATGGTAATGTGAAAATATACATTGAAGGCTGAGAACCAGTCCCCCTCTTCCAGCACAGTGATGATAGAGTTCATAGATTCATAGATTCTAGGGCTGGAAGGGACCTCGAGAGGTCATCGAGTCCAGTCCCCTGCCCTCATGGCAGGACCAAATACTGTCTAGACCATCCCTGATAGAAATTTATCTAATCTACTCTTAAATATCTCCAGAGATGGAGATTCCACAACCTCCCTAGGCAGTTTATTCCAGTGTTTAACCACCCTAACAGTTAGGAACTTTTTCCTAATGTCCAACCTAAACCTCCCTTGCTGCAGTCTAAGCCCATTGCTTCTTGTTCTATCCTTAGAGGCTAAGATGAACAGGTTTTCTCCCTCCTCCTTATGACATTCGTTTAGATACCTGAAAACTGCTATCATGTCCCCTCTCAGTCTTCTCTTTTCCAAACTAAACAAACCCAATTCTTTCAGCCTTCCTTCATAGGTCATGTTCTCAAGACCTTTAATCATTCTTGTTACTCTTCTCTGGACCCTCTCCAATTTCCCCATCTTTCTTGAAATGACTGCGGTGCCCAGAACTGGACACAATACTCCAGTTGAGGCCTAACCAGCGCAGAGCAGAGCGGAAAAATGACTTCTCGTGTCTTGCTCACAACACACCTGTTAATGCATCCCAGAATCACGTTTGCTTTTTTTGCAACAGCATCACACTGTTGACGCATATTTAGCTTGTGGTCCACTATAACCCCTAGATCCCTTTCTGCCGTACTCCTTCCTAGACAGTCTCTTCCCATTCTGTATGTGTGAAACTGATTTTTCCTTCCTAAGTGGAGCACTTTGCATTTGTCTTTGTTAAACTTCATCCTGTTTACCTCAGACCATTTCTCCAATTTGTCCAGATCATTTTGAATTATGACCCTGTCCTCCAAAGCAGTTGCAATCCCTCCCAGTTTGGTATCATCTGCAAACTTAATAAGCGTACTTTCTATGCCAATATCTAAGTCGTTAATGAAGATATTGAACAGAGCCGGTCCCAAAACAGACCCCTGCGGAACCCCACTTGTTATGCCTTTCCAGCAGGATTGGGAACCATTAATAACAACTCTCTGAGTACGGTTATCCAGCCAGTTATGCACCCACCTTATAGTAGCCCCATCTAAATTGTATTTGCCTAGTTTATCGATAAGAATATCATGCGAGACCGTATCAAATGCCTTACTAAAGTCTAGGTATACCACATCCACAGCTTCTCCCTTATCCACAAGACTCGTTATCCTATCAAAGAAAGCTATCAGATTGGTTTGACACGATTTGTTCTTTACAAATCCATGCTGGCTATTCCCTATCACCTTACCACCTTCCAAGTGTTTGCAGATGATTTCCTTAATTACTTGCTCCATTATCTTCCCTGGCACAGAAGTTAAACTAACTGGTCTGTAGTTTCCTGGGTTGTTTTTATTTCCCTTTTTATAGATGGGCACTATATTTGCCCTTTTCCAGTCTTCTGGAATCTCTCCTGTCTCCCATGATTTTCCAAAGATAATAGCTAGAGGCTCAGATACCTCCTCTATTAGCTCCTTGAGTATTCTAGGATGCATTTCATCAGGCCCTGGTGACTTGCAGGCATCTAACTTTTCTAAGTGATTTTTAACTTGTTCTTTTTTCATTTTATCTTCTAAACCTACCTCCTTCCCATTAGCATTCACTATGTTAGGCATTCCTTCAGACTTCTCGGTGAAGACCGAAACAAAGAAGTCATTAAGCATCTCTGCCATTTCCAAGTTTCCTGTTACTGTTTCTCCCTCCTCACTGAGCAGTGGGCCTACCCTGTCCCTGGTCTGCCTCTTGCTTCTAATGTATTGATAAAAAGTCTTCTTGTTTCCCTTTATTCCTGTAGCTAGTTTGAGCTCATTTTGTGCCTTGGCTTTTCTAATCTTGCCCCTGCATTCCTGTGTTGTTTGCCTATATTCATCCTTTGTAATTTGTCCTAGTTTCCATTTTTTATGAGACTCCTTTTTATTTTTTAGATGATGCAAGATCTTGTGGTTAAGGCAAGCTGGTCTTTTGCCACATTTTCTATCTTTCCTACCCAGCTTTTGGGCCCTTAATAGTGTCCCTTTGAAATACTGCCAACTCTCCTCAGTTGTTTTTCCCCTCAGTCTTGATTCCCATGGGACCTTACATATCAGCTCTCATGGGACCAAAATCCACCTTCCTGAAATCCATTGTCTCTATTTTGCTGTACTCCCTTCTACCCTTCCTTAGAATTGTGAACTCTATGATTTCATGATCACTTTCACCCAAAGCTGCCTTCCACTTTCAAATTTTCAATGAGTTCCTCCCTATTTGTTAAAATCAAATCTAGAACAACTTCCCCCCTAGTAGCTTTTTCAACCTTCTGAAATAAAAAGTTGTCTGCAATGGAGTCCAAGAACTTATTGGATAGTCTGTGCCCCGCTGTGTTATTTTCCCAACATATATCTGGATAGTTGGAGTCCCCCATCACCACCAAATCTTGGGCTTTGGATGATGTTTAAAAAAAGCCTCATCCACCTGGTTACGTGGCCTGTAGTAGACTCCTAGCATGACATCACCCTTGTTTTTTACCCCTTTTAGCCTAACCCAGAGACTCTCAACACTTCCGTCGCCTATGTCCATCTCCACCTCAGTCCAAGTTTGTACATTATTAACATATAAGGCAACACCTCCTCCCTTTTCCCCCTATCTATCCTTCCTGAGCAAGCTGTACCCATCCATACCAACATTCCAATCATGTGTATTATCCCACCAAGTTTCAGTGATGCCAACAATGTCATAGTTGTATTTATTTATTAGCACTTCCAGTTCTTCCTGCTTATTACCCATACTTCTCACATTTGTATATAGGCATCTAAGATACTGATTTGATCTTGCCTCCCAGTTTTGCCCTGACCCTCCTTTCTCTCTGCCATTATAGCCCACGCTCCCTCCTATTTCCGACCCATCTCCCAGGTCTCCATGTTCTCCACTTACCTGTGGGCTTTGCTCACCTGTCCCCGTCGAACCATTCAATGAGTTCAATGTGACCATTTTGAATCTGTGGGTACGGACAAATTTGTTGAGTTTTCGGAGATCTAGAATAGGTCTCCAACCTCCATTTTTCTTTTGAAACAGGAAATAAAATCCCTTTCCTCTGTGTTGTGTTGGAACTTGTTCCACGGCTCCTAATTGTAGAAGGTGATGAACTTCTCATCTCAATAGGTGCTCATGAGAAGGGATCCTGAAGAGGGACGGGGAAAGGAGGTGGATAGGTGGGATGGAGGTAAAGGGGATGGTATAACCCATTCGAATGATTTCTAAAACCCAGTGGTCTGTGTTAATAGAAGCCCACATATGTTAAAAAAGCCAAAGCCAATGATCAAGGGTTTGTGATGCTCTCCCATTGGCGCTGGTGGTGGGGGAGGTCGGTCAGACCCTCGACCAACGTTTCAAAACTGCGTCGTTTGGTGGTGCTTGGGACCTCGCAGCCTGAGACTGGTAGAGTGATGTCTCTGTGGTCTGTGCCCCTGTCTTTGATTGTATGGTCTCTCCTGGGGCTGTGTCGCTGCTACGATTGTAAGGCTGGTATCTGCGTCTTCTGTTAGGGGGCATGTAGATACCGAGGGTCCTCAGTATCACTTTAGACCTCATCCGTCTTATCAGAGAAGAGCTTGTCCCTGTCGAAGGGGAGGTCCTCTACTTTGTTCTGAAGTGCCCTTAGGATATCCAATGACGGTAACCAAGATGCTCTGTGCATGATGATGGCTGTCGCCATCGTGCATGCCACTGTGTCCACCATGTTGAGGGATGCCTGAAGCGCTGTTCTAGCAATACGTTGGCCCTAATTGACGATGGCTTGGAATTGTTTTCTTTTTCCCTCCGGAATTTCCTGAAGGAAAGAGTTCATTTTGGTATAATTATCGTGATGATAGCTAGCAAGTAATGCCATGTAATTGGCCATGCAGAACTGAAGAATCGCTGAAGAGTTAACTTTTCGCTGCAACAGGTCTAATCTCTTCCAATCCTTTTCTTGGGGTGTGGATCTGAATTGAGGTTGTTTGCCCCATTGGTTCACTGCATCCACCACTAAGGAGTTAGGTTGTGGGTGAGAGAAGAGGATGTCCATGCCTTTAATTTGCCACGTAGTATTCTTGTCTGTACACTTATTGGTTGGAGGGATGGCAGGTGTTTGGCACACTGTTTCTGCAGGTTCCATTAAAGCATCATTTATGGGCAATGCTATTTTTGTCATGGAAGAAGTGTGTAAGATCTCGAGGAGTTGGTGTTGTGTCTCTGGTACCTCTTCAAGAGGAATATTTTGGCTCTGTGCCACCTGCCTGAATAACTCTTGAAAGTGTTTGAAGTCATCTGTAATAGTGGGGGCCGGGGCATTACTGCCTCATCAGAGGAAGAAGAGGAGTTGTGATCGGGGATGTTTCGTGTTCTGTGGTCTCTCCCCTGTCTTCCCCCACCTCCTCTGTCACCTCAGAGGGCTCGAGTACTGATGTAGTTGCGAACTGTATAGGTTTCCTGTGAAAAGTGGGAGGTCTGTGGACTTGAGACCTGTAGGCTACCCATTGGTCCCATTGTGACCATTGAATGGGGAATGGCATGGGAAGGCACATCAAGGGGTTAGTGAGACATGGAGGCACATCCCTGGTGCTCTATTCTCTGGATCTATAATGAGGTTCCGTGCCTGATGGAGAGGAGGGTCCAAATGAAAAAACTGCCTCCTCCATGTCACCCTCATCATCACTTGAAAAAGGTGAAGCATTGGGGGATTCTGGTTTGTTTGGTGCCGAGCAGCAGAGATCCGGGAGCAGAAGAACTTCCATATCTGATGTGTGAATAAGGGGATCAGTGCCGTCATATGCAGTACCGTGTCCTTCTGCGCCGCCATCTTAAATAGAAGTTTGGCTGGTGCCATCCCTTTGTATGTAGCCTTCTTTGGTGCTGGTCTTAGCGGTTCCACAGTTGGCTCCGATGAGGTCGGTGTCGGAGGAGGAGCCATCACAGGTGGTTGAGGTTGCAGTACCGTGCCCTTCGAAGGGGTAATCCATGCCGTGGAGGAGGAGGCCACTTTATGCCTGCTACACGACTCCTTTCTCCTGCTGACAGAGGTCCCTGAGCAGATGGTGCCGGAGGTGTCCGGTGCATCAAAGGTGCTCGCTCTGGAAGAGGTCAGCTACGTGGGCAGAGATCTTGACAGAGACCGTTTCTTTTTCAATGGCTCTCGGCTTGGGGAAGACGTGGCCCTTTCCCTCAATTTTATAGAGGAGCTGACACTTAATTTGTTCATGGAGGATGTGCCCGGGGAGTCCCTTGTCATGGGTTGTCCGGGGTCTGAAGTTGGCGTGCGGGATTTCTCCATTAAAATGAGTTTAAGGCAAAGATCCCAGTCTCTCCTTACTCTAGCTTTAAGATTGCTGCATGAGCGCACTTTTGCAACTCACCTAAGCATTGGACACATAAGGAGCGGCCATTGAGACTGGCATTTCATCCTTGCACAAAGTGCATCTTTTAAAGCCTGGGGATCCAGGCATATTTGAGGCATCCCTCTTGTGAAAAATGGGGGAAATGGGGAAAACCAAAGTGTTTTTTTTATTTGAACAGCTATCTAACTAGGTTTGACTAACACTAACTATACTAAGTAACACACTGCTAACAAACAAGGGTAAGAACTAAGCTAGCTAACAATCTAATCTTATTTTAAGGTTTTCAGTGACACCACTAACAGACTCCGTCTCAAGCCAAGGACAGTTGAGAAGGAACTGAAGGGGTCGGGCCGCACACATGCTAGATGAGGGACCAGCTGCGCCGCGAGACTGCTAATGCGCACCCGGAACAGACACTGCTACTGAAAATCTCCGATTGACGGCACCGGGACGCACTGACATCTGAAGTGGAGCACCCACATGAACAGCACTCGAAGAAGAATACTGGCTTATTAAGATTGGGGGGGGGGAAAAACAGTAGATGTGAGATATCTTGATTTTAGTATGGCTTTTTATACAGTCCTACAAGACATTTCCATAAGCAAAACTAGGGAAATGTGGTCTAGATGATATTACTATACGGTGGTGCACAACTGGTTAAGAGACAGTACTTGAAGAATAGTTATCCACTGCTCCATTGTTAAACTGGGAGGGAGTATCTAGTGGGGCCCAGGAGGGGTCAGGCCTGGGTCCAGTGCTAATCAATATTTTCTTAAGACTTGGATAACGGAATGGAGCGTATGCTTATAAAATCTGTGGATGACATCAACGGGGGGCGGGGGGAGAGTTGCTCGAATTTAGGAGAACAGGATTAAAATTCAAAACAACCTTGATAAATCAGAGAATTAGTCTGAAATTAACAAAATGACATTCAATAAAGTACTAAACTTAGGAAGGAAAAAAAATCAAATATACAGCTACAAAAGGGGGAATAACTGGCTAGTCGGTAACACCGCTGGAACTGATCTGAGGGTTATAGTGGATCACAAATTAAATATGAGTCAGTGTGATGCAGTTGCAAAAAAGGCCAGTATCATTCTTAAGGGCATTAAGAGGAGTGTCATATGTAACAGCACAGCTGAGGCCTCAGCTGGAGTACTGTGTGCAGTTCTGGGTGCCGCTCTTTAGGAAAGATGTGGACAAACTGGAGACAGTCCAGAGGAGAGCAACAAAAAGATAAAAGGTTGAAAAAACCTGACCTATGAGGAAAGGTTAAAAAACTGGGTATATTTAGTCTTCAAAAAAGACAACAGAGGGGACCTTCAAATATATTAAGGGTTGTTATAAAGAGGATGGTGATCAGCTGCTCTTCACATCCACTGAAGGTAGGATAAATAGTAATGGGCTTAATCTGCGTCAAGGAAGATTTAGTTAGATACCAGAAAAAACTTTCTAACTATGAGGGTAGTCAAGTTCTAGAATAGGCTTCCAAGGAAGGTTGTGGAATACCGGTCATTGGAGGCTTTTAAGAACAAGTTGGACAAAACACCTGCCAGAGATTGTTTAGGTTTACTGGATCATGCAGGAAGCTGGACTTGATGATCTCTCAAGGTCACTTCCAGCCATACATTTCTCTGATTCTTTGGGAATGTGGACAGAAAAGAGAAAAAGAAGGCTAAAGGAGGTAAGCTGGTCTATGAACAGGCGAGAAAGCAGCAATGGGAAGAGACAAGAAGGAAAAAGATGTATATATCAGTCAAAGGTGAAAACTGTTTAAGATCTGTGTCCCCAATGTTCTTAAGCAGAACCAATAATAATACTAATACCTAGCTCTTATAGAATACTTTTCATCAGTGCACCACACAACAGGAAAATGCTTTACAAAGGTGGCAAGTATTATTCTTCCCATCTCAGAGATGGAGAACCAAGGCACGGAGACACATGACTTGCCCCAGGTCACACAGCCAACCTGGGAATAGAACCCAGATCTCTTGAGTCTCAGTCCAGTGCTCTGCGCATTAGGCCACACTGCCTAGGTAGCATGCATGGAAAGAGTGCTAACCACTCAAACACATTTATATGAAAAACCAAATGACATCTGAACTCACTGTGCTTACAGGAGAGTGTGCGCTCTGGATATATATTGTATCGATACACAATCTAGACATTTTTTGTGAAAGCAAGTGGATATTATATTATAGGTAGTACAGATATTAATTTGGCGTCATTAATGTTCCCAAAGTCATGCTTATATCAGTCATGTTACTTTGATATCAAACCCTTTTAAAATCTAAAACCCCAGCCCTCCTCCTTGAATAAAACCCATCTACATCGCACTATTTCCTCTTTAAAATCTATAAAGTATTCAATTAAAGGACAGCATTTTAAGTATCAACCTAATATTAAGATTATATAGAGCGGTTATAGATATTTAACAGCAATTAAATCCTTATTTCCACTTCTGTTCTAAAATCTGTGTCTGCCTGCAGTGAGAGGGAACTGCTGCAGATCATTAAATACTCATTTATCAATGTCTCTCACCAGGCAACACAATGCAGCAGAACAGCACACAGAAACCACTGTGAACCCCAGCAACAGCAGCTAATTAGCATAGCCTACCACTAAAACGACACCATATGATTGGAAGACTTAGTCAGCGAGCTGGCCAATCAAACCAGGTTATGCAAATAGCATACTTTAGTTGCCAGGGTAGAGCTGCTTCCTATTGTCCAATAGGAAAACAAGCAATAAACAAGAAATGAAACTGAGCTTTATCATATTTTCAAGTTGTTAACACTTTCAAGTTTAAAGCAAAATTAGCTACAAACAGAAAGGATTAGAATCATGTTTTACATTTCACCCCCAAAGAAAGGGGTAATACAGTAATGATACCCAAGGATTATAGCTAAGTACTGCATTAGGATTTAAACTTCTCACAGAATAGCCATACTGTAAGCATGAAAAAATCTTCAAAGTTCTGAGATTTTTAAAGTATCCAATTGCAAAAGGTATCCGTACACGTCTAATGGTGAAGAATTTAAACAAAAACATTTTAAATATATAAAGCTGACAATTATAGCAAGGGAGGAACACAGTTAACTTTATCAATGATTTGTTTTTATGAAGATAAGTAGAACATTTGCTATTATAAAAATCATATATCCACACTTCCTCAGATAAAATAAACTTTAAAAAAA
This sequence comes from Platysternon megacephalum, assembly GCA_003942145.1. Lineage (NCBI taxonomy): Eukaryota > Metazoa > Chordata > Testudines > Platysternidae > Platysternon > Platysternon megacephalum. The sequence goes on along the minus strand of QXTE01000093.1, from coordinate 5,488,421 downwards.
ATCCCTTTCGTCCCACACACCAAAGTTCCAGATATTTTGATTATGGAGGACGAGCATAAAATAAAATGCCACCGGACTCCTTGTTGTTTTTGTGGATACAGACTAACACGGCTACCCCTGATCAATGAAGACTGTACTTTATTGTGTACCATAAAGGTAGGCTTCATCTCTCATACAATATTGAAAACAAGCATACTGTAAAACACATTCTTACGTAGTCCTATGGTTTCGGAACTTATTACCCTCCACGAAAAAGCTTTGGATAATGCCTAATCCTACAGACACTACAAGCATTCTTGCAGTATGGCCTTCAGCCTGGTCTACACTTAAGTTTTCGAGGCATAGCCACATGGGTTGGAGGGGGGAGGGGGCATGAAAGGGAGGAGAGATAAAAATCACACCCCAACTGAAATAGCTATGCTGGCAAAAACTTTAGTGTAGGTGCAGTCATACTGGCAACAAAGTCCTTTTGAACAGGTGTAAACTGAACTGCTATATAGCTAGTTGTCATTGCAAAACAGGGTGGATAAAAATCAATGATTTTTTTTTTTTAAATAAAAAAATCAGATTTTTTATTTAAATTGGATTTTTTTTTAATAAAATGCTTTTTGAGGGGAAAAAACCTATATAAAGATAGTTTTAATTAAGATCCATTATAGCTCAAAGATATCTCATCATGGAATAAGGATTATAAATTCTAATTCTATAGTATGAAAAACTACATTCATGTAATGTTTAAGAAAAGTTTTGTAAATGAGTTCCAATAGTTCATGGATTAGGGACCTAATCTTATGGGGTTCCAGGAGCTTCTGTATAGATTATTTAGGTTAATCTTTCTATCTACCCAATGGGACTCAGTGCTCAGTCTAGAAGATGCCATCAGAGATGTTTACTTTTGCAGTTCTCAAACTGTGGATTTGTGTCTCCAGAGATAACATGCTTGTTAACAGCAAAAATATTTTTAAATAAACAATATATAGAGGTGAGAAATAACAGACCTCAACCCTACTGTCCCTTTGTGTACACAGAGTCAATCCCTTACCTCTCTCTAAAAGTGCAAAGTTTCAGAAAGTTCAATGAATAGAAGATTGTTGGGAGCAAAATAGATCTGGACAAGGAGAAGAAGTCTGGCGATAAATGTGAGAAGGGATGGATAGGCAGTAGAAACAAAAGTGAAACTGTTTGAGCAGCATATTCCAGAAGTCTTGAGGTCTTTCTGTGTGTAGCCTTCATTGATCTGAGATCTACCATACCATTCTCTGACTAGAAGGGAAAACCTATAATGGCAGCAGGCTGTAAAAGAGACCGAGTTTGGGACTATTTTAATGAAGTTCCTCTACCTGTGGATAAGACAGGCATGTGTGTGCAAAATGCAAACAGTGCAAAAAAGAAATGCAAGGCCTGGTCGCCCGAATGAAACAACATCATGAGACGCGTTCCTTCTCAGGAGGAAGCTGAGTTGAAGATGATGAAAGGAACATGTCTGAACATGCAGGATCTTCAGGTTGGTAAACTTTTTTATTTCATACTTCTTCCTTCTGGACTATTCTTGAATTCTCATGTTTGAACAAAAAATATAGTTGTTACCCTATGGTATTATCATTTTAGATAGCTCTGTTAACAAATAAATAGCTGAAATAGGCAGATCTTCCTTTTACAATTTCACCTTTAAAGTAGTCCTGAGTGTCAATGAATGCAATGAGTAATATTAAATGAGCAGTATGGTAATAATAATTAAATAACTGCATTGACTTATTTTGTTTAGGAGAATCCATCCTCAACATAAAAGATTCTGAAGACTATCCACCTTCAAGATCACCATCATTTTCTATAGTTTCAGAGTTATCCGCCAATGATAGTGTTTCAATCACATTATGTATGTCACATAGCCACAGTACATCACCTGTAGCAAAAAGAAGAGAAAAAATCTCCATCATCCAGAAACAACCATAGCTACGTTTGTGATAAGAACCAGCAGATTACAAAAAGAGGTCATTGATGAAAAAATTGCCTGGTTTGTTTATGCAAAAAACTCTCCTTTCCGTATGACTGAGAACCCACACTTCATTAACATGGTTCAGTCACTAAGACCAGGATACAGTCCACCCAATAGAGCAGATGTCGCAGGCAAATTGCTGGATAAAGTGTATGAAAGAGAAATTGAGCAGTGTGCAAAAGGGCTAGAAGGTAAAATTGTTAACCTGAGTAAAAGCTATAACAAACTGTGAAAAAAAAATTCAAATGTCTAGTACGCAGCTTGGTCACAGACATTGCAGCAAATGTATCCAAGATGAGAAGAAATTATTTAGAAGAGAGTCCCAAGCTAATAACATACGGTTGCAGTCATTTGATGCACCTGCTAGCCAAAGACTTCAGTGTTCCAGAAAGAAAGGCTAATGTTGTTGAAATTGCAAACTACTTCTGTAACAACCACTTTGCAACAGCTGCTCTGAAAAAAGTGGGAGGAACTAAGCTAATTCTCCCACAAGATGTGTGATGGAATTCAGTAGTCGGCTGTTGTGAGCGCTATATCAAGAACTGGCCTAATCTGATGACAGTTTGTGAACAAGATCGTGAAAAAATAGATGGCAGGGTCACAGCCAAAGTTCTCAACATTGGGCTTAAGAGAAATGTTGAACACATGCTGAGTACCCTGAAACTTATTTCTCTAGTCTTAAACAAAATGCAGGAAAATAGCTGTTTTATTGCCGACACTGTTGAAATTCGGAAGGAACTGAGTGAGATCTTAAAAAGAGAAATAGGCAATGACAGAGTTAAATTACAAGCATTAAAAAAATAAATGGGACAAGCACTATCTCCAGCTCATTTTCTTGCAAATATTCTCAATACTCGGTACCAGGGTGAAACCTTACCTGGTGAAGAAGAGGAGTTGGCTATGACATGGACATCCAGCAATCATTCCTACATAATGCCAACTATAATAAACTTCAGCGCCAAGGGTGAACCATTCAAGAAATATATGTTTGCTGATGATGTTTTAAAGAAAGTCACACCCGTGAACTGGCGGACGTCACTTAAGCACTTGGATTCAGAGACTGTTGAAGTGATAATCTCACTTTTAACAGCAGTAGCTTCTTCTGATGGCGTAGAAAGAATATTTTCTTCCTTTGGACTAATTCATTCCAAATTGAGAAATCGTTTGGGACCTGAAAAAGCAGGAAAGCTTGTTTTTCTTTTCCAGATTATGAACAAACAGGAAAAGGAAGGTGAAGACGACTGAGTTAGCTGCAGAAGCCAATATTTTAAGTTTCTCACGTTGACCTGGCTGACATAGTCCAATTTAATTTTTGGTTGTTTTTTTTTTAAATATTTCATGTAACTGTTTTAGTTAAAAACAATTTTAACAAAAATAAACCTGAGTTTAAAAAACTTGAATGTTTAACTAAATTCAAAAATTCATATGCTTGTTTTGTTAAAATATTATGTGTTTGCTGTTGAAGAAAAAAATCCAGAATACATAACGTTGTTGTTTTAGTTAAATAAAACAATTTAAATGTCTGTCTGGTGATCTCCTCCTCCGAATACAGTATGGCAAGAAAATCCTCCAAATATTAATGATTAACCTGTTGAATTGGACATAGTTCACCTCCCAATGACTTCATAAATATCTGCTTCAATTACCTTTGGTAAATGAAATAACCAAACAATCATTCATTTTCTGATATAGCTGTAAAACTAATCTGAAAAGTTTTCAAAATAAACCACGGTTTACAAATGTATAGTATGTACCTTCTAAAAATGAAACCTACATCTATCTCTGAGTTGTGAAGAATATGTATTAAGGTTATAACAACCAACAAAATGCACTTTTATGTAGAAATCCATCATTAAATCGAGTCTTCCTGACTAGTGATTTAAATCAAATCCACCCTGCTGCAAATCCTCCTAGTGGAGACGCAAATCGTATCAGCAAACCCTTTCTAGTGCAGACAAGGCCTTAGTATGGTTGACTTCAATCAAACAGAAGTTAAAGATTAAGTACAGGTATGTAAAGATTAGAGCAATTTATTTGAATTTGGTGAATATTTGTGCTTTTACATATATATATAAATAAATAAAACTGGAACAGACTTAAAAAAATTCAGACTATTTACACACACCTATCCTGTGTATCTACCAAAACCATACTTAAAGCTATTTAAAATAATAGTCCACTTGAGAGAAGAAGCCACGTATTTCTTTAACAAAATGACATTTTGGCAGCGGTATTTAACCCAAATCAGAAGTGTCTCAGTTCAGCTTTTAGTTCCTGATACTCTACACTTAGACTTCCTGAAATCATTAAACAACCTCATCTCTGTTAATAAATTGCACTGTTTCCTATCTACTTGATTTACCTCCTCATTAGAGAGAACTTAAACTGAAATCTGAAGTAGTAAAACTTAGTTTGTGCATGTTTATTTGCCCAAAGTAGTACTAGGATTCTTTAACATACAATACAATGTAAAAAAGGGTATATTACTTAACTGCAACTGTGTCATGAAAACAGTATAACGACCCAGAAATAAATATATATACACGCACATTTATATATAGTGACAAAGCTCTGTCCTTATCTCCGTGGGTCCCGTGTTTCCTGGCAGATTTCGCTAGCCTCAGAGGCTCACTGTGACCCTCCATGTAGCCCTTCTCTCTCTAGAGGCAAGGGTCACAGCCTACTGAGACATTTTCATCATAAGCCAGCAAGGGAGGTGAGCAGAAGCTACCCTCCCTTGCACAGTCTCTGTTGTCTCCCAGTCTCAGTGATTAATCGGGTGACAAAGGGGGGAGCCTGGGTCCGCCCTCTACACCGGGCTCCAGCCTAGGGACCCTAATAGTATCAGCTATGGTAGCTGACTTTTTAGAAAGAGGATGCATACAATTCCCTGGGCCACTTCCGCACAGCAGCCCCCACTTCCTCAAGATCCACTTCACCCTTACCTCAGGGCCTCCTTCCTTGTGCTTGATATGGTTTGTACTGTTCAGTCTCTCCAACAGCACAGCTTTCCCCTACAGCTCCTGACACATGTGCCCACCTGACTAACTGGGAGGCTTTTAACTAGTTTCAGCCAGCCCCTGATTAGCTTCAGGTGTCCCAATCAACCTAGCTGTCCTCCCTGCCTTCTGGAAAGATCTTAATTGGCATCAGGTGTCTTAATTGACCTGGAGCAGCTGCCATTTTCTTATCCTGGTAACAGAGATTTGTTTAGCCTGTGGCTAATATATCTGTCTCCCATTACTTTACTATAGGCATCTGGCCTTGCCCCGTCACAATATATATATACACACACACGTGCGCGCACACGCACACACACACTTTTATTTTCAAAGTATTATACTTCATATATCTTGACATCTGTATGTTCTCATGTTTCTGGTCTACAATCGAAGCAGTCTGTACTCCAGAAATTGTTGAAATTCCTTTACTCAGATCTGTGATTTCCTGGAAATGATCGTTTATAAATTTTAGAGCTGTGCCAATTCTTTACAACAAATCTTAAACTTACCCTAGATTTAAGATTCACCGCTTCTTTAAACCTCAGCCCAGGGTCACAAGAATTTTAGAAACCTGGTCGGAGACTCATGTTTAGCTTTATGTGTCCCACTCTGTACTGACCTATCTGCATCTGTTCCCCCTTTCCACAAATAAGCCCAACGATCCTCTTCTCCCTTTCCACTAGAAATGTTGTGGGGAAGGAATAAAGCCACAGGCTTTTTTCTGCATTGCCCTGCTTCAATAATCATTTAGTGTTCCCCCTCCCAGTTTTTAATAGGGCATTGTATACCTGCTCCCTGCCGCCCAAAGCAAGTTACTCAGAGCAGCCTGTTTGCTGCTTCTGCTGCACTACTGTGGGAAAAGAGAAATAGGTACATCTTGTCCACCATAAGATTCTTTCAGAGATATGAAACTGAGATCTTTACCAAGAGACTTGATTTGAAGGAAGAGGAGCAGGGGTGAAAACAGCTATTCTGCCACCCCTTTCAGGGTGGCTGAAAGATAAGTTAGATGCAGAGAAGCCTCCTGGACCCAGTGCTATAGCAAGGGGGTTTTCAGGCAGAGGAGGGACCTTAATGTAAGGAAGGGAACTAAAAAGCTTGTTTGAAGGAAAGGCATTGAAGGGATTATGTGGGACTAAGTACAAAACAACTATGCAACTCTTTAGGGTTAAATTTACTAACCTGTGAACTGAACCTCACAAGTTCAGTATGAAAACTTGACATGAATTGAAGCCTGCAGGCTTAGCTCTGCTCTAATAAATATCTCATCTACATTACAAATAACTGTGTCATGGGACCCAGTTACAACACAATTTCAATTTGTGATACAAATAGAACATTAGCCATATTATAACCAGGTCAGGAGACAATCACATTGTAAACGTGTCTGCAACATGGTTATATTTGTAGTGTAAAGGAGTCATACTTCCCAATCAACTTGTTTCATCTAGAATCTAAATATTGCAGCCTAACTAACATTACTAGAACTGTTACTAGATCTCAGTTGTATATTCTAAAAATGTAATATACTAAGCAATATACAAATCTCGCAAACATGAGATCCTGAAACGCTAGCATGAAACTTGCTCACAAACATTCCCCACCCCGCAAAAAACCTTTGTATTAAAACAGGAGTTTATCCTGAAAGAGGGAGCAAAGAGGAGATCTAGACCAGCATAAGAGATCTCAATGAAAACACAGGTAAGGAGAATTCCCTTCTCTTCCATCTATGCCAATACAATCATTTCGGACCTCCCAAATCAGTGTAGTGCCAAACTGTAAGAAGGTTGCCTGCAACACAGTTACTGAATAACATATACCAGTTGATAACTGAACATAAATCTGTGGTGTTCAGAGAAAATAAATAGCGTAGAATATGTAACCCAGGGAGCTTGGCATATACATCTCCAATAACAATGAATACACCTTCTTAGCCCATGACAGTTAACTTTCCAGTGCAGTGGACTTTGTCTGCAGAGAGGCAAGCTTTCAGACTTGACACTTTATCCACTTGGAAAGAATTGATTTGGATGATGCACGACTTCACCACCAAAACCCTCTCTTTATTTTCCTTCTAGGGCCCTCGTGGAGGATAAACAGATGTCCCACAAGTCTCAATTCTTTGGCCATTCAAGAGATTAGCAGCATTCCCTTAAGAGTGAGAGGGGCCTCTTGAACTTCTTGAAGGATCTGTTGAACTTCTTGGGAACAGTCAAAGTCAGAAATCAGCAACATGCCACACCCCAACTGACCAGACCAAGAGAATTTGGATTCAGATGAAAAACTGGATCCTGGCCTTGAGACAGGAGATCCAGAGTACAGGTAATGGACTTAGGTTTCAATGCAAGGAATGGAGGTGAGAGAAGCAACCAGCCCAAGAAGAACTTATTAGCCTGGATACGATTTTGTCACAGTAAAATTATATATAATTCACAGCACAGTCACAGTAAAAAAAAAAAAAAAAAAAAAAAAAAATCACGCTATGATGATGGCAACCTTCTGGACCCTGCTGTTGAGGATTAGCAGTTCATTAGTTCACTTTGACATATCCCCCTTTGCAACTGGACTAAATCAAAACAAACTAATGAACTGCTAATGCGCAGCAGCGGGGTCCATATAAATGGCAACATTCACAGTTCTGGGACCCTGATGATCTTTTATTGCCGAGTTGAAATAAATGGCCAAATACATGGGTTCCGTGAGAAGTGGTGACCACCATGATATAACTGTATCTTTAACTATTAGTATCACATGAACTTGGTCCTCTGTTTTCTTAAAGGACCCTTGGTAGCAGGTGTGCCAAAGGCAGGTGCATATCAACTTACTTCAGTATAGAAGAAAACATCTATCAAGGAACTAGAATCTTTGCACCTCTAAAGCAAAACTGAAGGCATGTGTCTCTCTTTTGTGACCAAATCTGTGATTGACTGACTAATGTCTTTTAAAGATCATTTGTGTAAAATAACATAGTTTCTGACTTCTAATCTGTTGATAGAAAATGAAGGGTCAGAGGTATGACCGAATATCTGACAACCATTCACAAAACCACACAATGTCCTAGTAAGACAGAAAAGAATGAATGCAACCCTGCCATCTGATATAATGTGCGTCCACAGTGGTGCTCATCAAGACTTATCCAGCAATACATGATTTGGAGAAAGAAAAGCTCAAAATGAAAGAATGAAAATTGAACTGTTCTCAGATCTAAAGACATCCATATGAAGTTTTGACTATGGTTTTTAAGAGACCTAGGATTGTTCATTGGGTTCTCTCCAACCTATGACCAAGGCATCTGTCACAGCTACAACTGATGAAGGACTGAATGGTACTTTCTGAATTTTTTTCCCTGGTACTATCCACCCCAGTAGAGAACCTTAGTAGTTCAAAGCACAGTAAAAGTGGACTGTATATTGTCCTCTTGATTTTGATATACTGTCCAAGTACCCCCCTGCAGGAGTTTCTATCCTGACTCTGGTAAACAATATCACTTAAGTGCAAGAAGCCATGTAAATCTCAAAAATCGAACGATCCATATGGCTTTCAATGAAGTCCTTCAGAGACATTGATCTCTGCATCCCTTGACATCTGTCTCTTTGGCAGACTCCAGAACAGCCCCTATAAACACCACAGTCTAAGTTTATGCAAAAAGGCGGCTTTTCTCAGTTTCTCACTTTGTACTGGTAATTCCAAACACGGTGCCCGCGGGCGCCATGGCACCTGCCGTGGCGTCTAAGTGCGCCCGCATACTGGCCGGCGGACGAGCATCCACCGAAATGCCACCGAAAAGCAGCAGCATCCAGAGATTTTCGGCGGCATTTAGGCAGCGACGCCTATTGATGTTGCCGCTTGTCGGCGGATGCTCTTCTGCCGCCACGGTCCTCCGTGGCTCGTCGTCTGGCACCCACCAGATGAAAAAGGTTGGGGACCACTGGCTTACAGGGACAGTCTCTGAATGCCCTTTCAGACAGCCTACAGTTGTATGGGTCTAGGGTCTAAGGCAGACGTATCACACTGGTCCTCCGTGGCAGAGGAGAAAGAATATACCACCCTCCATGGG
>QXTE01000093.1:5301590-5479335 GCA_003942145.1 Platysternon megacephalum | reverse complement strand
AAAAAAGCTCCTGTGCTGGAAGTGCTGATACTAGCGTCGAAAGTTTCTTAGCGCAGGACAACAATGGAGGGGCAGGTTGGTCCTATACTAAATCTACTAGTAACATGAACCACATTGGTACCACAAAGAGGCTCCGGGGCAAAGACTCAGGAAGAATGGTCGGTACCACAGAGCAGAAGTCAGTGCCAAGATTTTCAGTATTGAAGGCAAACTATCAGTCAGATCACACTTTTCTGGTGCCAGGGCTTACAGTGTTGGTGCCAGGAGGTCCAAAGAGCACTTCTATACTGTTGGTTTCAGTGCAGAGTGTGTCTGTGCTGACTGTTTCAGCGCCAAGCACTTTGATCCTCGGTCGCCAGTACCAAATATATTGACAGGTTCTGGAACATGTGCAGAGGCTGGTCAATGGCTGCTTGGTGCTGAGGCATCAGTAGGACCTGATCTGGGCCTCAAACTGCCTCCTAGGCTGGATCTGCTCGGATCCAGAGAGGGAGGATCTCCTTCTCTAGTCACCTCAAGAGTGATGCTCCTTCCATCCTCTCTCATCAAAGGGTTGGGCTGAAGAGATGAAGGAGGTACTGACCAACTCCGTAGCACAGAAATGGAACTTCCTCAACCCCAAATGGGCTCTGGAAGCCACAGTAGACAGATGGCTTAACTGGGGAGCTCTGAGAGGTGGTCTGGTAAAAAACAGTCTTCTTGCCTTCCAGTGCCAAGAAAGCCCTCACTGAGCTTTTGAGGAGGAAAAGCTTGAGTCAAGACACCCTGGACTCCGGCTTCTTTCCGAAAAGCAGCTATAGAGCACTTTCATGATATGTGCACTTGCCCCAGACAAAAGAGGCACTTGGAGTCTCCATCATTGATGGGGATCCTTCCACTGAAAGAGGTGAAGACCTTTAATCCAGGGGATTTGTCTCCACCATGGACAGGCAGGTCATGGTGTCGAAGGCAGCACAAAATACTATGTCAGAAACAATCACCCATAGAAGGCACAGTCCAACCCTACATACTGTCATTTATTTATTTTACTATAACATAAAACCAACACCCAAATATTTTACAAATCTAATTCCAGCTCTGTACTCTATTTCCCAAAATGTTTGTGTTCAAACTTTCTCCAAATAATTTTAATAAGCAATCTAACTGACAAAAAAAAAAAAAAAAAAAAACCACACACCTCTGTAGAACATCAATATTGTAATACAATGTCAGAAGGAGCACTACTTTGGCTTTGTTCCCTTTCCAGCGAGCAGTGTTTTACAATTGTAGACTGAAGTAAGATATAGTATTATTACACTTTCTATCAACTTCAGAATTAGAAGTTTTAAAATGTAACATACAGCGGCTCAGAATCTTCCAGTCCTCAACATTTCAAACATCTATCATTCCACAGCTCATCTCATGATGCACTCAAAATAACTTCACTCTGAATATAGGATGATCAACATACATAAAAATATGTAATTTATCCACTTTGATCTCTGTCCTAACCATATAGGTGGCGCTGAGATTAAGGAGTTAATACTTGATAAATTCTGTTGCACAGTAACAAAACAAAACAAAAAAACATGACACACATTTCCTTATTAAACATGGCCACAGATTTCGATCCACACACATAAGTATTTGAATTTGACCAAACATGATAACTATCCCATCTCCATGCTGTCACCATTAGCATGGTATGATCTCCCAAACATGCTTATTCACCGAAGTGCTTGTGGTAGCCTTAAAACAGGAGTGGATTCTCAATACTGTTTTTGGATATCCTTATGTGAGCACTTAGGCCGGGGTATACCACAAAATATTGCTGGCATAGTTATATCGCTTAAGAATGTGAGAATGTAAAACTAATTGCACCAAGCAGTTACACTCCTGCTCCAATCCAATCCAAGGAATCTACTTTGCTTCATTTGTGTTTTTTTTCCATTATGTATCCCATTTTATGGGATTTGAGGCTTGGCCATAGTAATGCCCTTCGGGTTGAAACAAAATATACAAGTTTTGAGAGATCCACATAGCCAAAAAAAAAAAAAAGCATATGTTGTCTGAAAAGGTTTTGAAATTTTTTTTTTTTTTTTTAAATCACACTGATTTTACAACTTCCAATTTAAAAAAAGCACAAAAACAAAGCATCAGCTTGAAGAATGGCTGTATATTGCAAACAGTTGAGGGCTACATCAACTCTTGTGAAACCCTTACAAAATCTAGGTCCAATGGTGAGAGTTAAAGATGAAGTAGTGTTAACTATTTCCTTGCTTAAAAGAGTTTGTCAGATGCATACTTTTGTTTTGTTTTTTACATAGTGATAAAAAATAATACATTATTTTAACATTAAAATTTATATACAAATAATTATACAACACAACTGGAAATCTGTAACTGGGAAAGTTATGAAAGGAGGAATATTAACAGAGACAAGGGAACTTAAAATAAAGCAATATGCTTTCCCAGCACTTTGACTGCCTGGCCATTTATTTAGAGAAAACTGGAAAAGAATCTACATTCAGGAAAACGGTTTTTCTACTGGACATCTCAAACTATAATTTCTAGACAGTAATCTCCAAAAGATCAAAGGTGCTTCAATGATTTCTACTCCTTTTGTAAATATGTTTTATGAAGGTTGTAATGATGCAGTTTTGGGGGATAGGAAAAAAATCCAAAGAAAGAATAGAACATCAGAATAACAATATAGATCTTTCTTTCTACGGGAATTTCAAAACTAGGATCACCTGTATGCATCGTCTTCTTTCAAGTCTCATATCATCCTGTGGGGGTGGGTGGCAGGGGAGAGTCCAGCAGCAAAACACAACACTGTAAAACGAAGAAAAATAGATTAGAACAAGAGGCAAAAATACAACATGCAATTACCCTGATAATCCATTTCTAATAAAATATCTAAGACTTTAAAATCTTTGGGGACGGAACAGTCTTTTTGCTATGTGTGTGTACAACGGGGCCCTAGTCACTGGTCATGGCCTCTAGGTGCTAGTGCAGGACAAACACAACTTCAAAGAAATCGTATATTTACATGGAAGGAAGAAGTGCCTAGCTGTTACTGTATAAAAGACTAGAAATCAGAAGACCTGGGTTCTATTCCCAACTGTAAGTGACAAATCAGACAGTGCCCAACTTTCAGAGATGCTGCTCACCGTCCATTTCCCACCTCTAATTCAGCACCACTGAATAATCAGACCCTTAGCTAATCTGTGCCTCAGTGGGAATACTTACCCTCCTTGGCAACACTCTTAGATATCTTTGGATGTTAAGTGTTATATAACCCTGCAATAATATTGTAAAACTAATAAATAATGTTGAAATTCTGTATGACTTTACTGAATCACTACAGAAAGCTCACAGACACACCTAGCATAAGGAGGGATCTCTCTTATAGTCCAGCTTTTCTGCTTGATCTTGCATGATAAATGATCTAATTCAGCATCATTTCTAAATATTAATATATAGTCAGAACGAAAGAATTATGACTTCACAACAAGATTAAGCAGAAAGAAAAGGTGAGCTGTTAGGAAGAAAGCTGTTACTGCAACAAAAATAAAGAGCGGAAAGAATCTACAAAGAACCCGAAAATTTTTTGTAAGAATGGCCGATTTTCAAAATATGCTCCAATATATGTGGCCTTTACTTACTATGCAACTTATGCAAATATCGAAATACTTAAGAACTCAGTATTTTACATGACATTCTTTTGAATTACTAAACAGGTTAATTGTTTTGATATGCAAAATCTGTGTTATTCAGATTCGGTGCAAGCAAGTTTACCTCTATTCTACGTTGCATCCTGAGAACACCAAGTCAGTATTCAAACACTTCCTCAGATACAAATTTTGAAAATTAATAACTAATCATTTTCTTATTAAGAAAACTAAGCCTACTGAACTTTGTCTCGTCATAACTTATGCCACTACCACTTGTTCAGTTTGCAAGCATGAAACTACAATTTTAGTCTCTTTATAAACTCTCTTGGTGTACAAGTGGAAACATATTCATGCATTTCCTACATATAAAGTCCACTTTTCAGCACTTCTTACACCAAAAGTTTTGTGTAACTTGAAATCATTCAGAGGAATTCAACAAAATGGCAAATTCAGCTTACGGTTGCACCCAAGTTTTTAAAGCAGAGAAAAAAAGTGGGCCAGTGAGAGGCATTGAAAAGTGGCTGTGTGAGAGCTGCATACTACAATAATGACAAAAAAGAAACTTGTGTTGTTCTGAAGGATAGAGCTGGGTGGCAAACTGGTGCACAGTCTGACACTGAATAGTTTCTTTTCATAAAGACTAGCGAGGATGAGACACGCAAATGGACTTGTATGCAATGTTCACCACCACGGCACATGAAAATGAGAGGGGACATGATAGCAGTTTTCAGGTATCTAAAAGGATGTCATAAGGAGGAGGGAGAAAACTTGTTCATCTTAGCCTCTAAGGATAGAACAAGAAGCAATGGGCTTAAACTGCAGCAAGGGAGGTTTAGGTTGGACATTAGGAAAAAGTTCCTAACTGTCAGGGTGGTTAAACACTGGAATAAACTGCCTAGGGAGGTTGTGGAATCTCCATCTCTGGAGATATTTAAGAGTAGATTAGATAAATTTTTATCAGGGATGGTCTAGACAGTATTTGGTCCTGCCATGAGGTCGGGGGACTGGACTCGATGACCTCTTGAGGTCCCTTCCAGCCCTAGAATCTATGAATCTATGAAAACACATCAATGGGCTCTAAACTAGTGCCATTCACCAAAGAAAGAAATGTTGAGGTCCTCATTGATAGCTGAGTGAAAATACTTGCCCCGTATAAAGTAACAATTATATAAAGCTAATGGGCACTTGTATGAATTAAAGGAAGAGAAAATATGATATACCGAATAATGGTACTCCATGATCTGAAGTATTGTGCCCAACTCTGACTGCTACACCATAAGAGAGCATGGTCTTGTGGGTAATGGGACTGGGAATCAAAAAAGTTCGAAGTCATACTGATCAATCTCTCTTTATTTACTGTGTCCCATAATGCAAGAAAAAGTAATAACTTTATAAAATTACAACATCCAGTAAAATTTAGGAGTTCTCAATCTGCATCTTAGAGAACTGTTCCAAGTTTTACATAACTTATTCTGTCACAGTGGTGAACAGATTGCTCATATACAAGTAGTTATGTTTTCCATTAATTGCAAACTATTCCAGTACCTTTCTACACTAAGAAAGGAAAAGGAAAAGGAAAGAAAGAAAACATCCCTCTCTGAATCCTGCATGGCTGCATATCTTTTTGTGAGGTGTCTGGCAAAATTCAGTCATGATCAAATTTGAAAAAGACACCAGATTGGAAGAGTATCTCTCACCCATTAAAATTCTAAAGCAATCCAGCGAGATTAGAGCAGATTGGAGCTGCAGGCAATAACAGGAGATTCACTAATAACAAATATAAAGTTCTAGGAAAAGGAAATCAACAGTTATAAAGTGGGTGGATGTAAGCAAGCAGCCACAACAATTGCAGTCCAGCATATTTGTTTTAATATTGTCTCCTTAACACTGTTCTAAACTTTTTCAAATTACCAAACACGAATATCAGAAAGGTATGGGATTAGGATCGGGAATATCAAAGAACTGTCTATGACTTTCAATAACGCATATTTAACCTCTGAAATTCAAAGCCACAGAGGGACAAAATAAAATAAAAAAAATTGTGCTAGTTTTAAGAAGGGGCCAGATATCTATTGTTGGTCACAAAACTATGTTTTTGCATAATTTAAAACAGAGGCATATGGACTCATAGCATACATTGATCACCAGAAGAGTCCAGAAGGAATCTCCCTCATCACACTCTTTGTTAGGTCATTAAGAGAGTAAAACTAACTTCCTCCTCAAGAGAAGTACCACTCTCAGATTTCATGGACTAGTGTCTGATCCAGTATGACCTACTTTACTGAATTAGAAGGGAGAGGACTTGAAAATAGGGAATGAAGCTATTGTGGAATAACAGAAAGAAGCAAGGGATAGATAGGAAAGAGATAGGAAAGGGGGCGGGGACAAAGGATTGAGCATGACACTACAAGCAAAAAGAGTTAATTTAAGAAGCTTAATTTGATTTGAAACCAAGACAAGAGTGGTCAACATAGATCAGATGCAAGTCTTCATAAAGCCTCGAATACTAACACAGTTAAAACTTTCATTCAGGCTCTTATCTCCCAACTTAATTACAGTTGCTGCTTCCTCTGCAGAGCCGAGTGAATAATAGATGTTTTTGTTTTGGTTACCAAAGTGAAAAATGAACATTGCTTTTTTAAAACTTTTCTCACCAAGTTAAAAACAAAACAAAACAAAGTTTAGAAAGTGTTGAGTTGAAACAAAAAAAGTCGATTCAACATAAAAAGCCAAAACTATCCAATTCACAAATGTTGAAACTTTTCATTTCAACAATTCCCCCAAACAAATACTCAAGTTTTGGTTTTCTGGGGGTTTGTTTTGGTTTGGTTTTTTTGACCAAAACTATTCGCCAAATCTAAATCCCTCCACTACTTCCCTCTCCACCACAGTAAACTCAATTTGGGGCTCATTTTCCCTACAAAATATTTACTCAATGTACTTACATACTGATGAACACAATTCATCCTAGGATATACTAGAAGATGATTGTGGTCGACATCATGTTACCTAACTATTCTTCACAACAACATGCAAAAAATGGTAATGTTCTGTAATGTAGACCCACCTATACTGTCCCTCACCCAACCAGCCTTCATTTGCCAGCATCTCTCACAATGATTTCTTCCACATTGCTCCTTAACACCATTCAAAAAATAAAAAACAAAAAAAACAAAACAAAAAAAAACAAAAACCCACACTCTCCTCCTTTGAAACCTTCCTCAGAATATGTTTCTGCTGTGACCTCTATTAGAAATCAGCTAACCAACAACAGGTGGATTGTGCATGAGTCAGGATGACCAATTTTAATTTTTTTTTTAGAAGTAAAATGATTTGGCACCATTAAATTGTGCAATGCTATGATGTCACTTTAATTACCCTTAAATCCCTCCACACATTTCCTTTTTTGTATGTCAAATTCACTTATTGCATTGTGTCTCAAATCAAACTGAGCTTCTGGGATAGGGACCATCTCTTACTACATATGAACACAATGGCAAACCCATCTTGACTGAGGCCTCTAGGCACTAATAAAATAATTTTAAAAGTCCACATGTATGGGTGTATGGGATAACTAAAACTTGATACTTTAGAATTTAAACTTGTGTTTTACTTTAACTGTTTAAAAAAAGAAATTTAGAGCATCTAGTGTTTAAAGTACTACATTTTACTACTGGATCGGACAAAAGACAGGAAGCGAGCAACAGAGTTCATGAACTATAATTAGCACCATAGAAAACATTTTCACCACAGCTTCACTGTTGCTCTATAACAATCAAAGCATTCCTCAGAGAACAAATTTAAATAAAAGTTTTAAAAGGATCAACTATCGTCACACACAAAACTTGGCATGAGCAAACAGGGCTACATGGATTTTTATTTATTATATTTTTTTACTTATTACAGATTAACTTTGTTTGCTCAATACTGTTGCACAAGACGCAATGGAAGCTTTAATAAATGATTGAAAGACTGTCTAGCTTAACAGCAGTTTCTGGAAGGACCTCTATTCTCCATAGAAAGACTATTTTGTAACTTCTAATAGCAATTCTCCTGAAGCATACAGCAAATCCCTATATTCCTTCTTACAGATATAGGGCACAGCAGTCAAAAATGTGCAACATTTAGATCAATAGTCCTTGATACATTGATACCAACAGGTCTACGTTTAACATGTAAACCTGAACTTGAGAAGCATACATTCTTAAAACCCCATGCCCTGTATGTCCCTAGCCTCTGACTGCCAGAAGCTGGGAGTGGACAACAGGGGACGGATCACTCAATGATTGTCTGTTGTGTTTCATTCCCTCTGAAGCCAACGCCAGGAAGACAGGATACTGGGCTAGATGGAGTACTGGTCTGAGCCAGTATGGCCATTCTTACGTTCTTAGAGTAGAATCATCCAAGACTACATAACAGCAAAATCAAACCACCTAACAAACATTCAATTAACCAGATATTGGTGTAGAACCTTTTCGAAAATCACTCTCTTTATTCTATATCTGCAGCAGCCTATTCTTGGAGCTACATTGACAATGATGTTGGTTCATACAGACATATTATAGGGAAACAATCTGCCAAATTTAAAAAGATAACATACGTAAAATACATTTTGTTTTCCATTTAATATACTATATAAGTAAAATGCCAAGGACTACTAATGTGTCAAAATTTCAATAGTAAGGACCCAATCTTGCAAGTTCTATCTACCCTTACTTTCTAGGACAGGATCCTGAATACATACTACTGGGGCAATTCAAAATTATGGTTCTTACAAGCAACTGTAACTACCCTGAACATACATTTTTGGTATTACAGTATAAAATCTTAACTTTTATTGTTCAATACATACATGTAAGTTACGATAACACACAGTAATACAAGATACATGTGTGAAAAGTGGCCAAGTTATAATTGCTGTGGGAGCCATATGGTGAATGAATTTGATTCTTGTGCATTTAAAAAAGTACCTTTGTATATTTTACTGCTTTCAAGGGTGCCGGGGGCAATGGCATAGGTTCTCATATATTTTTATGTATAAATGGAACTAAAAAGATAAAATAAAACCTCAACCATAAGGATGCATTAGCAGATTTTTGCATTTAAAATCTTTGTATATTTTGTTTATAATAAATTTCAAAAGTACTCATTGTTTCCATCCTTAAAGACCTAACAAGAGTGATACTCAACCAATATTTGATCACACAAATACAGGGTAACGTGTTTTATCTAATGTACAAAGCAAAATTTATCCAAATAAACAATACATAATCTAAGGTATACACTGAATCAAACATTCAAATAAAAATACTACATACATTTTATATCAATGTGTAAATCAATATATACAACTCCAGTTTTACACAACCTGCTTGCTTGTATACCTGGTGCACAGTATATTGAACATTTAGTAGAAAATAGCATACTGCTCACATTATTTGACTTTTCAAACAGCTTACTTCTAATCCAAATGTCTTCAAACAAGTCAAAAGGCACTTGTTTTTGAAGGCTAGGTGGTTTGGTATTGTGGAATAAGCACATTAGCTGGATGTTCCAACTAAAACAATCAGCAGTGGAATACCTGAAGTGGATAGGTCATCTCTAGGTTTCAAAATTAACAACCCATGGAACTGAAATATTCTCTTTTTAGGTTATTTTGTGCATTTTACAGAAGTGTGCATGGGGTCATTTTAGTGTGAGTCTTTTGCAGAGCAATATTGGGATTAAAATAGGTGAATACAACTAGGTTTCAAATTGGTTGCATCCCTTTCAGATATCTACAGGCTTTGAGTGTTAGCCAGTTCAAGACTGGTCTAATTCACCTTAAACTTGACTGACTCATAGTTAAGGCTGCGAGTTTGTCATGGAGGTCATGGAAGTCACAGATTCCGTGACCTCTGCCGCGGCCAGTGTGGCGGGTCAGAGGGCCGCTGCACCTCCCCCTCACCCAGCAGCAGCAGGAGTTTGGGTGGGGCTCTCAGTGCTGGGGCATGGGAGGGGGTGAGGGCTCTGGGAGTGCTTAGCTCCGGGGGAGACTCCCTGGAAGCAGCGACATCCCTCAGCTCCTAGGGGGAAGCACAGCCTCCGGGCTCTGAGCACAGCCTCCGCAGCTCCCACTGGCCATAGTTCCCAGCCAATGGGAACTGCGGAGCCAGCGCTCGGAGAGGAGGCAACACACAGAGCTGCCTGGCCACGCCTCTACCTAGCAGCTGAGGGACGTTGCCACTTCCAGGGAGGTGCGGAGCCAGCTAGGGAACCTGCCAGCCCCGCCAAACCCCTCCCGCCCCCACAACACCAGCGCGGGCCGCCCCCCTCGCCCCCCCCGCCCCCCGAGCACCTGCAGGGGATTCCAGGCCGCCCTTCCCGAACACCCGCGGCACCCCCAGACCATCCCCCTCCCCCAGATTTAGTCAGGGGTACATAGTACAAGTCATGGACAGGTCACGGGCCACGAATTTTTGTTTACAGCCCGTAACCTGTCCATGACTTTTACTAAAAATACCTGTGACTAAAACGTATCCTTACTCATAATTCACCCATAACACAAGCTTTCTATTTAGTTTTTATTTTGTACATTCAAAGCAAATTTTATATACATTTCTGAGTGAAATATTTTGTAAATTTATGAATGAGCACCAATAGATCAAACTTGCAAAATTGTTATGAAAATTTACCAGGTCTAACACAAAGTCTACTTCACCATTACCACCACTCTGATGGTGAGAAAACTAAAAT
This sequence comes from Platysternon megacephalum, assembly GCA_003942145.1. NCBI lineage: Eukaryota > Metazoa > Chordata > Testudines > Platysternidae > Platysternon > Platysternon megacephalum. The sequence goes on along the minus strand of QXTE01000093.1, from coordinate 5,468,944 downwards.
TTTAACTCACTGTTCCAAAAGAGATTACTTGCCCTCAGTGAATAAATTTTGTATGACTAGTTTTACATAGTATATCACTTTTGTATTTTAAATTGGACTTCAACTTGAGCTGCAGTTCTGATAATGACAGTATGTGTAGTCAGCCTCTACTGTGCAACACAAACATATCTTTCTTATCCGAGTTCAACCCAGGCAAAGAGAGGACTAATATGATGTGTAGCTATCATAGTAGAAGCTAGAAAGACGCCATCCATGCCTGTTTATTAATTCAGGTGATGCTATTTTGAATCTTTTAAAAAGTCTGTTCTGTAGCCACATATTATCCCTCATTTCACACAAAAAAGTAGTAAATATGTTGCAAATGAATCCCACATTGTCCAGTTAATATGATTGATTCTAACTAGAATTAGCTTTCACTACTTAGTCCCTTGTTATTTTCACCTCAAATACAGGAAACAATACAAAAACTGTGTAAGGATTAGCAAGCGTTGATTTTGATAGCTAATCAAAGGATAGAATAAATTTCTAACTAGGGCTATAGTTCTAGAGATCATTAATAACTATCTCAAGAAGAAAATGAAATCTTTATTGGTAATCTAGTGATTCTAGGTATATGGAATTCCAGCAGAATTTTTTTATGCTCCTATACTGACAACATATAAAAATGTTAAGTTGGCTTTAGTGATTGGTTGACTAGACAATGCACAATAAAACTGGGGACAGTGGAGTTTTATGTTGTTAAACGAAAGCAATATAGTCAGGTTTATAAGCATGGAGTTAAGATTCTGGTTACAACAGCAAATCATGCTGCTCTGTTTACATTCCCATCCCCCATGCAGTGGAAGCAAAGAGATGCTTCAGCAGCAGCTGCCCATCCCCCAGCTGTATCAGCTGAAATATTCAAAACTACTGTTTGACCGCCGTTGAAATCTTAAACCAACATGCTTGTCTTAGCAACGTTTAATGATCTTACTGAATATTACAATGACTATTAAAGAGTTATGTTTATGTGATAATTGGAAACAATTCCATCTCAAATTCACATTGGAAAAGTTATAATTACGTTTATGAAATCTGGATACTTTGCTGTAGGAGTTATTCCTGTGTGGTGGTAAATGAATATATTTTAAGCTATTTAAGTAGTGGAAGTTGCTCAAACTACTTCATAAATGATCTGGAGAAAGGGGTAAAAAGTGAGGTGGCAAAGTTTGCAGATGATACTAAACTGCTCAAGATAGTTAAGACCAAAGCAGACTGTGAAGAACTTCAAAAAGATCTCACAAAACTAAGTGATTGGGCAACAAAATGGCAAATGAAATTTAATGTGGATAAATGTAAAGTAATNCCATAATATAAGAACTAGGGGCCACCAAATGAAATTAATGGGCAGCAGGTTTAAAACAAATAAAAGGAAGTTCTCCACACAGCGCACAGTCAACTTGTGGAACTCCTTGCCTGAGGAGGTTGTGAAGGCTAGGACTATAACAGGGTTTAAAAGAGAACTGGATAAATTCATGGAGGTTAAGTCCATTAATGGCTATTAGCCAGGATGGGTAAGGAATGGTGTCCCTAGCATCTGTTTGTCAGAGGGTGGTGGTGGACGGCAGGAGAGAGATCACTTGATCATTACCTGTTAGGTTCACTCCCTCTGGGGCACCTGGCATTGGCCACTGTCGGTAGACAGGATACTTGGGCTGGATGGACCTTTGGTCTGACCCAGTACGGCCATTCTTATGTTCTTATGTTATATATTGAAAAAACAATTCTGGACTGGTCTTTTTCTTGTTAACGTGTACTTCCTACATGATTTCTTTAGAAGATGGTATTTGATATACAAGTTTGTGTGTAATTGTTGTTTGTACTAACAGAGTATATTTAGTTTCTGTGTTGCATGTATTAAAATGTATAGTGTGTGATAGCACACAAGTAATCTTGCATTACCACAGAGAACATTTAAGAGAATACTGTAAATCAGTTCATCCCATTCTAGGTAGGGGTCCACATATTGTGCGATTCTACAGCTGTGCTGTAAAATTTGCTGAAGAATACATCTCTTGCTGTAGATTTGATCTCCAGAATTGAAGATTTCATATAGAAAAACAGACCATTATAAACCAAGAAATGAAAAATGATTTAAAAGTGATATAAAAAAATCCCTATGTAATAAGATGCACAGCTGTCATCATATCATGTGTCTAAAAAAACAGTAAGACTTTTTCCCCATTCCATCATTGACCCAAAGGATCTTCCCTGAGTTTTGTTTTAAAAGAACTTCTTGACCTTAAATGGAGTAATGAGCAAGTTTCATACGAATTCCTCCAACCATGGTAAGAGCCATAAAGCTCTTCTATCAGTGAAGCCTGTGATGAGTAAGAAGACCACCAGAGTGATAGCATTTAAGGAGGCATCACACAGAAAATATGTCATGAAGTGGAGTTTGACACTGATTTTCTTCATTTGTTTGACAGGAACCAACCAACCCTCTATTACAAGAGATGACTGTTTGAGCAACAAGATACATCAACAGGAGAGAGGGAATCTATTGATGAAAGGGAATTTCCAGGTCTTACAGCAGCATCTGAAGAGTCAAAATCAGTACATTACCTTGGAAAGGGCAGAGGAGACACTGTCTTTCTTCCCATGGATCTCCATGATATCTTTATGAAATGGGAAGCAACAAAGGTTTTTTTCCCCCAGCACTGAAAGAGTTTCTTCTTAGAGGCCTTCTGATAAAGGTAGCTGTCCTGGGAAAAAGTCAGGACTTTGACTTCCTCAAGAGAAGGCACTGTCCAAAGTCTTTAATCACAAACATCCTGGGGCTCTTGGATTAAGGGATAGGCTTCCCTCATACAGAAAAGATAACGCAGCATGGTAGATGTGGGGACACAAATATAGTTGTCACGTGGTGTGCTAATAAAAAAAAAATATGTATGAATACAAATAAACTGTGCATTTTAACTAGATCAAGTAAGTGCCAGGATCCACTTACAGAAACAAAATTTACTTATAACGTAGATGGGGGTCTTAAACTGTATGGGGGGGGAGGAGTGATCACTATTTAAAGTCAAGGAAGAAGAACTCCTTCCTTCAGAGACTACACATATCACTACAGCACTTACAGTTCCTGTCAGCCTGGGGAGATGAAAATGAGAAACTAATCCTGGGACTTCTAGTAGGTTCCCTATAGCCATGTCCAGTCTAGAAAAATAGGTCATGTTAAAAGCTAGCATGCTTTCAAAACACTGGTGTAGACAGAGTTTAACACCTTTAAAAACATGTTAACTGGTAATGGGCAACTCTAGGCTCCACCACAACCAGCTCTCTCATTAGCTAGCATTTTTAAACATGATTTTCCTAGTTTGAATATGGACTACAAAATAATTAAAATGTTCAAATTAAAAAAGTTTAATTCAGTGACTAACAGGATATTTGATCTCTATTGTTTTAATAAATTGTTTACATTTTTAAAATAGTCTGATCACTAAAGACTACAAATGCATTTTCTTCATCATGTAAACCTAGTATTCTGGAACTTTACAGCTGGCAGATTCTAGGTCAGGGAGTCTCAAACATTTCATAATGTGGATAACCTTACTTACAACTTATGAGCAAGCAACTTCCCTATGCAATTAGAGCAAATACTTACAGGGAGAAGTAATATTAGAAAAGCATCCATCAAATTCTGTCTTTAATAAGGTGTTTTATCCTTTTAGGAAAAAAAGGCTTACTGTGAAGCCTGAGGATGCCTGTATAAGCAGACAGAAGTAAAGAGGAGTGAACACCATGTGACTTGACAGTTTATCATTAGGCCATCACCAAATGCTTCACGAACCACAGTTTTAACTCCGTTCTAGATAGCAATCATAAACTATCCTTAATTGTACTTCAAAAAATACACAGACTATATATAGCAATTATTGCTGTGTCATAGCTTTATGTGCACAAAATTGAAAACAAATCTAATTTGACGTACAGTAGCACCACCAACAAAAGGGACTACCCGCCACAATAAAGTCTAAATCTTCACTATTCAACTTACCCCTTCAGGAGAAGCTTGAGAGAGGTCTTAATATATGTCCTGAAGGTCAAACTCAGGCTTAGTCTGAACTGGGTGGGGGGTTGGAGGGAGACACAGAGACTGAATTCCAGAATAGAAGGGTCACTACTCTGGACACACCATAGCAGTCGTAAATATACTATGTAGGGAGCATCAACTCCAGCATCTTAATAGCTCTCAACTGAGAACTTAGAAAAATTTAAAAAAACAGTCTACGTTTTTAAGACACATCAGATGGAAAGCATGTCTGCAGTCCAAGCAAAATACTATCTCCCTTTAGTCGTATCTATGTGCCTGTACTTAAAACACACACACATCAACATTATTCTTTAATTAGGGCCCTATCAAATACTCAGTCTATTTTGGTCAATTTCATGGCCATAGGATTTTAAAAATCATAAATTTCATTATTTCAGCTAGTTAAATCTGAAATTTCACGGTGTTGTAATTGTAGGGGTCCTGACCCAAAAAGGAGCTGTGGGGAGTTGCAAGGTTATAGTACGGGGGTTGTGATACTCCCAACCTTACTTCTGAACAGCCGCTGGCGGGTGCTGCCTTCAGAGCTAGGTGCCTGGCAAATAACCACCGCCCTCCGGCCGCCCAGCTCTGAAGGCAGCCCAGAAGTAAGGGTGGCAATACCGTGATCCCCCTAAAATAGCCTTGCAAGCCTCCCCTCCACCCCCCAACGCCTTTCTGGCTCAGGACCCCCAGTTTGAGAAACGCTGGTCTCCCCCGTGAAATCTGTGTAGTATAGGGTAAAAGTACACAAGACCAAATTTCATAGGGGGAGAACAGATTTCACGGTCCATTACGCGTTTTTCATGGCCGTGAATTTAGTAGGGCCCTATCTATAAAACCTGATAAGAATTAACAAGCACAAAGACCTGGAATTTGCCAAATTAAGGCAACAAAAATAATTCTTAATATTGCCATATAAATTAGTTTAAGACATATTTGTGGATGGGTGAACACAAAGGGAAAGTGGTATGGACTAGAAGAACCATTGAAAACCAGGTTGATTTGATTTATATCAAATTGATTTAAATCATGATTTAAATCACTAGTCAGGACGACTCGATTTATTCATGGTTTTCTACATAAAAAGTACATTGTTTTTATGCACTAGTTGGTTTTTATAACCTTAATACATATTCTTCACAACTCAGAGATAGATGTAGGTTTCATTTTTAGAAGGTACACACTATACATTTTTAAAGTAAACAGTGATTTATTTTGAAAACTTTTCAGATTAGTTTTACAGCTATATCAGAAAATGAATGATTGTTTGGTTATTTCATTTACCAAAGGTAATTGAAGCAGATATTTATTAAATCATTTGGAGGTGAACTATCTCTAATTCAACAGGTTAATCATTAATATTTGGAGGACTTTCTTGCCATGCTGTATTAGGAGAACATCACCAGACAGACATTTAAATTGTTTTATTTAACAAAAACAACGTTATGTTTTCTGGACTTTTTTCTTCAACAGCAAACATATATTTTAACAAAACAAGCATATGAATTTTTGAATTTAGTTAAATGTTCAAGTTTTTTAAAATCAGGTTTGTTTTTGTTAAAATTGTTTTTAACTAAAACAGTTAAACGAAATATTTTTTAAAACAAAAAACAAAAATTAAATTGGACTATGTCAGCCAGGTCAACGTGAGAAACTTAAAATATTGGCTTCTGCAGCTAACTCAGTCGTCTTCACCTTCCTTTTCCTGTTTGTTCATAATCTGGAAAACAAAAACAAGCTTTCCTGCTTTTTCAGGTCCCAAATGATTTCTCAGTTTGGAATGAATTAGTCCAAAGGAAGAAAATATTCTTCCCACACCGGCAGAAGAAGCTACTGCTGTTAAAAGTGAGATCATCACTTCAACCGTCTCTGAATCCAAGTGCTTAAGTGACTTCCACCAGTTCACTGGTCTGACTTTCTTTAAAACATCAGCAGCACACATATATTTCTTGAATGGTTCACCCTTAGCTCTGAAGTTTATTCTAGTTGCCGTTATGGAGGGATGATTGCTGGATGTCCACGTCATAGCCAACTCCTCTTCTTCACCAGTTAAGGTTTGACCCTGGTACCGAGTATTGAGAGTATTTGCAAGAAAAAGAGCTGGAGATAGTGCTTCCCCATTCGTTTTTTTAATGCTTGTAATTAGACTCGGTCATTGCATATTTCTCTTTTTAAGATCTCACTCAGTTCCTTCCGAATTTCAACAGCGTCGGCAATAAAACAGCTATTTCCCTGCATTTTGTTCAAGGCTACCGAAATAGGTTTCAGGGTACTCAGCATGTGTTCAACATTTATCTTAAGCCCAATGTTGAGAACTTTGGCTGTGACCCTGCCATCTATTTTTTCACGATCTTGTTCACAAACTGTCATCAGATTAGGCCAGTTCTTGATATAGCGCTCAAAACAGTCGACTACTGCATTCCATCACACATCTTGTGGGAGAGTTAGCTTGGTTCCTCCCACTTTTTTCAGAGCAGCTGTTGCAAAGTGGTTGTTACAGAAGTAGTTTGCAATTTCAACAACATTAGCCTTTCTTTCTGGAACACTGAAGTCTTTGACTAGGAGGTGCATCAAATGAGCACTGCAACCATGTTGCTAGCTTCTTCACTCTCTTCTAAATAATTTCTTCTCAGCTTGGATACATTTGAAGCTTGGATACATTTGGTCTGTGACCAAGCTGCCTACTAGACATTTTAATTTTTTTCCCAGTTTGTTATAGCTTTTACAGCTACTTCTTGTAAGTATTCTGCAGTGTATGCATTTCCTGATGTATCAATTGTTCCTCTAAGGAAGACATTCCCTTCTTCTGTTGTCACACAAGCACATACAACAGGATCATTGTGGACATTGCTCCACCCATCAAGTCTCAGGTTAACAATTTCACCCTCTAGACCTTTTGCACACTGATCAATTTCTCTTTCATACACTTTAGCCAACAATTTGCCTGCGACATCTGCTCTGTTGGGTGGACTGTATCCTGGTCTCAATGACTGAACCATGTTAATGAAGTGTGGGTTCTCAATCATACAGAAAGGAGAGTTTGTTGCATAAACAAACCAGGCAATTTTTTAAATCAACGACCTCTTTTTGTAATCTGCTGGTTCTTATCACAAACGTAGCTATGGTTGTTTCTGGATGATGGAGATTTTTTTTTCTTTTTGCTACAGGTGATGTACTGTGGCTATGTGACAAACATGATGTGACTGAAACACTATCATTGGCGGATAACTCTGAAGCTATAGAAAATGATGGTGATCTTGAAGGTGGATAGTCTTCAGAATCCTGTATGTTGTGGAAGGGTTCTCCTAAACAAAATAAGTCAATGCAGTTATTTAATTATTATTACCATACTGCTCATTTAATATTACTCATTGCATTCATTGACACTCAGGACTACTTTAAAGGTGAAATTGTAAAAGGAAGATCTGCCTATTTCAGCTATTTATTTGTTAACAGAGCTATCTAAAATGATAATACCATAGGGTAACAACTATATTTTTTGTTCAAACATGAGAATTCAAGAATAGTCCAGAAGGAAGAAGTATGAAATAAAAAAGTTTACCAACCTGAAGATCCTGCATGTTCAGACATGTTCCTTTCATCGTCTTCAACTCAGCTTCCTCCTGAGAAGGAACGCGTCTCATGATGTTGTTTCATTCGGGCGACCAGGCCTTGCATTTCTTTTTTGCACTGTTTNTCTCAGGTTAACAATTTCACCCTCTAGACCTTTTGCACACTGATCAATTTCTCTTTCATACACTTTAGCCAACAATTTGCCTGCGACATCTGCTCTGTTGGGTGGACTGTATCCTGGTCTCAATGACTGAACCATGTTAATGAAGTGTGGGTTCTCAATCATACAGAAAGGAGAGTTTGTTGCATAAACAAACCAGGCAATTTTTTAAATCAACGACCTCTTTTTGTAATCTGCTGGTTCTTATCACAAACGTAGCTATGGTTGTTTCTGGATGATGGAGATTTTTTTTTCTTTTTGCTACAGGTGATGTACTGTGGCTATGTGACAAACATGATGTGACTGAAACACTATCATTGGCGGATAACTCTGAAGCTATAGAAAATGATGGTGATCTTGAAGGTGGATAGTCTTCAGAATCCTGTATGTTGTGGAAGGGTTCTCCTAAACAAAATAAGTCAATGCAGTTATTTAATTATTATTACCATACTGCTCATTTAATATTACTCATTGCATTCATTGACACTCAGGACTACTTTAAAGGTGAAATTGTAAAAGGAAGATCTGCCTATTTCAGCTATTTATTTGTTAACAGAGCTATCTAAAATGATAATACCATAGGGTAACAACTATATTTTTTGTTCAAACATGAGAATTCAAGAATAGTCCAGAAGGAAGAAGTATGAAATAAAAAAGTTTACCAACCTGAAGATCCTGCATGTTCAGACATGTTCCTTTCATCGTCTTCAACTCAGCTTCCTCCTGAGAAGGAACGCGTCTCATGATGTTGTTTCATTCGGGCGACCAGGCCTTGCATTTCTTTTTTGCACTGTTTGCATTTTGCACACACATGCCTGTCTTATCCACAGGTAGAGGAACTTCATTAAAATAGTCCCAAACTCGGTCTCTTTTACAGCCTGCTGCCATTATAGGTTTTCCCTTCTAGTCAGAGAATGGTATGGTAGATCTCAGATCAATGAAGGCTACACACAGAAAGACCTCAAGACTTCTGGAATATGCTGCTCAAACAGTTTCACTTTTGTTTCTACTGCCTATCCATCCCTTCTCACATTTATCGCCAGACTTCTTCTCCTTGTCCAGATCTATTTTGCTCCCAACAATCTTCTATTCATTGAACTTTCTGAAACTTTGCACTTTTAGAGAGAGGTAAGGGATTGACTCTGTGTACACAAAGGGACAGTAGGGTTGAGGTCTGTTATTTCTCACCTCTATATATTATTTATTTAAAAATATTTTTGCTGTTAACAAGCATGTTATCTCTGGAGACACAAATCCACAGTTTGAGAACTGCAAAACTAAGCATCTCTGATGGTATCTTCTAGACTGAGCACTGAGTCCCATTGGATACATAGAAAGATTAGCCTAAATAATCTAAACAGAAACCCCTGGAACACCATAAGATTGGGTCCCTAATCCATGAACTACACCTCTACCCTGATATAACGCGACCCGATATAACACGAATTCGGATATAACGCGGTAAAGCAGTGCTCCGGGGGGGGGGGGGGGGGGGGNTATCGGGGTAGAGGTGTATTGGAACTCGTTTACAAAACTTTTCTTAAACATTACATAAATATAGTTTCTCATACTATAGAATTAATAATCCCTATTCCATTTGAGCTATAATGTATCAATATTTATATAGGTTTTTTCCTTAAAAAGCATTTTATCAAAAAAATCCAATTTAAATAAAATAAAAATCGATTTTTTTAATTTAAAAAAAAAAATTATTTTTATCCACCCTGTTGAAAACATGCCTATCGTCTTACAGCCACATCTTTTATGTGAACTTAGTGCGTATACAGCTCAATATGCTTAAATTGGCCATCACCCTCAACTCCTTGCAATCATGTAACTTATTTTCATAATGAAGCAGTTACACAAGTATGATTCGTTTACTTAAAACAAGTACAAAAGCGCCCCAATTTTCACAGAATTAATGTTAAAAATCAAGTGACCAGAAAAAAAAAAAGGGGGGGGGGGGTTTAAACCACATATGCAACTAAATGCTACTCCAAAACAGCAATGTTTTCACATAAGCCCTCTGTGTTAAGAAGTAACTATTTATTTGTGAAAAGGTGATGGGATAGGTAGGTCCCGATTCTCAGAGAATAAATACTTTACATTTCTCTTTATTAGTCCACTGACTAAAATTATTGTGTTTATTTCTTATTATCGCCAGATGAAATATATAATCTGTATTTTGTAAACTAAATTTATAGTATTTCAGATAAAAAGTTTTGGCTTTGCTTAAAGTCATTACAATTCCTGATGCTTTTATTATAGTAAGTACCAAGTATCAACAGCACCTACTACAATTAAGATGGAAAATACTTAACATGTTCTCTGTTTTCATAAACAACTTTTTGAGAGAATTTTTTTAAAGGTTGAAGTTTTCCTTGCTTGTAGGTAGCTCAAGTCATCTAAAAGCACTTTAAAATAAGTTGCTCCAAATCCACATGCTGTAGAGGTGCTTTGAGAATTCTACAAAGCCTCCAGATCTCCTAATCTTTCCAGGACAGGAGCTCTAATAGAGCAAAGCCCTAACACTCTGCTGAAGATGAGCTGCAGAAGTTGTTTGTGCTCTTTCTAAAAGCTAGGAAATGAAATGTAAAAACAAAGCTCCTATGTTAACTGAACAGTCAGATTCATTATTAAATGCTCCAAAATCAGGAAATGTGAAAATTAAGTATGAACACAGCCACTAAAGTGACTTAAAAAATAAAATAAAAAAGAGAGAAAGAAGCATGAGACTCAGGAGACCCAGATTAAATTCCCTCCACTGTCACAGGCTTCTTGTGTGACCTTGGACAAGTCACTCTGGTCTGGTCTACATCTAAAACTTAAGTTGACATAGCTACACCACTCAGGGCTGTGAAAAATTTCATGCTCTGTGCAATTTAGTTCGGTCGACCTAACTCCCACTATAGACACTGCTAGGTCAACAGAATAATTCTTCAATAGACTTAGCTATAGCAATGGAAAAATCCGTTCTGTCACTGTAGTAAGTGTCCACACTACAGTAGCATAGCTGCAGCTGTGCTGATGTAGCGCTTGTAGTGTAGACATCCCCTCATTTTCTCTTTGTCTCAGCCCCCACATCGGTAAAATACCGAAGTACTATCGTCTCACAGGAGTGTTCTGAGGAGATTACATTAAAAACTATGGAGGTACTTAGACACTATGGTAATTGAGGCAATATAAAAACCCAAGATAGGCAGGAGGAAAAGGAAAAATGTTGACTTGTGCTTTTTTTTACTTCTTGAAGATGTATAAAGAAAGCCTGAAAGGTCCTTCTATTTCACCTCCTTTGTCTCCCATAAAAAAAAATTCAGACTGGAGAACTAGGCAAAGCAACTTCATCAAAAGACCAAGAAAGTAAAAGCTGAGCAATTCAAAAGGAGAATGAATTTTTAGTCAGATTTAAAATGTGGGGATTTTGTGTTTGCTATTAATTTGTAAGCATTCATTGGACTTCAATGATTAATTATAGATTTAAAATATCTTCCTATAAAAAATTAAAACAACCATACCCTTCAATTAAGGCATGAGCTCACAGTACACACACAAAGACTTACTTCACTGCCTACAGAATAGGAAATAAAAGTTTCAGAGGAAATAAAAGAGCATTAGCCCATTAAGCAGAACTCCAAGGACCTTTAAAGGTTGAGTATGTGGGAAAGAGCCTCACTGGGATGACCAGACGGGCATGGTAAGCATATTAACAGGATGATAAGTTCCTTAAGGTGAAATCTGTTATCATTTTGGATAGGAATCTCAGATGGTGTTCATGGCACCATCTTATTCTTGTAAAATATGGTATAAAAGGTGGGTCACTAGAGACTGAAACTTTCTCACTTTGCGACCTCAAGTCACTGCCAACAGGAAAATTGCATTCTATCGAAAAAACTACGCCCAGAGGGTACCATTGGATTATCTAGTCTGACCTTCTAAATAACACAGGCCATACAGTTTCACCTAGTAGTTCCTGCTTCAAGCCCATGTCTTCTGGATGAGCTACAGCATCATTCTTCGAAATACATCAATTTAAAGGTGTCAAGTAATAGAGAATCCATCACATCTCTTGAGATGTTCAACTGGTTTAACTACCCTCACTGTTAAATATTTGTGCATTATTTCCTGTCTGACTTGTCTATCTTAAACTTAAACTAGCAGACACTAAATGGTTCAAAAAAGTTTTGCCAATATCCCATGACACAAAGGGCTTTTTCTTAAAGAAAAGAAAATAGTATTTTGTTAAATAGAGGTTAATAGTGTTAAGCCCTACATGAACCTAACACAAAGGCTGCAGAGACACTGGTCTATCTTGGACTATGTCATGAATTGAATTAGACTAATTCAATCCAGCTTATTTGGCAGCTAAATCAGACTGAGAGGTAAAATTGTCATGTAGTTTGAGCAGTATTAGTCAAGGGGTCAAATCTAGGGCTGTTTGCACCGCTCTTCAAATCTATTCTACTTATCACTCTAAGTCCTTCTGGTACCTATGGAATTGGACCATGTCATGAGCCAAGCTGCCAGGAAAAAGGCTCCTGGGCTGGATGAAGTGTAGTGCCCTCTGATGCAAAAGAGCGGAGAACCAAACTTGTCTTAAGATCATTGAGCATTTGGTTTCTCCTGGGCTTTGCCAAAACGCACATTATAAGAGGTATTGATGGAGAAGTCATACTACCTTCTACCCCAACAGATGGAAAAAAATGTTTCTGGGCAGCAAACTCTTTTCTTGGTGCCATGATAACTTGTTCAAACAGATGGCAAAAAGCACCACCTTTTACGTCCCCCATCAGTGGATAACTATTTACTATAACTCTTGAATCCTGAGACCATTCCTGTAGATCTACTGTGGATTGACTCCATCTATCTACATGCTAGATACAAGGCAACCACAAATATACTTGAGGTCAGAGACCATTGCCACTTCTGCAGGGCTTTCTGGCACTGGAGATACAACTGGTACCACCAAATTTGTTTATGTATATTGTGGTCAGACTGTACATTTGAGGTTTTTTGGTATGACAGCTATCTTAACATCCTTCATGAATTTGGGACTGTGCTCCTTTCCATAACAATGGTGAGGAGCTGGATACAGCCATGCTCACCACAATTTGGATGGGAGGTATTTGGAACTCAAATCCTAAATGAATATTGTCCTTAGACTGCTATTAGAACAGGGAAGTCCAGAAGACACCTGTTGCCCAGATGTGATAGTTGTTTCCCGTAGGATCTCAAGGCCCATGGAGGCTCTCTCACATGAGAACATTCAGATGAGTTGTGTTTAGCAATGCTTTTATGTAATCCAATTGCCAGCTGGAAACTAATTGAAACTTTTGGTAGCTGAACTTGAACCCTAGCACCTCCAATGCCCTAATGGTAACAAACCAATCTTTTGACAGCCTCCAGACAAGTGTCTTTGATTACCCAATTTTCAAGTAGGGGGATTAGAATTGTTAATCTGTATAAGCAGGACACAACTACCACCAAACACTTCATACAAACGCCAAATCAAAAGGCAAAATACAAAATTGATAGTGCAACTGCCATATTGTAAGTATAAGATATTTTCCAAGTGCATATAAAATATCCAAAGTCTAGAGCACATACCCTGTTGTAGAGCAAAAAGATTCGGTATCTTCTTTCAGGATGACCAACTTGAATCTCTGTGACAAAACACTGAATTAGGACCCTGAAATACAGAATTAGTGGGAGCCCTCCTGTCTTTTTGATTACCAAAGGGTACCTGGAATAACACTAGAAGTTGGTAAGTCCCTACCAGGAGGGATTGGATTTCTTGAAAGCATCTCTTCCCAGTAAGATTCTCAAGAATTTTAACAGAATGTGACTGGGAGCAGGAGACGGCATAATAGAGAGAGAAATATGAAGTGCTTTGTAAAAACCTGATTGTATAGCCCTACCAAACAGTGCTCAAAACCAGGTGTCTGAGATGATCAGGGCCATAGGAGTTAGAACACCCCTTGTCTCCCTTGAAGTGCCAGCAGATACTAAATGTGGATGGATCAACTAGATGCTCTACAGTCCCTCATAACTTCTTTTATGTGCTTATTGAAAGGGGGCTTAGTATCCTTTGGTGACTGCTAATGCTACAGAGGCAGAGTATCTTATGTAAATATATACTTTGCTGCCTTAAAAAGTATTGTGATTGGAAAAGATAACTTTTGAAACAGGCCCTCTTTTTTCTGTTTCACAAAAGAGCTCAAGAGAATATAAGATGATCCTTCAATGTGCTGAATGGAAGATGTGGCCAGAGGTGTCCTTGGGGGTGAGTTTTTTCCCCCTAACCACCTCTGAGAAAGCAGAAGCAGTGTGAAGTACCTGCCACACCATCAGCTGTTCCAAAATAGAGGTGCAAGGGCACAGAGGTGTTGGACAGGAGTTACTGGCTCAGGTACCTCTTGACTGAGGCCTTGACAGATACCTGTATCAACCCTAACTCAAGGCCAATTGACGTGGCAAGTTTTTAAGAAGCTGATGGGAAGCTGGATCCTCACATGTAGAATCACTATATCCTACCATGGAGATGTATTTGGCATTGAAGAGTGCCCCAGCTTCTAAGTCCTAGTATTTGGCATTAGAAGAGTCCAATTTCTGAATCTCAGTAGAATCAAGATCTTGCCCTCACACAAGTAGATGCAAATTAGGGGCATGGGTCATCAACAGTGTCTCAGGAGGAGTCAGGGCCAATACTCTGCCCAGTAAATGATCCAACTCCGAGTGTAGAGGGCTGATCTCTGTACCAAAATCACTCCCATTGCCCATCAAGCTCAGCCAATTCCCAACATAGGACAAGGAGGAAATAATGAAGAAACCTTGAAGATAGCCACAGAAATAAGGAGTGATTTGTCCAGGTTCCCAAATATACAGAAGTAATCAGGATTCATGACTCGTCTCCTCTCCTTATCCTGAACCCTACTGGAAGGATAGGTTCAGGTGCCTTAAGAAAAAGCTGCATGCAGCTGCAGCCTTCAGAGCTGGAGGGCTGCTGGTTCTTTCAGCTCCTCCTCACAGCACTTCTTATGAAGAAATGAGATCTCATCCAATGAGCCAGAGCTCAGAACCACTGATCCGAAAGGTAAATTATTGGCTAGGTCTCAACACATGGCAGAGTCCCCAACTGCAGAGGGGATGTTGAAAGACACTAGGGTGGAGGGTTGAAGATGTCCCATTAGGCCAACCTGGAGAGGAAGCTGGGTCTGTGCCACTGCAGTACCAGCATTTAGCAGTGAAGGCCCACTTATGTTTTTGTTAGAGAGATTTTCATTTGGAGCACTCCAGGTTGGCTTCATGCTGGACTTACAGGAATTGCTAGGGGGTTTCTTGAGGTAGGCTTCGAAGCATTACCCATGATGCTTGTGTGCTCAAGAGGATGCTGATGAACATGCTAATATATGAGAGATTTTTCTGTCAAGCAGACATTGCTTGAAGTGACTGAACAGTTTTCCTTCCTCCCAAAGGCTTGAGGAAATGGATGATATCCTGAAGGGCAAATAAAGACACTCAAAGCAGGAAGCTTTGAAACTGAGAACTTTGAACCTGCAGGGGGAAAAACAACCACCAAGGCTTAGTGAAAAAAATGCAGTGCTGAGACATGGGCAACAAAGCAAAACATCAAAGCACGTAAACCTTGACTAAGTGCGTCCAGAGACTGAGCAGGGCTTCTTGGTTAATAGAAGTCAAAACGCTACAGAACCCTGAAAGATACAATTTTAAAAGTATAATGAATGGACCTCACTGGAAGGTAGGAAGGCATACAAACAGGATACCCAAAGGAAAGTAGAAGCTAGATAGCATAAAGAACCAGAGCAGCAGTTGAATAGATGCAGCATCTGCAAGAAACTCTTTATTGATTAGAACAGGGGTCGGCAACCTCTGGCACGCGGCTCGCCAGGGTAAGCACCCTGGCGGGCCGGGCCAGTTTATTTACCTGCCGACACGGCAGGTAAATAAACTGGCCCGGCCCACCAGGGTGCTTACCCTGGCGAGCCGCGTGCCAGAGGTTGCCGACCCCTGGATTAGAAGATTCCAAGGCCACCAATTAGAATTCATTGTAGTGTGTGCCCACTAGTAGGCGCATGGCTCATGTCCCAATACACTATTGCTGCCTTTAGGAAACAAAAGCCTTAAATCTTGGAGAGTCCTGGGTCTTGTGCTTCCTACCATGAGAAAGGCAGGAGTGAAGAGCCTGTGCTGATAATATATCTTTACAGAATTTGTTGTCAGAAAAGCTGATTTTACGTGTTTTGAATGTCCGACAAGATTAGAGTAAAACTGTGGTCTCCATGTAAGTGGTATTTTCTATTCCTGTTTTACTGGTTAAATGTAAGCTTAATATATTACTATTTCTACTGTAAAATGTATAGCATACACACACACAGAGGATGTGCAGTCCAGCCAAGTTAATGTCTATGCTGGATCTGTAAAGGCAATTTGCAAAATAAAAAATAGGAGTTGTGCTCCCCCCTTCCTTTGGCTTCTTTGTAATGTAGGCCTAAAATGTTTGGTTTCCCGCAAAAGAAAGGGTTGAAGGGTGAGAGAAGGAAGATTTTGCTTGTTTTTCACCTTAAAATTTCAGGATATTAAGGCTGCTCTTTCCAGTTTTTATTAGAGAACTCCTTGGATAGTTCAAATGTGTCTCAAACATTAAGGCTTCACCACACCTGTCTTCTCAATTAAAAAGTTATTCTCTCGAGTGTTAAATAGACATTAAAAATAAAACAGTATCAATGAAAATTATTTCTCCTATCAGTTTTTACTTCCCTGTATTTGATATAATCCCACTGGTCCTGTCTTCCATGACAGACAAGATGGAAATTTCTATTATATAAATTTAAAAAAGAGGTGGCAGGTTGGAGAAATACCACCATTCCGGGCCTTCGTTCTACATCAGTAGTTTTCAACCTTTTTTCATTTGCAGAACCCTAAAAAAATTCAAATGGAGGTGCGGACCCCTTTGGAAATCTTAGACATAGTCTGCTGACCCCCAGGGGTCCACAGACCACAGGTCAAAAACCACTGTTCTATACTATAAAGAAAAGACCACAAGCCTTTTTTTCCTTAATTTTACAATTTAATTTTTGCAAATTAGGGAGATATGCTAGTCTCCTACAAGACAAGTAAGGTTGAAACGCCTTTCATTATAACCTCAATTTTGAAAACCTTGTATAAACCTTCAATTTTGACAAGCAAAAAACCAATCCATATAAAATTTTGTATGCATATTATGTCAAGGGTATAATTTAACTGGAAATGTTAGAGGTACATCAGATGAGTCTGGAAGATGTGAGGGTCCAGAAATTGTATATTCAGTTTTTTATTTATTTCTAACATTTTTGTGACTAAGCATAATTCAGATTTTAAGTTTTTAGATTTGGTCTAGAAATTTCAAATGTGCTGTAAGTTGATGTCCCTGATAAGGACTGGTGATCATGAGTAGATTTCCTCCCCACTTTGTGCAGTTTGTTACAGAGGCAGCAGCAGCAGAAGCAATACCTAAACTTAGAGTGTCTAACACTTTCCATTATAAATATTCTTCCAGTGGTTTTCATCAAAGAGCTCTAGCACCTCCATGGTTTGCAGCAGGAGGTTAAAGTCTGACAGAAGACTAGTTCTGGGGACAACAACAAAGTGCCTTTTTTGCTGGCCCCACGAGAGTCCATTCAGATTTGAGCAAGACACCAGTGCTGAAAATCAGCATTTGCTGTCTCTTTTCCTCCATCTTGTTCCTGGCTTGTTGCCAAAAACCCTAAACATTCTGTTAGCAGGGCACATGCATCACCCTGGTGCCTCACTTCAGCATGCCACACAACTGCTCTAGATGTGACATGGGTGGACAAAAATCAAAGGGTTTTTTTTTTTGTGGATAAAATGCCAATGGGACTCAGTGCTTAGTCTAAAAGATACCATCAGAGATGCTTAGTTGTGCAGTTCGCAAACTGTGGATGTGTGTCTCCAGAGGTAACATGCTTGTTAACAGCAAAAATGTTTTTAAATAAATAAATAATACATAGAGGTGAGAAATAACAGACCTCAACTCTATTGTCCCTCTGCAAATTTGTGTTTCAAAAAGTTCAATGAATAGAAGATTGTTAGGGGTGGAATAGATCTGTACAAGGAGAAAAAGTCTGGAGATAAATGTGAGAAGCGAGGGACATATAATGTTTTAACAAAACAAGGATATGTTTGCTGTTGAAGAAAAAAAATCCAGAATACTTAACGTTGTTGTTTTAGTTAAAAAAAACAATTTAAATGTCTGTCTGGTGATGTTCTCCTAATACAGCATGGCAAGAAAATCCTCCAAATATTAATTATTAACCTGTTGAATTGCAGACAGTTCACCTCCCAATGACTTCATAAATATCTGCTTCAATTACCATTGGTAAATGAAATAACCAAACAATCATTCATTTTCTTATATAGCTGTAAAACTAATCTGAAAAGTTTTCAAAATAAATCACTGTTTACTTTAAAAATGTATAGTGTGTACCTTCTAAAAATGAAACCTACATCTATCTCTGAGTTGTGAAGAATATGTATTAAGATTATAAAAACCAACAAGAAAGCACTTTTATGTAGAAAACCATGATTAAATCGAGTCTTCCTGACTAGTGATTTAAATCATGATTTAAATCAAATTGATTTAAATCAAATCCACTCTGGATGTAACAGAAAAAACTGGAATCCTCCTGCACTTCTCCCATCTCCCTGTGGCCCACAGGAAGGGCTGGGAACCAAGGGTACATCTACACAGCCACACAGCCACACACACACAAACAACCACCAACCCGCAACAGAGATTCTCAGCGCCCTGGTCAACTGACTTGGACTTGTGGGATTCATGCTGCAGGGCTAAAAAAAGCTGTGTAGTAGTTCAGACTCAGGCTGGAGCTCAGGTTCTGAAACCTGGCAATGGAGAGGGTCTCAGAACCCGGGCTCCAGCCCAAACCTGACTCCCTACACAGCTATTTTTAGCCCTGCAGGGCAAGCCCGAGTCAGTTGACTCAGGCTGTGAGACGTAATCCAAGAGACCTTGAGTTCAAGTGTTAGTAGTAACTGGTAGTAAATCTGTGCCATTTCAAAACCTTTATTACTTATTAAGCAAGGTCTCATACCCCAATAAGAGGTTATACAAGTTGGGAACAAAACCTAGATTTCCAATATCATGGTCACGTCTAAACCACTTATGCACACTGTCAAGAAAGAATCTGCCAAACCTAAGTACACAAAAAAGCTGTCTGTAAAATGGGGCTACTCGTGTATATATAACCCACTGTTTCACCATACTATGGATCCTTTGGTGGCCAGTCCACCAAAGATAACACAACACTCCTACTGTAAGCTACTGTAGCTAATCCTTTAGATCAAATTTTAGAGGTGTGTGCTGCAGTGCTGATATCAGGTGGCATTACAGCTGCACTTTTTTTTTTTTTTTTTTTTTTATAAAGAAAAGCAAAAAACAAGTATCTATAAACTTACATTCTAAAAACAAAATTTAGAAGAATGTTACTAAGGTTACAAAGTCGAGCACTCAAAAGTTAGGAAATGCCAGAATTAAGGTTGTCCATGCATATGTATCACAATAGTCTTTAATTACATGTCACATACTATTTTATCTACAGGACACCTGCCTCTCTGAGCACACAGAGACTGAATCAGGGCTGTGTAGTGAACGGGGTTGATTGTAGGAACTCAGCATCATTTGTTGCAAAGTTGGAAGATATGTCTTGAATGAGGCAGGAGACTTTGGGAAGAGGAGAGGTGGAAATATGGTTAAGGCAGATGAATGCCATAGAAACCAGTTCTTCTGTATCCCTGACCCCACCACAGGCTTGCTATGTGAAGATGGCAAGTCACTTATGCCAAAATTTTGTGATGTGGCCACTAATTTTATTCTCATTTTTTGGGTCCCCAACTTAAGACACATAAGGCCTGATTTTCTGAAGTACTGAACCCTCACAATTTCAACTAAAATCAATAGCAAATGTAGATGTTCATCACTTCAGGCAGTAAGGTCTGGAGGAAATAAGCACAGGGTTGGGAGCCAGAAGGTCTAGTGTTCTAAACCAGACTCTTCCATTGACTCATCGTGTAGCTTTGGGCAAGTCACTTTGCCTTTATGTTTCAGTTTTCCCCGTATGTAAAACAAGTTAATACGTATTTCCCTACCTCCTACAGCTATTTGCAAGAACTAACTGTATGTTCAGAGCACTGTGTAGACACTGAAGTACAATAAAAAAAATGCCATGTACTGTATTCTGAAAAATCAGGCCGTCTCTCAAGTTGTGTGCTCAATCAGTAAGATACCCAAGATTAATGGAGAGTTTTGCAAATTTTGGCCTTAATCTTTCTGTGCATCAATTTCCAATCTGTGAAAAAGTTTCAGATCTCTGGGTGCTAGGAGAATAACTTCACTGTTTGTTAGGCTCAGATACTACAACGTTGAGCCCATTATTAACTCTCTATTTAGTGCAAGGTTTGGATGGTTTGCAGCACCATGCAAAGAAGCCTGTGTGGCCACACACTGAAAAGAATACGAACAAATTTTGAACTGCTGCATCATTCCCAAAGCACCTCCTCTGAATGAGGCATAAGTCCTGTGGAAAAAATAGCATGTGATCATGTAATTTCATTATCAACATCATCTTAGGATAGAATGTAAGGGGAAAGGCTGTCTTTAAGACACACTGATCCCAAATCACATCTTTCCCCTAGTCACAACACTGATTATTTTCCATCATTTTCTATTAGGAGCACCTTTAAACACCTGCATGTAACTTGGGAATTGTATACTGTCCCACTGTATACTTCCTAAACAACTATCATTGAGCTTTCCGCTGTGAGCTCCCTAAGCAACAGGTCCCAGGTGTAACTATACAACCTTAACATTGCATGAACATGTGTGCAATTTAATTAAGTTATCTATAACAGAAATAACAGCAGTCCAGAGAAAGGCAATGAATACATGAAAATAACTCCACATCAGATTAAGATTAAGGGTAAAATCTGAGTGTCCAAAAATTAGGCTCCTAATCCTATATTCAGGCACCAAAATAAAAGTGGCCTCATTTTTAGAGTTCTGAACAGTCAGAGATCAAGCAAGTCAACAGAAATCAGAAGTCTCAGTGCCTTTGGGGGGGGATGGAGGGGGAGACTCAAGGCAGGATTTACTTATATGCCTAAACATGGATTTTGGAGCCTAACATTTAGGCATGGAGGACTGAAAATGTTGGCCTAAACCTATACAATACTTTAGAAATCAGACAAATATGAGTTGAGATTATAAAGGTGTATAAAAGGAATAATGCAGAGGAGGTAAGTCAAAAACTTCCATACACCCTTTTTCATAATAATAGAATGAGACAAATAAAATTGAAGAGCAACAAATGTAAAACAGATACAAGGAAATATTTTTCACACAACACAATTAGCTTTTGGAACTCTATCACAAGATGTTATTGAGGCCAAAAACTTTAAAAGTTATAATCCCTTAAAAAGGATCAGAAATTAACAAATAGCATCTTAAATTACATTAGACAGGAGAAAACTATCTATAATTACAAACCCTTATGCTTCAGGACATAATCCAACCACTAACCCCAGGCAGTTAGAAAGAAACTTCTATCATAGGCAGGTTATTCCAATATGGGGTTTCTTGCACCTTCCCAGAAGAATCCAGAACTGGTCCCTCAAACAGGATACTGAGACAGATTGATCAGTGGTCTGATCTAACATGGCAATTTATGTTCCTAAATGCACAAAGCTACATTAATCCAATCATTGGGCTGCAACAGGTAAGTACACATTTAAAAAAAAAAATCAAAAGTTTGCCACATACATACATCTTTTTCTCCCTACACCAACGAAAAAATGGGTTCTTTGGCTAAACATGACATTATCTTATCTTTTTACTTTTACTTTCATTACAAAAGCAGTAGTTAAACTGATTATATTTTTAAAACACTTTTTATTAAGTCACTTAGAAGTAGCATTTATCTCTAAGGCATGTAGAAGAGAATGATTTCAAAATATAGTACTTCAATCTTGTGAACTAAAGATTAAACTTGTTATTTCATGTACCAATGTCTTGGAATAAATGGATGGTGTGTAGTAGAAAACCAGAATGTTCTTAGATGTATAGATGCTCTATTTAACTCTGTGGTAATATTTACCTGAATTGGGAAACAGGTATTGTTCTTTTAACTGAACCTAACTATTCAGTTATGGCTGGTGATAAAATATAACATTTCCCCTTCAAATGCAAATAAGCTTTCCTCATTTTAGTAACTTTTTACCTTTACCATTACCATTAAGGAAATATTTGTTAAAACATGTTTAGCTTGCTGTAAATGAGAGCAACTGGGCACTATGCAAATTAAGTGACAGGACAGTAGATGTTATTTTAGAAGGTGTATTATACTCAGACTTCTATGGTGAAGCAATCTGCAATCATAAATATTTCCTTGTATCTGCTGATAAATACAAAGTAGCCCCTTGCACAAGAAATGCTTATACCCTGTGTCCCCATAAGGAAGAGCAATTTAAAATATATATATATATATTATTGGTAATGGCACCAGGCACTAGAGTGAAGGTGGATAAACATTTCTATTCCAACAGTCTGTTTTTATATGTACAATACATTCCATACAAGGTATTTCATTAAGCTCAAAGTGTAAGGAAGGCTATGCTATGAACATGAATGAGTGTGGCTACTTTAGCTTCACAGTGTATTGAAGGTTTGTAGGCTAAGGAAGGGGCAAAGAGAACGAAAGAGGATTCATGCGGACACTAAGGTGCAAAGGGCTACTGTGAAAAAACCACAGGTTGGAATGCTGCTCTACAGATCCTATGTGGACAGGACAGAAGCTCTCTCCAGAGCACCACCCCAAGACAATATCAGGGGTTTCTAGCCACACTTGCAGGTAATGAAATTAGACGTGCTATTGCCAAAGTTCTGCAAATCAGCAGACCTTCAAATACACTAGCATGCAGTCTTTTTTGTTTTTAGCATTTTTTTTTAAATATGTATTAATTCCCCGCAAAAAACACACCCTACATTAGGAGAATGATATGGTTGAATGAAAAAGCAGCCAAGTCAGGAAATTCTGACTGTAAACTCTTTGGGACAGAGATTGCATTTATGCTGTGTTTTATGTACCACCCAATATGATGGGAACCAGATCCTGACTGAAGTTTCTAAGCACTATAGTAAGACAAAATAAAACAATATTAATGCATACACGGGGAAGTAGTTATGATAGAGTTTTCATATATAGTCATTATGTCTCAAAAAATACTATATTATACATTTTCCCTTCAACCTTGTACACACATGTAGCATTTGTAATACCATGTATCCCAGACACTGTCATATAAATGACTTTCATGAACACACACAATAAACCAAACTTATAAAACATATTGCATATTAAGTATACAGAGTAACAGTGAAAGTCTGCTGACATATATAGGCCATCCAACAATGAAATTATATTAACTTTGTAGTCAACTGACTCCCTGCTATATTGCACCTGAAAAAGTGTGTGATACTAGCTAAAAAAAAAAAAAAAGGTGTAATGCCCCATTGCAGATTCAGGGCTCTATCTTGCAAACACTAACATACAGCAACCAGTCCCACTGCTTTAAATATGACCACTTGCATGTATGTAAATATCTGCAGTATCAGGCCCTAACTTGTTAAAATGCATACCATAAAGAGAGAGTGCTTATATAAAAAGTTTAAACTTATAAAATTAAATTGAACCTTTATTACAAAGAAGTTAGTATATATAAGAAAGAAAAAAGTACAAGATGCTACACCTATGCATCTGCAGTTCTAGATAAAATTGTATATCAGGTTTTATTATTCCAGAAATATGATGTGAAGAATTACACATATGGATAAGTGAATTCTCAAATGTTACATCTGATTATCACCTCCCATAACATTATCAAAGTTATCAGCATATTTCAGGTGTCCAGGGTAAGTTTTCCTGTTTGTCAGAATACCATCAAATGTGTTTTTAGTTGCTAATCAGAATTTCCAATAATAAAGAAACCAGAATCAACAAAACAGCCAATGAATTTCTACTACCATCACTGGATTATTTAAAAAAAAGTAAATGAAACCATTTAACACACAAATGACTGTAATTGGATTTGTATCCAACATGTATTTTGTAGTTCAGCCCTGTAAAACAAATTATATAAAAACCAAGTATCACCCATACATTATACAAAAATATAATTGGGTTCAAAAAGTTCATGGAGGATAAGTCCATCAATGGCTATTAGTCAAAATGGTCAAGGATGCACCCCATGCTGTGGGTGTCCCTAAAATCTCTGACTGCTAGAAGCTTGGACTGGAGAACAAGGGATGGATTACTCAATAATTGCCCTGTTCTGTTCATTCCCTCTGAAGCATCTAACACTGGCCACTGTCCGAAGACAGGATACAGGGCTAGATGGACCACTGATTTGACCCAGTATGGCCATTCTTACGTTATGCTATTGTAACTATTTGTTTAGGTGTAATGACAAAATTTGTTGTGATAACCAGACAGACAAAACAGGGTTCTGCATGAGAAAGATTCCATGTGTTCAAGACAATGGAAAAAAATGGGCAAGTACTTAACACTTGTCTCTTTACCCCATTACTTCAGTTTGAATGGTGGTTCTCTATGTCCTTGGTCTGAGCAGATGCTACCAATCCGCTTCCTCTACAAGGGAAATGAATGTGCATAGTTCTGATTGGCTCCTCAGCAACAGACCCTGCTATCAGAATAAACTAGAGGGTGTCTGTAGTTTACTTAGCTCTCTGAAAGACAGGTGGAAACTTGTACACATGCACTGAACAGGTTTAATAATAATCAATTTTAACTACAGGAGAACCTCAGAGTTATGAACACCTCTGGAATGGAGGTTGTTCGTAACTCTGAACAAAACGTTATGGTTGTTCTTTCAAAAGGTTACAACTGAACGCTGACTTAACACAGCTTTGAATCTTTACTATGCAGAAGAAAAATGCTGCTCCCCCCCGCTCTTTTTTATTTTAGTAGTTTACGTTTAACACATTATTACATTTGGTTTCTTTGGGTGGGGGGGAGGGGTGTCTCTGCTGCTGCCTGATTGTGTAATTCCAGTTCCAAATGAGATATGTGGTTGACTGGTCAGTTCGTAACTCTGATATTTGTAACTCTGAGGTTCTACTATATTTACATTTGAACCCAGTGTACCACACTCAAGGAAAGGACAAGTCAGTCACTTAAAAATATTTTTTCATATAATTTTTAAAGCTTACCATGGGGTTGGCTGCATTAATTCATAAAAAAAATGTGTTTAATTAAACATTAACACCATTAGTATAAATTAAGATGTTGAAAATTTGATAATTTTTGCTATTTTAATTTATCCAATCATTCACTTGAATAGATTATTTCTAGGCATCTCAACTAAAAGGTGCAGAAAAGTAATGTCCTCGTGCATCAATTTGTAGATTTTTCAAACTGTTGCCCCAAAGTAACAACAAATCCGATGATTAAATATTCTCTCTTTGGGGATGGGGAAACATTTCACTTTAAGGGTACATTAATTAGCCTAGTCCAGGTGTGAGCATCCCCATTGCAAAACCATACCCTTTTTACTGTGTCCTCCCCATTTCTGCACTCGTCTGTGTTTGTGGAAGGGGGAGGGGGACATATCTCATGGCTCTTAATAGTGACTGTGAAATGCTCAGGGAGATTAGAGAGGCTATACAAATAAAAAAAACAATAATAATGGGGGATTTCAACTATCCCCATATTGACTGGGTACATGTCATCTCAGGACGGGATGCAGGGATAAAGTTTCTTGACACCTTAAATGACTGCTTCTTGAAGTAGCTAGTCCTGGAACCCACAAGAGGAGAGGCAATTCTTGATTTAGTCTTAAGTGGAGCACAGGATCCGGTCCAAGAGGTGAATATAGCTGGACCGCTTTGTAATAGTGGCCATAATATTATTAAATTTAACAACCCTATGGCTGGGAAAACACCACAGCAGCCCACCACTGTGGCATTTAATTTCAGAAAGGGGGACTACACAAAAATGAGGAAGTTAGTTAAACAGAAATTAAAAGGTACCATGCCAAAAGTGAAATCTCTGCAAGCTGCATGGAAACTTTTTAAAGACACCATAATATAGGCTCAACTTAAACGTATATCCCAAATTTAAAAAACATTGTTAAGAGAATCAAAGAAGTGCCACGGTGACTAAGCAACAAAGTAAAAGAAGCAGTGAGAGACAAAAAAGGCATCTTTTAAAAAGTGGAAGTTAAATCCTAGTGAGGAAAATAGACAGGAGCATAAACTCTGGCAAATGAAGTATAAAAATATAATTAGGAAGCCCAAAAAAGAATTTGAAGAATAGCTAGCCAAAGACTCAAAAAGTAATCGCAAAAAAAATAATTCTAAGTATATCAGAAGCAGGAAGCCTGCTAAACAACCAGCGGGGCCCCACTGAACGATCAAGATGCTAAAGGAGCACTCAAGGATGATAAGCCCACTGCGGAGAAACAAAATGAAATCTTTGCATCTGTCTTCATGGCTGAAGATGCGAGGGAGATTCCCAAACCTGAGCCATTCTTTTTAGGTGACAAATCTGAAGAACTGTCCCAGATCGAGGTGTCAAAGGAGGTTTTGGAACAAATTGATAAACTAAACCCGTGGCTTCCAAATTTTTGTATTGGTCACTCCTTTCACACCGCAAACCTATGAGTGCGACCCCCCCTTACAAATTAAAACACTTTTTTTATATTTAACACTATTATAAATGCTGGAGGCAAAGCAGAGTTTGGGGGTGGAGGCTGACCGCTCGCAAACTCCCCCCCCCCCATGTAATAAACTTGCAACCCCTGAAGGGTCACGACCCCCAGTTTGAGAACCTCTGAACTAAACAGTAATAAGTCACCAGGACCAGATGGTATTTCACCCAAGAGTTCTGAAGGAACTCAAATGTGAAATTTCAGAACTACTAATTGTGGTTTGTAACCTATTATTTAAATCAGCTTCTGTACCAAAATGACTGGAGGATAGCTAATGTGATGCCAATTTTTAAAAAGGGCTCCAGAGGTGATCCCGGCAATTACAGGCCGGTAAGCCTGACTTCAGTAGTGAGCAAACTGGTTGAAACTATAGTAAAGAACAGAATTGTCAGACACATAGATTAACATAATTTGTTGGGGAAGAGTCAACATGGTTTTTGTAAAGGGAAATTATGCCTTACCATCTCCTAGAATTCTTTGAGGGGGTCAACAAGCATGTGGATAAGAGGGATCCAGGGGATATAGTGTACTTAGATTTTCAGAAAGCCTTTAACAAGATCCTTCACCAAAGGCTCTTAAGCAAAGTAAGCTATCATGGGACAAGAAGGAAGGTCCTCTCGTGGATTGGTAACTGGTTAAAAGATAGGAAACAGAGGGTAGGAATAAAGGGTCAGTTTTCAGAATGGAGAGAGGCAAATAGTGCTCTCCCCCCAGGGGTCTGTACTGGGACCGGTCCTATTCAACATATTCATAAATGATCTGGAAAAAGGGATAAACAGTGAGGTGACAAAATTTGCAGATGATACAAAACTACTCAAGATAGTTAAGTCCCAAGCAGACTGTGAAGATCTACAAAAGGATCTCACAAAACTGGATGACTGGGCAACAGAATGGCAGATGAAATTCAATGTTGATAAATGCAAAGTAATGCACATTGGAAAACATAATCCCAACTATACATATAAAATGATGGGGTCTAAATCGGCTGTTACCACTCAAGAAAGAGATCTTGGAGTCATTGTGGATAGTTCTCTGAAAACATCCACTCAATGTGCAGCAGCAGTCAAAAAAGCAAACAGAATGTTGGGAATCATTAAGAAAGGGATAGATAATAAGCCAGAAAATATCATATTGCCTCTATATAAATCCAAGGTAGGCCCACATCTTGAATACTGCGTGCAGATGTGGTTGACCCATCTGAAAAAAAAGATGTATTGGAATTGGAAAAGGTACAGAAAACAGCAACAAAAATGATTAGGGGTATGGAACGGCTTCTGTATGAGGAGAGATTAATAAGACTGGGACTTTTCAGCTTGGAAAAGAGACGACTAAGGGGGGATATGATAGAAGTCTATAAAATCATGACTGGTGTGGAGAAAGTAAAGAAGGAAGTCTTATTTACTCCTTCTCATAACACACAAACTAGGGGTCACCAAACAAAAGTAATAGGCAGCAGGTTTAAAACAAACAAAAGGAAGTATTTTTTCACATGACGCACAGTTAATCTGTGGAACTCCTTGCCAGAGGATGTTGTGAAGGCCAAGACTATAACATACTTTAAAAAAGAACTAGATAAGTTCATGGAGGATAGATCCATCAATGGCTATTAGCCTGGATGGGCAGGGATGGTGTCCCTAGCCTCTGTTTGCCAGAAGCTGAGAATGAGCAACAGTGGATGGATCACTTGATAATTACCTGTTCTGTTCATTTCCTCTGATGCACCTGGCATTGGCCGCTGTCGGAAGACAGGATACTGCGATAGATGGACCTTTGGTCTAACCCAGTATGGCTGTTCTTATGTTCTCTTTGGGCTAGGGTTATCTATGATTCTTTCACAGTCAACTGTGGGAGAACTTGTTTGGCCTTCATGGGGAATTATGGGAAGCCTATCAGCACTTGCACAATTTAGCCTCTATCCTCACTGCAAAGTGGACAGGTTCCAGCCTAAGCTAAAGCAGAGCCTAAGCTTAAACCCCCAAGCAACGGTATGTAGACGGGAGGTTGGGTTAAAACACAGGTGAACTCTGCAGTGAAGACTTACTGAAAGTATTGAAATATGCCTGTAATAGGAAAAGAAGTTATAAGCTGGTAAATTTTGTAAGCTGTGCTCGGGAGAGATGGAGGATCATAAGAAAATGGAATTAAATCTTTCATCCCTAAAAGAGAAAAGATGATCCAAATAGGTTATATTTGGAGACCACTAGCGAACTGTTACATGAGAGCATGTTGTACAGTTGATAATAAAGGCTTTCAAGCTTTTATGGGGATGACCTGTCTCCCTCACCACCTTGGGAAAAAGCGTTAATGTATTTTTAGATTGCACTTATATTCTCACTGAACGGT
The DNA here is from genome assembly GCA_003942145.1 of Platysternon megacephalum. Taxonomy (NCBI): domain Eukaryota; kingdom Metazoa; phylum Chordata; order Testudines; family Platysternidae; genus Platysternon; species Platysternon megacephalum. Next base: position 5,439,980 of record QXTE01000093.1, on the reverse strand, counting down.
ATAGTTAGTTGTTTCTAAAGAGCGTCCAGATCATGTTGGAAATTGTTCCATGTAATTTTTTTAAATGGTCAGTACAATATATACACTAGAGAGAATTCCTCTCTCATTCCAATGACAAATGAAAAAGAATATATTCCCCTTATGAGAATTACCTGTTTCCTTATTTTCTCACAGATTTACAACAACAAAAATACACACCACACAATTTGGAAAGCTTTCAATAGGAAAATCTCTCAAATGGACATTCTTGTAGCAAAACACACCACAGTATATATACACATATCCAAACCTTTTGATTTTTTTTTAAAGTCTATTTAGATGAATTTATGACACAACCAAAGTCAGTCAAAAGTTAAGATTGCCCTAATACACTCCTACTCAAGAAGCAAAACAGGTGTAATACTGCTCATTTTTACAGTGATTTATAAACCCAACCCATTTTAACCAAGTGTGTAGAGAAAAGTAATTATGATAGGTCTATAAAAATAAGTTATTCCACAATACCAGTATTAATTTGAAAAAGTTCAGAGTCTCAGAAGTGTTACAAGTTTCCCAGCATTCTCACAAAATAGAAAGATACCAAAAGCATTTAGTGTCTCATTATGAAGAAACAGTTTTCCAAATGGTCATCTTTTAAAAATCTGTGTCATTTAAGTTATACAAAGGCTAAAAGGCCACTGAAACTGCACTAATATGTTAAATTATTTGTAAATCCAATTTTCAATAGTTGCTTTCGAGTTTGAGCCCTTATGTGCCAACTTTCAGGTAAAGACAGACCGTAACAGTTATGAACACCTCAAAATAAGAGCTTTTAAAAGGAAAATTCAGACACGCTATAGCACCATTTAATAGAGAAGCATTTGTGCTTTAGCTCACTACCCAGGTTCTTCTATTAAGAGAAATGTAGCTATAAAGCCCTGTCTTGACAGATAAAAAGTATGTTTTCCAGTTAAGTTAGCGGAACATGATTGAAAAGCCACGTTGAACATGAAGCTGTTTAGGTAGAATGCTACAACAGAACCAGTTAGCAGTTTCAAATGTGTTAGCCTGCATCTTAAAGAGCATAAGGAGAGCTTTTCAATCTTGTTATGCTAACTCAGGGGTCGGAAACCTCTGGCACACGGCTCGCCAGGGTAAGCACCCTGGCGGGCCGGGCCAGTTTGTTTACCTGCCGCGTCCGCAGGTTCGGCCGATCGTGGCTCCCACTGGCCGTGGTTCGCCGCTCCAGGCCGATGGGGGCTGCGGGAAGCGGCATGGGCCGAGGGATGTGCTGGCCGCGGCTTCCCACCGCCCCCATTGGCCTGGAGCAGCGAACCGCGGCCAGTGGGAGACACGATCAGCCGAATTTGCGGACGCGTCAGGTAAACAAACTGGCCCAGCCCGCCAGGGTGCTTACCCTGGTGAGCCGCGTGCCAGAGGTTGCCGACCCCTGTGCTAACTCATTTGAGTTAACATGATAGACACCTCACAACTCTTTTGCCTATTAAGACAGTCTAGAGGTTTTAACTCAGTTACAAGTTTCTCTCTAAGCCCTTTTCTAGACTAAGATTTAAAGATGAGGTACTAGCATGTGTTAGAAAACACATGCTAACTTTTTAAAAGTCTAGTCTAGACAAGTTACAATGCCTTAATACATGCTAAACTGGTCAAGTTAGTGCACCTTGTCCAGACTATTAGCTAACATGTGCTAACATCTACACAGAGCCCAAAACTTTCAAAAATGCTTAACAGACCACATCATTACACCTTCCACATAGACTGAATACTATCTACAAGTCATTGGACTTTTTTTGAAGCACAAGTATCAGAGAAATCTCTTTGCTGCCACTACTACTTGCTAAAACCATCCTCACTCACTCCTCTTTTCCCTCAAGTTGCCGACCCTAACAAAACCAAAATGTTAAGTTCTAAACCTAGACAAATCTTATTTCAGGAACTATAATACTGTTACTGACATAACAAATTGTGTCCTACCATACTTTCCCTTAGCCTGGAAACAATATCAAAGCACTTTCATTTAGCAAACACGTGCTCAGTTTCTAGAAATAGGGAACTGTCCTTTTTAGTAAGATTATAAAAGCAATAGCTCTCTCATATTCAACTCCTAAACCAGATGCATTAACTTTAAACATTAACTTCAAGACACATGCATGAAGCGATGTTAAGCTTCAGACACTTGTGCTAAATAAATGCCAAAACATTTAATGGAAAAAAAAACATAAACCTAACGCACCATATATGTTAATGACTTTAAAGCTCAAATACAAACAACACCCTAGTTGTAGATACCTCATTCATATTAACTGATGACACCAAGGACAGTCTACAGAATAGTTTGTGTATTTACAAAGTTCACTAAATATATGAAAAACAGTAGTCAATAGACAGATAACATCTAACATTCAAATACTGCAATGAAATTAGTAATACATCAGACCCAAAAGAGTATAATTATTTCAACAGTATTCAGCTATTACAAAAAAACTGTTAATGTTTTAGGAGAATAATTCAGGATTATGCCTTCTTCATTTGGAATAAATTAAAGAAACTGATGACACAACATGGAGATATCAATACAATGATAAAATAGCTAACTTCTACTTGCATAGAACCTTGGAACACTGTCCACATAAAAGTGACGGTAATCCTTGCAAGTGTTTAGAAACACAAGCTAATAGCACATTATCACTGGGATGAAAAAAAGTCTGTTGTAAAAAAATATTTTATGCTTGTTGATTTTTTGTAGACAGATCTTCTGTGTTTATTAGCTTAAAAAAAGACGTATCTGTTTGATTTTTCTCTCTCTTGACTGGGGAATAATGGGAGAACTAAGCAGCACCAGCATTCAAGACTCTTGATCAAAGAATCCTTACATAGTCCTTGGAAAGACTAAACTGGAAACTTCAAAGTTGATTAAGAGTCAGAAACCCATCAATATTGGAATGTCTAATTACAGTACCTGAGTTGTGTTTGGGGGCTTTGTTTGTTAGAGAAAGAGCTGCTTTACAGCAAAAACATTCAATATATGAAGTGGATAATGTATGTTCTAGTTTCTTTACCAACACAGAGCAAAATCCCTAAAAGACTGCAACTAGCTAGATAGATAGAACAACTAGAAGATATGCACTCCGTGGGTGCCCCAGAATGACAGTAACGTGACAAGTATTCCCACCACCCCCACCTCCAACTTCCACACCTGCCATGGAAGTCACTTACCCGAGTGCAGACGGGGCACCTCAACCCACCACCACAACAGGTGCCTGCTCTGTTAAACTTCTGACTCCTTCCCCCGGCCTTGGGGGCTGCGGGAGAGTCCGACACCTCCCACCTATCGTAAGGTCAGAGCCAGAGAGTCCTGCCAGCCCCTTCACTCTGCACAGTCGGGATCATCTCCCTGCTCTCCCAGCCCCCGGGACCGGAGCGATCCCCTCCGACAAGAGCAGCCTCTCCTGGGCACTGGGGCCCGCCACCTTCACGCCAGGGAGAAAAAGGTGTTTCGGCCGCCCGGCCGGTCCCAGCTTCCCCTGGGCTGCGCGGGTGCAGCCGGCCCCGGCCCGGCAGGCTGGGGCGGGGACTCCCCGGCCCCTCTCTCTAAGATGGCAGCGGGGCTGTCCACACGCCGAGGGGATGGCATTAGCTGGCCTGGTGCGAGAGGCCCCGGCCAAGGCACTTACCCGTGGGGGTGGGGGCGGGCCACTGCTCTCCTGCCCGGCTGTCGTGGGGCGGGGGGGGGCCGGCGGTCCCGGCAGAGGCCTCCTCTCTCGAGCGCCGGGGAGGCGGCGGCGGCTTCCCCCGCTTCGGCCAGGGGCCCCGGCACCGCAGCGCCTCCGCTCCGCAGTCCAGCCGCCCTCAGGCCCCGGTGTGGTGCGGGGCCCCGGCGGGAGCCCGCAGCGCGCCTCCCTCTCGCGGGGAGTCGGGGGGGGCCGGCCCGGCGGGCGGATCCGCGGCGCTTCCTGGCCGGGCAGATTTTCTATCGCTCACAAAATGGCGCGCGTTCCAAACCTGCGCAGCGACCGGCGGCGGCAGCGGGGCCCGGACGCGGCGGCGGCCTGAGCCCCGGCCAGGCAGAGCGGAGACAGCCGCGAGAGCGAGCGAGCGGGGGGAGCGCGGCGCCGAACCGAGCCCCCGGGAACTCCTCGCTCACTTGCCCGCTCGCTCCCCCCTCCCCCCCGCGCTTCCCCCCTCCCCCCTTCCGAGCCGGCTTCTCCAGGGCTGTACTCCAGACCGCTCCTTGCCGCGCCCGCCCGCGCTGCCGCCTCCCCCTCGCCCCCTCCCTGCTGTCCTTGTGCCCGCGAAGGGTGAAGCCCCCAAAACCCGCGAGGACAATTCCTGGGTAAAATTATAATTCGGGCGGGAAGGGAAATTATTTGAAAAAAAAAAAACCAACTGACAAAATGGCGACGGGACAAGCCTGTTACTATGGCAACTGTCAATCACGCCGCGAGGCGCCCCGCCCCCCCGGCGGGAGGCCGCTCTGACGTGGTGAAGGGGGAGAAATGGGCGAAGGAGGGGCTTGGTTGCCTTGGCAACTGGTGATTCTCTTCCCTCCCTCCCCTGTTCCACCATGGTGTGACGTTATAAACTCAGAGGTGCCGCCGCAGCAGGGGTCGTCCATGGCCCGGGACTGCAGAGTCTGCGGAGGGGAGGGGGGCGCGTGCGCGCCCCGCGCCTGCCTGGGCTCAGCCACGGGAGCGCCAGGCATTATCCCTAGCACGCTGCGCGCAGCCGCGGGAGGTGCCTCCTCTCCGCTGCCCCTGGGCCTGAGCCAGCGGGATCTGGCGCATGAGCGCCAGCAGGCAGGAGCCGCACTCACCCCCTCTTCCCGCAGCAGGCAAATACATTTCTAGTGTTCAGTTGTGGAGAGAACCCCTTCCACGCGTTACGGGAGAACAAGCTGAGGGGCAGCACTGCCTTCCTGGATCTGTAGGCAGCTCCAGTACCTCTGCTGCCGGGCTAACCTTGCAGGCTTAAGCTGAAGGAATGGCAACGGCAGCTATTAAGAAACCTTCTACAGAGACAAAAAAAAAAAGCTATGAGCAATAATGGACGGCAGCCCTGCAGCTAGCTACTAGGGAGGAGACCCCACGTGGAGATTAGAAGGAAAAGGTAGCAGTCCCGCAACTTTGCAGCACCCAGAAGGCTTAGCATGCAGAGAACCTAACCCCTCGAGCACTGTGTGTAGCCAGCAAGCTTAGGGTAAGATAAGGTCCTCCAGAGACAGCACCAGTTGGAGGTCCAGGCTCCTCCTCTTTTCCTGCAAGGGGAGTTGGGATTTTACTGAGGCATTTTTCTGCACAAGGTAGTTCCTACATATTGTTCCAGGCTTTGGCTAGTAGGTTTAGCCCCCCAGCAGTTTACACAGAAAATTTTACCAGCTATCCCAGCTTGTGAGTGGATCAGTATAAGGGAGAGATTGGGGGTAGGAGGGGAGAGATATATTAGACAGCAAAAGTAGGATACCGGGAGAAAGATTGGTGGGGGGGGAGAAAACGTTAGAAAAGGTAGATAGGATGTAGGGAATAAAGAAAAATGGATTAAAAGGTTGGATTGAGAGGAGGAAATACACACTGAAGACAGACCAAAAGAAAACCAACTTCAGAATGTCCAGTCCTTAGGGACTGTAAAGCTTCAATTTGGCAGCCACAGTACAGATGGTATTTAGTGTCTATAGCAGGGGTAGGCAACCTATGGCACGGGTGCCGAAGGCGGCACACGAGCTGATTTTCAGTGGCACTCACACGGACAGGGTCCTGGCCACCGGTCCAGGGGGCTCTGCATTTTAAATTTAATTTTAAATGAAGCTTCTTAAACATTTTAAAAACCTTATTTACTTTACATACAACAATAGTTTCGTTATATATTATAGACTTATAGAAAGAGACCACCTAAAAATGTTAAAATGTATTACTGGCACGCGAAACCTTAAACTAGAGTTAATAAATGAAGACTCGGCACACCACTTGTGAAAGGTTGCCGACCCCTGGTCTATAGCAAGGGTGCCATACACATTCTTTAAAGAGGCCTGAATAATACTTTTAGTTTTGGCTCAGGGTCTAAATTTAGTTCTACATACTACTCTAAATCTACTGTGGAATTCCCAATCATCTTACTGGGAGGCTTGCACAAATATCAGCAGTAGAATATGGCCTTTACTACCTAAACTTTTAATTATTTAAGTCAAGTCACATACAACATCACTCAGGGGAAATTCTTCTCTGGTTTAGGACCAGCTAGTGCTATTTGTTCCCTCTATTTCCTCTTCCTTCCTTCCACTCTATTTTGTGTCTTCTCTCGATGTTTTCTGCCTCTGGGTCTCTTTTTACAGTGTCTGATGTGCAACAATTCCCAATTCCCACCATATAGTTTCACTCCTACACCATTTTCCATCCCATCTGAAACAAGATCAACAATTAAATAGAGACGTAAAATGTCATTGTTAGATAGGAGTATTAATACACAGATTAACGTGGACAGGAACTTCACACTTCTCCAAGCCATTGTTTCAGGCTGCTTGCACATTCAGGAAAACAGCACTGCATTTACTCTCAGTTTGCATTTGAAAGATTACATTTGCAACCATGAAAGCTAGAATTTTTTAATGAAAGTTTAGATTCTGCAGAATCCAAACATACCATGTGGCTCACATAAGATACCAAGCAAGCTGAATTTTTAACACTTAATGCCACCCCTTTGGCATGGAGAGCACAACAAAGGTCTACAATGTAGCTGTTGTACTGCATGCAGTATCACTTGCTGCTACTGGCAGACTCCTGGTGGTCTTGCTGCAGTACACAGGTTGCAGCAGGCACTAGAGGAAGCAGAAGTAGATACCAGGAATAGAGGCTTCTGCAAGGCTGACTCAGAGACAAGATATGGGGCCCCTATACATGCTGCCTTCAGCCACAGTCCTTCCCTGCTGCCTTTACTGCTGCTTCACCAGGCTTAGCAACGGGCAGGGGATGGAAGTTCTAAACTGAGATGTTGGCTAGAGAAGGGTTTCTGAATATGCAGGAGGCACGGGTGGGTGAGGGTGAATTTCTGAGACACGAGAAAGAAAGGTGGGATGGGGAGGAATTCTGAATTTGGGACTAGTCAAGGAGGATGGTTATGGTAAGGGCAGAGGATTTGGTACATGGGAGAAAGGAGGCTTCTGAGCTAGGGATTCTGATGGAGGTGGAGTTGTGAGGGAGTAGCAGGTTTGAGCCAGGGTGAAGGAAGGTTATCGGGAAGTAGAAGGGCTTTCAGCAGCGGGGAGGGTAAGCAGGGGAGAGGGTTCTGAGCGGTAGGTAAAAGGGGAAACAGAGGGCAGGGGGAGGGAGGGTTAGCCTGGGGGAGATCAGGCTGGAAAGAAATAAATAGTTAAGGGAACTTGGATGTTCTTAATTGAAAGGGAAATGGCTATGAGATGGGTGAATGAGTTGAACTGGTGAATAAGCGTGTGTGCGCACAATAAGCAGGGATCACAATCTCCCTCACCCTTATTTTTCGCCAAGGCACAAAAGGGGACAGTGCGCCAGTTTTACACTTTGAAAAAAAATCTAATTAATTTGTGGCGAGGGAGAGAGTTGCAGATCACATGTTACCTGATGAAGAATGAAAATGCTTTAAAAAAAAACAAACACAAAAAACCCCCACACATTGTTCTTTATATCGAGGGAGAACAGGTAACACCTGACTTGATGGAAGAAATTTTAAAAAGCCCATGATGCTGTACAGAAGACTCCAGTCCACAAAAAAGAAAACCCGGAGGAGGGGTGGGTTTGGGAAACACTATGGTATCTGTAATCCCGCCACTGATTTTGGGCACCAGCCACCCCTCATACTCTACAATAGAAAAGAAAAAAAAAGTGAAGTCAGGAAAGACAAGATGTAACAAGTTAAATTTCTAAAACTTAAATAGAATGGACGTATGTACAATTAAATAGTGCTCAGTAAACAGCATTCAACCATTGTATTCCTTTAAATTGTAGCACTGGTATTTATTATGTCTAGTAGACTTAGGCCTTGTCTTCACGAGAAAGTTGTACAGGTCTGTCGCATCTTAGGCGCATTTAACATGCGCGATTTCAGCTTTATGCGGTCGGCAAAAACAAAACAAAAAGAGAAAAATAATTTAAATACTGTTTCTGTAGTGCAGGCGATTCCGCCCGCCATTACACTCAATGTAATTTTAACTATACGCGATTTTCGCTTTAGGCGCTGACTGCAGAACGTAACCCCAGCGTAAGATGAGACAGACCTGTACTACTAACTTAAATCAGTTAAATTGGGAGGGGGTAGCATGGGAATGAGAAAACCATGAGGTAGTTGGAAGCTGTGTATGTTTATAGGCTAGAGAGGGAGGTAGAACTCGACAAGGAAGGGAGAGATTGATTATAGCAGAAGAGAGGATATAAATAAATTTTTGGAGGTGAGGCTATGTAACACATCCCAAGTAGGTTGGGATTGAGGGGAGCCTGCCTGTGTCAATATGTTTGGTGCAGGGGAAGGAGTCTGTGCAAGAGAAGATTCTTGGGAGTTTGCACGTGTTTAGCATTTGCTCAAACTTGAAAGCCAGGCAGTGGAGCATCTGTGAGAGATTTGGGGGGGCATGAAGCAGAAGTGAGCATTAGTTGGGATAAAAAAGAAGAATGCATGACAGTTTATAGTGGGAGAGGTAGGACAGTATACGAGAGAGAAGATGACAGTGGGAAAAGTACAGAGAAATTGAGAATGAGTAATACAAAACAGGAAAGGAGCCATATTTTTATGTCAGGGTTTGGGTGAAACCATTGAAGCTGGTGGGTGTAACAGCAGGCCCTCATTCAGAATAAATGTGAAAAGCAGCTAAGCTCCTTTTGGAGTAAGATACCTGAAATATGAGCCACCTCCAAAAAACACAGGACCCATAGCAAGGAGCTGTGCTAGGAGAGCAAACACAGGGGGCTGGGTATTGTTTGGTAGAGCTTTGTGCGTGCACACAAATGTGTATGAATAGGAGAAACATTGCAAAGGCAAACAGAGGAGTAAGCACCAGACATAGCACTTGTAACAAGACTGTGAACTTGTAATGGGACAGTGAGAACAAAGCTAAGAGAGGGGGCTTTTGGGCAGAGTGCTAGCTGGAAAGGGCCTTGAAACTGAGCAAAGAGACTTCCTCCTGTTTGAGTCTTACTTTGTTCAGGGAAACAGGACTTGTTCATTTACAAGATTGCAATATCAATTTCTCTTCCTAACAGAAACAACCTGCAAGACACTGAATATAAAACACAAGAAAGTTGGAGGGGAAAAAAATTGTCCTGCAAAACAGAAATGATGAAGACAAAAACTGAAAGTGACACAAGAAAAGATAAGACAGCTGAGAAAAAGGAAATATGGAGCTGGGGACAAGGGGAAAGAACAAATAAGAATTTTTTTTATAAGTTCTGTGGCAAATTGCCAGCACTACTATGATGAGTCTCGCGCTCTCTCTTCTTGGGGGGGGGGGGAGGTGTTTTCAGGGCACCGTTTCTTGCCCTGAACTGGGATATTAACTGCCCCACTAGTGTCCTAGAGGAGGGGAGTGGAGAGGGAGGGACCCGGGCCCGCCCTCTACTCCGGGTCCCAGCCCAGGGGCCCTAGGGATAGCGGTAAACCACTTGAACTAGCGGTTCCTTCCCCTGGGCTACTTCCCTCTCCTGCTCTTCAGCTTGTGGGGGCTTCCTGTCGTCCTTCTGCACAAGCCAGGTGTCCCTTTACCTAGGGTCTTGGTCTTCTTAGCCCACCACAGCACTTCTCCAAACTTTCCTCTGCTTTCCTCCAAACTGCTCTCTGCTCCAACACCAATCCTCTCTGCTCCAACTCCTTCCTCTGTCTGATTGAAGCAGGGGGTTTTTATCAGGTGACTGGCTTCAGGTGCTCTAATTGGCTTCAGGTGCTTTAATTTATAGCAAACTTTCTTCCCTCTACAGGGAATAAGGCTCCCTTCTAACCCTCTCCTGCTGCCCTCTGGCCATGCTGTATCACATATCCTCCCCCCCTCACTCCCCCGCTCAACACCATGGGGTTGGGCTACTTGGGACGAGAGGCAGTGCTGTCGTGATAGGCCATCAGCATTGCCGTGTTGGCTTCTGGCCCTATGCTGTACCCGGAAATGGAAGGGCTGCCGGGATAGGAACCACCTAGTCACTCTTGCATTCCTCTCCTTGTTTCTGTGCATCCACTGGAGTGGGGCGTGGTCTGTCACGAGGGTAAACCGCCGCCCCAGTAGGTAGTAGCGGAGTCTCCATAGCCAATTTTACTGCCAGACATTCCTTTTCAACGACGGCGTACTTTTGTTCACTGGGGAGGAGTTTCCGGCTGAGGTACAAGATTGGGTGTTCCTCCTCCCCTACCATCTGCGAAAGGACGGCTCCTAGCCCTACCTCCGAGGCATCTGTTTGTAGGATGAATTCCTTCTCGAAGTCTGGGGCTATGAATACTGGATGGCAGCAGAGGGCTGTCCTTAAATCTGCAAATGCTTCTTCCGCTGTATCAGTCCACTTTATTATCTCGGGGCCCCGAGCCTTTATCAGATCCGTCAATGGCCCTGCTCTTGTGGCGAAATGAGGGATGAATCTCCGATAGTATCCTACTATCCCTAGAAATGCTCTGACCTGCTTTTTGTGGACTGGTCGAGGCCAACCTTGTATTGCCTCCACTTTGTTCCATTGGGGTTTCACCAAACCTCTCCCTACTTCATACCCGAGGTATCTGGCCTCAGCTAGTCCTATCACGCACTTGAGAGGGTTGGCAGTGAGGCCGGCCTTCCGCAAGGCGTCTAGCACTGCTTCTACTTTTCCTAGGTGCGTTTCCCAGTCAGGGCTATGGATGACTATGTCGTCTAGATAGGCGGCAGCATACTTGGCATGGGGTCGCAGCAATTTATCCATAAGTCGTTGGAATGTTGCAGGGGCCCCATGGAGTCCGAAAGGGAGGACAGTGTATTGGAACAGGCCATCAGGTGTAGAGAAGGCAGTCTTTTCCTTGGCATTCTCAGCTGGGGGAATTTGCCAATATCCTTTGGTCAGATCCAGAGTGGTTAGGTATCGGGCCTTGCCTATCTGATCAACCAGCTTGTCAATGCATGGTATCGAATAGGCATCGAATTGGGATACTTCATTCAACTTCCAGAAGTCGTTGCAAAACCTCAGGGTGCCATCAGTCTTGGGGACTAGGATGATAGGGCTGGACCACTGACTGTGGGATTCTTCAATAACCCCGAGTTCCAGCATCTTCTTCACTTCCATCCTAATTTCTTCCCTTTTAGCTTCTGGTATTCGGTACGGTCTTATCGTCACCCTTACTCCGGGGCTGCATACACAAACAGGATAGCTCAGTGGTTTGAGCATTGGCCTGCTAAACCCAGGGTTGAGAGGCAAAAATCTGCCAGGGATGGTACTTGGTCCTGCTGTGAAGGCAGGGGACTGGACTCAATGACCTTTCAAGGTCCCTGCCAGTTCTAGATTCTATGAATACAAGAAGCTGTGGGAGAGCCAGCTTTCCCTGACACACCTCTGACTCCAAGCAGCTCCATAACCAAGCCTCTGTATTTTTCCTTTCTGTTATTACAGGCTCAAAGCAGAAAAGGAAAAAAAAGAAGTGATTCTGGCTGTTGATATATGCTCAGCAACCTGACCTGGTCACTCCTGGACCTCCATCAGGCAGCCATGAAGATCACAGTAAGAGGTGTTTCTCACCCTGCTTTGGCAGGGGTGGGATCTGTTGAAGCCTTTTTTTGTTTTGGGAGGTGGGGCAGCTTGCACACCAAGGCAGATGCTCACACCCTGAAACTCAGTACTCCCAGCATTGGAAACTTTGGCTTGAAAGCTGGTATCCTCATTATAAAGGGCATTTAGAACATCAACTCAGACAGCATCAGTGCTTCCTGAAGCCCTTTTGAAACACCAGACCACCTTGTTGCCTAGACAGCTGGAGAACTATTCAAGTGGATGCAGACTGAAGAAGGCTGCTATTTGGACTCAGATGAGCCAGAAGTTTCTTATGATACCACCCTATCTCCCAATGAGAATATAGTAGAAATAGAGGGGGTTCAGAGACTGGTGACAATAATTAAAGACATGGGAAGACAATCTCCCTTTATATGGACAAATACATTGGCATCATCATGTAGAGAGAACTACAGATGAGGACACAATAAGGATATCCAAAATAATGAATGGTATAGAAAAAAACTCAAGCCAGGCATTCCTGTTTCCTTGTTTTTATAGAAGACAGAGAGGGTATTTAAGGATTTAAAACTGATACAGGGAAACTTTTTGAAAACAATGCATAATTAGACCAGGAAATTCATTGCTATAGGAGATCACTGAGGGCAAAAATTTAAAGGAATCACAAAAAGGATTAGACATTTATGAGAACATTCACAGTTATATTGATCTAATGTATTATATCCTTTATGGCTTTTTTCTAAATCTTCATGTTTCAGGGCATGAGCCAATTTCTAACTTACCCCAGGGCAGATTCCATAATTGCCTACTTGGAGGATGAAATCGCTTGATCTTCCTCCGAAGCATCTGTACTGAAGCCACTATAGGAGAGAGGTTATTGAGTTACATTGACTATTGGTCTACTCGCTATGGCAATTCTTATGTTCTCATTTGCTAGTTTTTACTTATGTACTTGATTTTACTCACTGGCTCATTTGTTTTCCTCTAGTTCTGGGCACATTCTACAGGCTTGTATATTATGCCTGATGCTAAGTTTACCACACTCAGGTTCCCAGAATACTGGACCCTACAAACCAGTCTCAGGATCTTGCTTCTGTCCCCCACACTGGTCCCAGCATATCAGAATACGAGACGTTTACCTCATATCTGATTTGAGAATTTCTGTTCACTCAGACTACATTTCCATGTAGCTTGAGGTGATGAAATTGCAAGGTGGAAAATGCTTCCAGTTCCACCCAAGACAACTTCCAGGGCAGTTTTTTAGTGTCCCCAGTCCAAGACTTTTCCTACCTGGTCCTAGACTCTAAGGGTATGTCTACACTACGAAATTAGGTCGAAATTATAGAAGTCGGTTTTATAGAAATCGTTTTTATACAGTCGATTGTGTGTGTCCCCACACAAAATGCTCTAAGTGCATTAAGTCGGCGGACTTCGTCCACAGTACCGAGGCTAGCGTCGACTTCTGGAGCGTTGCACTGTGGGTAGCTATCCCACAGTTCCCGCAGTCTCCGCCGCCCATTGGAATTCTGGGTTGAGATCCCAATGCCTGATGGGGCAAAAACAGTGTCGCGGGTGATTCTGGGTACATGTCGTCAGGCCCCCACTCCCTCCCTCCCTCCCTCCCTCCCTCCGTGAAAGCAACAGCAGACAATCGTTTCGCGCCTTTTTTCTGCCCAGACGCCATAGCACTGGGATCATGGAGCCCGCTCAGATCACCGCGGCAATTATGAGCACTATGACAACCACGCGCATTATCCTGGAGTATATGCATAGCCGGAACCTGTCAAAGCAAAACCAGGAGGAGGAGGAGGAGGAGGCAACAGCAGCGCAGAGGCAACAGCAGCGCGGTGACGAGAGTGATGAGGAAATAGACATAGACTTCTCACAAAGTACGGGCCACAGCAATGTGAAAATCATGGTGGTAATGGGGCAGGTTCATGCCGTGGAACGCCGATTCTGGGCCCGGGAAACAAGCACAGACTGGTGGGACCGCATAGTGCTGCAGGTGTGGGACGATTCCCAGTGGCTGCGAAACTTTCGCATGCGTAAGGGCACTTTCATGGAACTTTGTGACTTGCTTTCCCCTGCCCTGAAGCGCCAGAATACCAAGATGAGAGCAGCCCTGACAGTTGAGAAGCGAGTGGCCATAGCCCTGTGGAAGCTTGCAACGCCAGACAGCTACCGGTCAGTCGGACATCAATTTGGAGTGGGCAAATCTACTGTGGGGGCTGCTGTGATTCAAGTAGCCAGGGCAATCAAAGAGCTGCTGATATCAAGGGTAGTGACTCTGGGAAATGTGCAGGTCATAGTGGATGGCTTTGCTGCAATGGGATTCCCTAACTGTGGTGGGGCGATAGATGGAACCCATATCCCTATCTTGGCACCGGAGCACCAAGCCAGCGAGTACATAAACCGAAAGGGGTACTTTTCAATGCTGCTGCAAGCACTGGTGGATCACAAGGGACGTTTTACCAACATCAACGTGGGATGGCCAGGAAAGGTACATGACGCTCGCGTCTTCAGGAACTCTGGTCTGTTTCAAAAGCTGCAGGAAGGGACTTTCTTCCCAGACCAGAAAATAACCGTTGGGGATGTTGAAATGCCTATAGTTATCCTTGGGGACCCAGCCTACCCCTTAATGCCATGGCTCATGAAGCCATACACAGGCAGCCTGGACAGTAGTCAGGACCTGTTCAACTACAGGCTGAGCAAGTGCAGAATGGTGGTAGAATGTGCATTTGGACGTTTAAAAGCGCGCTGGCGCAGTTTACTGACTCGGTTAGACCTCAGCGAAAACAATATTCCCATTGTTATTACTGCTTGTTGTGCGCTCCACAATATCTGTGAGAGTAAGGGGGAGACGTTTATGGCGGGGTGGGAGGCTGAGGCAAATCGCCTGGCCGCTAATTACGCGCAGCCAGACACCAGGGCGATTAGAAGAGTACAGCAGGGTGCGGTGCGCATCAGAGAAGCTTTGAAAACCAGTTTCATGACTGGCCAGGCTACGGTGTGAAAGTTCTGTTTGTTTCTCCTTGATGAACCTCCCCCCCGCCCCCGCCCGGTTCACTCTACTTCACTGTAAGCTAGACACCCTCCCCTCCCCCCTTCGATCACCGCTTGCAGAGGCAATAAAGTCATTGTTACTTCAAATTCATGCATTCTTTATTAATTCACACAAATAGGAGGATAACTGCCAAGGTAGCCCAGGAGGGATGGGGGAGGAGGGAAGCGCTGGGTGGGGTGGGGGAGGAGGGAAGGACAAGGACACCGTGCACTATAAAACTTTAAAACTTTAAAAATTAGAAACTTCAAAACTTATTGAAGGCCAGCCTTCTGCTGCTTGAGCAATCCTCTGGGGTGGAGTGGCTGGGTGGCCGGAGGCCCCCCCACCGCGTTCTTGGGCGTCTGGGTGAGGACGCCATGGAACTTGGGGAGGAGGGCTGTTGGTTACACAGGGGCTGTAGTGGCGGTCTGTGCTCCTGCTGCCTTTCTTGCAGCTCAACCATACGCTGGAGCATCTCACTTTGATGCTCCAGCAGTCGGAGCATGGACTCCTGCCTTCTGTTCTCAATCTGACGCCACCTCTCAGATTCAGCCCGCGATTCAGCACGCAACCTCTCCGATTCAGCACGCGATTCAGCCCGCCACCTCTCCTCGCGTTCAAACTGTGCTTTTCTGCAGTCAGACATTGTCTGCCTCCAAGCATTCTGCTGAACCCTGTCAGCGTGGGAGGCCGTCTGGAGCTCCGAGAACATTTCATCCCGAGTTCTCTTCTTCCTCCTTCTAATCTTCACTAGCCTCTGCGAAGGAGAAACATTTGCAGCTGGTGGGGGAAAAGGGAGATAGGTAGTTAAAAAGACACATTTTAGAGAACAATAGGATCACTCTTTCCCGTTAAACCTTGCTGTTCACATTACATAGCACAAATGCTTTCGTTACAAGGTCGTATTTTGCCTCTATTTATATTGAGGGTCTGCCGATTTGGTGTGAGAGATCACTCACGCAGGGCCAGGCAACAGAATTCGGCTTGCAGGCAGCCATGGTAAGCCACAGTCTTTTGGCTTCTTTAACCTTAATAACATGTGGGAATGGTTTCAAACAGCAGCACCCTCATTTTCCATACCAAGCAGCCGTTGGGTTGGCCATTTAAAATGGTATGGCAATTTAAAAGGAGGGAGGGATGCGGTTGCCGGGTTAACGTGCAGCACAAACCCAACTAACCCCCCCCCCCCCCCCCACACACACCCAATTCCCTGGGATGATCACTTCACCCCTCCCCCCACCGCGTGGCTAACAGTGGGGAACATTTCTGTTCAGCCGAGCAGGAACGGGCACTCTGAATGTCCCCTTAATAAAAGCACCCTATTTCAACCAGGTGACCATGAATGATATCACTCTCCTGAGGATAACACAGAGAGATAAGGAATGGATGTTGTCTGAATGCCAGCAAACACCGGGACCATACGCTGCCATGCTTTGCTATGCAATGATTCCAGACTACGTGCTACTGGCCTGGCGTGGTAAAGTGTCCTACCATGGCGGACGGAATAAGGCAGCCCTCCCCAGAAACCTTTTGCAAAGGCTTTGGGAGTACATCCAGGAGAGCTTTCTGGAGATGTCCCTGGAGGATTTCCGCTCCATCCCCATACACGTTAACAGACTTTTCCAGTAGCTGTCCTGGCCGTGAATGCCAGGGCAAATTAATCATTAAACACGCTTGCTTTTAAACCATGTGTAATATTTACAAAGGTACACTCACCAGAGGTCCCTTCTCCGGGGTCTGCGAGCACGCTTTGGGATTCGGTGGGTTCGGGGTTTACTGGCTCCAGGTCCAGGGTGATAAACAGATCCTGGCTGTTGGGGAAAACGGTTTCTCTGCCTCCTTGCTGTGAGCCATCTCCCGTCTGTTCATCATCATCGTCTTCCTCGTCCCCAGAACCCGCTTCTGTGTTGCGTGAGTCTCCATTGACGGAGTCATAGCACAGGGTTGGGATAGTGGTGGCTGCACCCCCTAGCATGGCATGCAGCTCGGCGTAGAAGCGGCATGTCTGCGGCTGTGCCCCGGACCTTCCGTTTGCCTCTCTGGTTTTCTGGTAGGCTTGCCTTAGCTCCTTAATTTTCACGCGGCACTGCTGTGCATCCCTGTTATGGCCTCTGTCCTTCATGCCCTTTGAGACTTTTTCAAATGTTTTTGCATTTCTTTTACTGCTACGGAGTTCCGCTAGCACGGATTCGTCTCCCCATATGGCGATCAGATCCCGTACCTCCCGTTCGGTCCATGCTGGAGCTCTTCTGCGATCCTGGGACTCCATCATGGTTACCTGTGCTGATGAGCTCTGCGTGGTCACCTGTGCTCTCCACGCTGGGCAAACAGGAAATGAAATTCAAACGTTCGCGGGGCTTTTCCTGTCTACCTGGCCAGTGCATCCGAGTTCAGATTGATGTCCAGAGCGGTCACAATGGTGCACTGTGGGATAGTTCCCGGAGGCCAATACCATCGAATTGCGGCCACACTAACCCTAATTCGAAATGGCAAAACCGATTTCAGCGCTACTCCCGTCGTCGGAGGTGGTGTAAAGAAATCGATTTAAAGAGCCCTTTAAGTCGAATAAAAGGGCTTAATTGTGTGGACGAGTCCAGGCTTAAATCGAGGTAACGCTACTAAATTCGACCTAAAGTCGTAGTGTAGACCAGGCCTAAGAAGCCCACGAACACAATTTATGAGAATCATATTGTCTGTCTGGATTTCTGGATTCAGCCCAAGTCTATTAGAGCAGACATGAGTGGTTCAAGAGTTAAGTAAAGCGTAGCTCCATAGGCATGATTCCACCTACCCTCTACAGCCTCAAAACCAGAGATACTCACATAGCTGCTGCACCTCATGTAATCACATACCATTAACTGGCAATTTTGCCTCATATGCCCTAGTCTTCCATTTAAACCAAATGGGAGGACATACAGTCTGAGAGCCCTCATCCAGTGACCCCTTTGCTGTAAAGCCCTGTCTGTGGTTTTTTCCTTTTGAACACCAAGCTCCTTTCACCACCAGCAGTGGTGGCTCTTTCATCTATTCAGGACTTAATGTTTCTACTCTGAGATGTTACAATCTAGACACTCATTGGGCCATTCAAATAGTCTGTCTTCTACACATCCTCTGCTAGTGCCAGGAGACCCAGGTTTGGGAGTCCCCAGGCAAGACTACATAACACTATCACAGGGTGCACCACTCAGCACTGGTCTAGCTCCTCCTCCTGGTCACTCTGGGGAGGAGTGCAAGAGGCCAACACCCCTGGCTGCAGTTTGCACACCATCACTCCAACTCTGGTCTGCAGTGCCTCTCTCACTCCAGGACCCTCAGCATCTCCTTCACAACTTAGCCCTCCAGCTAAGTCATTCAGCATTCCCCCTTGTGGTATAGTCCCTCAACAATCCTAAGCAGTCTTCCCATTCACTGCCTCAATTTTATGCCATGTGCTCAGTGGCTGGTAGGGGAACCCAGGCCCACCTTCTTCTCCAAGTTCCAGTCCAGGGACCCTCAGCTCAGCAGTTCTAGGCATCCTCTCTCTGCCTTCACTAGACTACTTCCTACCACGCTGGTTTCTCCTCTCTCAGGATATGTGTACCAGCTCCAAAAATCCTCCTCCTCTAGGAATAGCAGTTGCTTGCCTTCCTGCTGCCTTTCCCTGCAGCCCAGTCTGTAGCCTGCTACCTGGCTTTATAGGCCCTGCTTGTTCCTGCACAGGTGAGCCTCTCTAATTAACTTCCTCCAGCCTAAAACTTCCCTGTTTGCAACCTAATTAGCTGATTGGGCCCACCTGGCCCAATTCACCTCTTGCAGGGCCAGTATGGGCAGCTCATCCAATCACAAGCACTCAAAGGATTGGAGTCTGTTGTGCCCTTAATTGAGTGAGTTTTGGGTCAAAGCCACCACACAGTCCCATCCCATGGGTGCTTGGCCAGAGCACAAGATAAAAATGGGATTTACATTACTAACACTCAGAAGAGAACAGTGGGAAATGCCACATGGCAGTCAATTCTAAATCAAATCATCATCTGGGCTAAACAACTGGGACTAGGTTCACAAGAAGGACATATGCATGGCAACACATGCCTTTTAGGTGCTCTCTCATCTAGTGAAATCCACAAGACCAAGTTAGGCATCCAGGCTCCCCATACAAGTCGTGGGGAGAGTTAGATGCCTAAAAAGGGATTCAATGAAGCCAGCAGACTTCATAAAGGTCCTTAGTTTTATGGGCTGCCTATTCATAAAAGGTTAAAATAGGAAAATAAACACACCAGAAGTACATATGGTTGTAGCAGTCTCTCAGAAATGCAGAGCAGTTTTTTCCTAGCAGGAGCCTTCCTAGAAGACTTGTCTTTTGTGTATGTACTTTTGAAAATTTGCATCAGTCTTGCTTCCTTCCCCTGGGCTAGTATGAGAACTCCTCTAGCTCCTAACCTCCCAATCTTCAGAAAGAGGATTCCTCCCTTCATAAGAAGGCTGAGATGTGGATACCATAATCCTAGAGCCCACCCTTGAATGTCAAAGGATCTGTGTTATCCATCACACTTGCCCTCCCCAAATACTTAGTTTGCTTTCTGTTGATTTTAATTCAGGTAAGTTGTAGTCTATGTGGTATCATGGAAGACAAAGCTTTTGCTTCTCTGTGGGAAATTCCTGGAGCAGTCAAAAAAAAAATCCTCAATCCTGTTAAAATTAGGTCTTTCATTGGCAGCTTCTTTTGAAGCTTATCCAGCGGTACAAAATACAATTTCTTCATTCTGTGGTTGTGCAGCAGAATATGTCAGTGCTGGCTGAAGTGAAAACTTTGTTCTGGATGTCAAGCGATAGCTTTTTGTCCTCTCTCTGGGGTGTATTGTCTTTTAAATTCAGGCAGATGATATTTGCAGTATCTCTGACTTCACAAATCTATTCAGGAAAGTTATTAGAAGTATGTTCTTCTGTACCTACCGCACCATCAAATCTTCTGCTAGAAAAGATAGTGGGACAGATTTTCAAAACTGTCCACCTAGGGAACTGGTCCATGCTAAGAACCAAGTGGTCCCCTAGTATGCTTGTAAAACACATGTCCACACACAAGCATGATCTAAACAGTTTTCAAGCATGCCAAATACTGCTTGGATTAGACTTGTATTACTCAGGATTAAATACTGGTTTAGACTAAACCATTTCAGTCTGCCCCATTGTAGCATTAATGCAGACCTGTCAACTTTACATGTTAGATTATAGGTTTGCAGACCCTGCAGGCAAAACTCATCAGTTTACAGTAAAAGCCTCTTTGACTGGTTGTTCTTCTCCATTCCACTGCCTCTTCTGGAAGGACAGCAAATCAGAGCTCCTACAGTAGGCAGTCAGAGGCTGAGTGCTCCCACTCTCCTCAGGAACTGACAGAATTTTTGGGGGAAGGGGAAGGGGAGAGGAGTACACAATACCATTTTCACAGGAGGGGCAGGGAAGGAAGCAAAAAGATCTCAGCAGCTCAAGGTGTCTCTGCTCACTCTTCCCCACTTGGAAAAATAGGTCTGTTCTTATCCACTCCATTCTTCTCCTCAGGGTGGATTTGATTTAAATCAAATTGATTTAAATCATGATTTAAATCACTAGTCAGGAAGACTCAATTTAATCATGGTTTTCTACATTAAAGTGCATTCTTGTTGGTTGTTATAACCTTAATACATATTCTTCACAACTCAGAGATAGATGTAGGTTTAATTTTTAGAAAGTACACACTATACATTTTTAAAGTGATTTATTTTGAAAACTTTACAGATTAGTTTTACAGCTATATCAGAAAATGAATGATTGTTTGGTTATTTCATTTAACAAAGGTAATTGAAGAAGATTTATGAAGTCAAAATATTCTTCCTACACCGGCAGAAGAAGCTACTGCTGTTAAAAGTGAGATTATCACTTCAACAGTCTCTGAATCCAAGTGCTTAAGTGACTTCCACCAGTTCACTGGTGTGACTTTCTTTAAAATATCGTCAGCAAACATATATTTCTTGAATGGTTCACCCTTAGCTCTGAAGTTTATTGTAGTTGCCGTTATGGAGGGATGATTGCTGGATGTCCACGTCATAGCCAACTCCTCTTCTTCACCAGTTAAGGTTTGACCCTGGTACCAAATATTGAGAATATTTGCAAGAAAATGAGCTTTAGATAGTGCTTGCCCATATGTTTTTTTAATGCTTGTAATTTAATTCTGTCATTGCCTATTTCTCTTTTTAAGATCTCACTCAGTTCCTTCCAAATTTCAACAGCGTCAGCAATAAAACAGCTATTTCCCTGCATTTTGTTCAAGGCTACAGAAATAGGCTTCAGGATACGCAGCATGTGTTCAACATTTCTCTTAAGCCCAATGTTGAGAACTTTGGCTTTGACAGTGTGTGAAAGTAGAATGAATTATATTGTAGAAGTAGAATAAATTAAAGAAATGCTGTATGTTCCTTTAAGCAGGAATGAGAAATGTTGAGATAAAGTTGTCAGGAAGAGGAACATTAAGGTATTGAACAATGGGTCCACTTAAGCTGATGGTGGGACATTAACAGGAAATTGGTGAGAGTTAATAAGGACATGAAATATGTGTCTAGCCCCAGGTAAATTTATCAGTTCTGCTCCCTTTGTAATCTTGTTAATTTCGCGCCCTTTTATCTGTATAAATAAGGTGGTTTGAGCCTTGTATGGGGCTCACATTTTCTGGGTGTATTAGCAGAGCGCTTTTGCTAATAAACAGAGTGGTCTGACAAATTGTGAGTCCTGAGTCTGACTTTGACAATTTGGAGGTCCCACTGAGATGGCAACCGTCTTCGCTGGAGCCGTGTGATTCCTGACCATTTTTGCAGGACGACCGTGGCAGCCGGCACCTGGGCATTTGGCCCGAGCGGTCCTCCGCCGGAACGGAAAGGTGCATGAGCACAGTGAAGTCTACGCCATCGAACCTGTTGGTTCCCACTCTGTTCTGGTAGGGATCCCGGGATCTGACATCAGGAATCTGATCAGGTAATTATTTCTGTGTTTTTTCCGGACTGAGGACTGTCCTGTCTCTGTGTCTATCTGTCCTCCTGTGGAGTGTTTGAGTCTGAGTGCCGTCTCCGTCCGGGGATCGGCCGACCAAGGGGTTCCTGTCCCCGCGGCCTGAGTGAGTGAAATCTGCACAATCGCAGCCGCACCGCAACTTGGGTAAAACCTTTGGTGTAAAAGCAAGGGCGATTGAGGCAGTAGCCTGTGGGCTCCTTTTGTGTGTTGCACCGGGCATCGCTCTGACAAACCCGAATTTCCTTCTTGTGCGATTGGTGTGTGTGAAGTCCTCCTGTATGGGTAACCAGACGTCTAAGTCAGGACAGTTCCCTAAAGGAACACCGGCTCATTTTATGCATTTTAGGAAGGGTCCAGACTCCTGTAAATTTCTGGAAAAATGGTCTAGGTTAACTCAGGGGAATCCCAAAACTCAGTGGCCACTGTTAGGATGTTGGGACAAAGACCGAGTGGACGTCTTAAAAGACAAACTCGGCCAACCTGAAACTAAATTGGCTAGAGGAGAGGTTGATTGTTTCATGCAGTGGTGGGAAGAGGCAAATCGTAGGTGGAGAAAATCGAAACTCGCCTCTCTCAAAGATTCTAATGATAAGTTAAAAGCTTTATTGGAAGCCTCCTCTCCCACCACCAGACCGAGCGCTCTCCTTTACCCCGTTCTCCGAGAAGACTCGGATCGATCCCGACCCCCTTCATACTCCCATCTCATTGTGGAAGAGGATGAAGAAAGCCCCTTGTTAAATTCTGGGGACGACGATGAGGAAGACGCATTAATTGGCTTGGCAGCCTTGCGTCGGATCAATAGACGGTCACCAACCTCCCCAGTTCAGGAACAACTCTCAGAGGTCTCCAGTTCAGGCCAGTCCGGATTGTCCGATACCGCCCAGATCCATTCCTCCGGTACCACTCAGACCCGTAAAGAAAAACCCCCCGTTCCCCCAAAACCCTCCAGTCTGCCTGACTCCTCTGTTTTCCCTCATACATATGAAGATAGCCTAGATAACGATTGGGCCCACCGCTTGCACTCTGGCTCTAAAACTGTCCAGGCTCCCCTCCGAATCCTGCATACTGGGGGCCAACAAGGGAGTCCCACTTGGAGCTATAAACCCTGGACTCGTACAGAGCTCCATTCAATTGTAAAAGGCTTTCCGAAGCCCCTGGAAAATCCTACCAAATTCGCAGAGGAATTTTTGTTAGTGTGCGACACCTGTGAACCCTCTGAGGCAGACCTGCTGCAGCTGTGCAAGCTACTTGTAACCCCAGCGAGCATGAAAAATGGCTCACAGCAGCAAATTGGCCCGCCAGTGAGCGCCACTCTAATTTGCCAGACACTGGTCCTGACGCTGCCTACGGAACAAATGTAAAGGCCGAGCTAAACACCTACAAGAGGCCATTCCTCGCGTATCAACTCCTAAAACCTACTGGACGACCATACATTGCTGTAAACAGCGACAGGGAGAAAGCCCAGGCAACTATCGCACCCGGCTGACTGATGTTTTTCTGCAACATTCTGGTATACAGCAACCGGGTGAAAATGAACAGGGCGCCCTGGCTCATGCGTTTGTTAATGGCCTCCTATCTGCTATTGGCAGTATGCTAAAGTGAATAAGTGTTGGGTGGGAGACCGAAATCATGGACAAATTGCAAGCAGTGGCAGAGCACTGCCACCGCACTCTAAAAGGAAAGGAGGAACAGTCCTCCCAAAAGTTAATGGCCCTGCAAATACAGCATTATTCAGGGCAGGGCGGACAGTACCGGGGACGGGGAGGGTTCCAAGGATGGGGACGTGGTCATGGGAGGGGCCGTGGAACTGGATTTTCGGGTTTTGGGGATGTTTGTAATTACTGTAAGCTACTTACAAATCCCCCAGTCCTCTCTGAGTGATTCTGTGGCCTCCCTGCTGTCTGAAACTTCCCTTTCCACTCCGGTCCCCTGTTGCCCATTAATCCCGTCCCTTGAACACCTAATTTCTCAGGTCCCATCCTCTCTGTGGCCAACCCACCCATCTGAAGTGGGCCACTTAAATACTGACCCCATCTGCATTACCGTTGACTCCTCCAAACCCCTGCCTTGCCTGTCTCAATACCCTTTAAATCCCGAAGCAGAGGCTGGCATTGCTCCGGTCATAACCGCCCTGCGGGAACAAGGCATTATTGTTCCCTGCTCCAGCCCCTGTAACACCCCTATCCTCCCAGTTCAAAAAGCTGATGGTAAATCGTGCCTCTGTCACATACCTTGGCTTTCTCCTCTCCCAGCGTTCCTGTACACTTTCTCCCGCCCGCATCCAAGCTATCTTTAGCTTTCCCCAACCCTGCTCCCCACGCCAGGTCCGAAAGTTTTTGGGCATGGCTGGATTTTGCAGGCAATGAATTCCCCAATATGCCTCCCTTGCAAAACCTCTCCAGAACTCACTCGGTTCTCTGTGCCTGACCCCATGCCGTGGCCCCCTGAGGCCGACTCTGCCTTTGTTTCCCTCAAACAGGGTTTGGCTTCTGCCCCCGCTTTAAGGCTGCCTAACTATTCTAAGCCTTTTACCCTTTTCTGCCACGAACAATCTAGGTGTGCACTTGAAGTTCTCACTCAGATGCACGGAGACAAGAACTGCCCAGTGGCTTATTTCTCTGCCACTTTGGACCCTGTTGCCCAAGGCTTGCCCCCCTGCCTGCGCGCTGTGGCTGCCGCGGTGCGCCTAGTCGAAATGTCCAAATCCCTTGTCCTCCACTCTCCTCTTACCCTCATGGTCCCTCACTCTGTAAAAACTCTCCTGCTACAACGTAACACAGCCCACCTCTCCTCCACCCGCCTCACCAGGTACAAACTTTTACTGCTGTCGGCTTCGCATATTACCGTAAAGCGTTGTTCTCAGTTAAACCCTGCCACTCTCCTTCCTTTGTCTAATGATGATAAACCCCATGACTGCCTTGCAACTGTCTCTGCTGTTACCGTCCCGTGCTCTGACCTTTCTGATGCCCCTCTCCCTAATTCTGACCTGTGTTTTGTTCACTGATGGTTCCTGTTTTCGAAACAACCAAGGTCATCTCCTTGCAGGATACGCTGTAGTGTCACTCTCTGAAACCCTAGAAGCTGCGCCTTTACCTTCTGTAACCTCAGCACAAGTCACCGAATTAGATGCGCTCACCTGTGCCTGCTTTTTGGTGGAGAAACGCTCCGCCATCATTTATACTAACTCCCGCTACGCTTTTGGGGTTGTACATAACTTTGGCACCCTCTGGCAAGCTCGGGGTTTCCTTACCTCCGCCGGTACCTTTTCAGTACCTGGATCGTATATTACATATCACACACCTGTTGCAGTGTCCCTACCACCCACAGAGCGCAGGTGTAGTTGAAAGACAAAATGGTATACTTAAGAATAAGCTTGCTAAAATTTTTAACTCTACAGGGTTAAGCTGGCCAGCAGCCTTACCATTGGCCCTTATGAAAATGCGGTCCACTCCATCCCAAAGGCATAAATTGAGTCCTTTTGAAATTGTTATGGGACGCCCTATGCGAGCTATGGCTACCATTACTCCAGTCCCAGACTTGAACTTGACTCACAGTACGCTCCTTCAATATTGCAAGGGACTAATGCAAGCTGTAAGTCACTTCCATTCATAGGTTCAAGCCGCCTGGCCGACGAAACCCACCTCTGATGCTTGCCACGACCTCGAGTCAGGTAATTGGGTCTACGTACGACACCACCATCGAAAACACGCCTTGGAGCCCCGGTGGAAGGGTCCTCATCAGGTACTGCTTACTACCCAAACGGCTGTTAAACTATCTGACATCGCAGCATGGATACATGCTTCGCAGTGTAAAAAGGCACCACCCCCAGCGAACCAATCATCACCTCAGGACCACGCAGAGTCAATTTTGACTCCAGAAAAAGACGTAGAGAAACAGCCTGCAATCCAGAAGCGGACAACGATCTAAAGCAAGGCCCAAGAAGATGCAGTAGCGAGCCTGGCGCCTGCTGCCTGATGGACGTAAAACCGTGACTGCGGTTCCCTCAGTTGAGGTTGTCAGAACCAGAAGGGCCTTGCCTCCAACATGCGCCTCTGGTGGCGCCTGTTCCTCGGCTGCTGGTGTCTTAAGGTCTGGGCAGTCCACAATAATAATTCTTTTATCCAGCAGCAAGTGTGGATAGCTCAGACCCTTAATATCTCTAATTGCTGGGTCTGCAGCCACATCCCAGCCCACTCTCAAGTTGGTGTTCCTGTCCTGGCAATCCCACTCAATTCCCCAGACCTCACTGAAGGACCTCGTCCGTTTAACAAAACATGGAACAGCAATGACACTTGGGAAGCGGTGGAAATAAATGTATCTAAATAAATAAGTGTGGTGGAGAAAAAAGGTCATGGGTGTTGGGTGTGTAATGGGACAGGGCTGGATCTGGGAAGAAGCAGTTGCCTTCAGCATATTGTGGCCAATGGTGTATGGGATTATTCGAACAAAACTAAAAAGTGGCGGGCTGGGTATGGGGATATAACTTTTTTCTCAACCTGGGATCAAACAGAAAAATCAATCTCACGTTCCCCCTACAGTAACCTTAGTAAAAACAATATAGTCTTTCAATGCCATGCAAATAACACCACTCCTCGTAAGAAAAATTACCATGTGCCCTTTGGGGGATATTATTCCTCCTTTGCAGGCACCTACGTGGCAAATGGGTGCAACCGACCTTTCCGGCCTTGATAGGGCATCATTGGGTTTGTGGGACCAAAGCTTATACCGCGTTACCAGCTAACTGGTCAGGTATCTGTTATCCCAACCGGCTCTTCCCACAATTCCGAGTGCTAAAGTCCTTCCCACAAAAAATGCCTCCGTAATTTCAGGCGGAAAAAAAGGGACTTATCAGATGCCCAATGGTATGTAAATAACGTAAGCCCCTTAACCTGGGAAGAGGCTATTGGCAGTTCCTTTATCCCATTTGAGGGAGTAATACACCATGCAAAAAGGCTCCTGAGGTTACAAGCAGTAGTTAAAATAATGGCAAATAAAACCGGATAAAGTTTAAGAGCCCTGGCCAAAAAAACAGGGGCGATCCGACAGATGGCCCTCCAAAACCGTCAGGCATTGAACATAGTGCTGGCGTCCAAAGGAGAAACCTGTGCTCTCATTGGAAAAGAATGTTGTGTGTATATACCTGACAACACCAATGAGGTAATAAATCGCGCTAGCCACTTAGAACAGATCGCATATCTTCCCCATAAAGAGCCGAGTTCTTTATGAAAGTGGCTAAGTAACCTGTTCAATTTCTCTGGCATAAGAGGCTGGTTGTTTCAGGGAGCCTTAATTATCCTGTTTGAAATCCTAATAATTTTTGTATGTTTTCAGTTAATCTCCTGTTGTATCCAAAATTGTGTAAGACATGCCACGCAGGTAGCTGCCCAAACCAGAGTGCTAATATAATAATTCTAAATATCGCTGATAAACAAAAAAACAAAGAACGGTTAATATGTGGAACCCAGTAACTGTTGGTCATTGCGTAGCTTGACCAAAAGGGATTGAGAAAGTAGAATGAATTATATTGTAGAAGTAGAATAAATTAAAGAAATGCTGTATTCCTTTAAGCAGGAATGAGGAATGTTGAGATAAAGTTGTCAGGAAGAGGAACATTAAGGTATTGAACAATGGGTCCACTTAAGCTGATGGTGGGACATGAACAGGAAATTGGTGAGAGTTAATAAGGACATGAAATATGTGTCTAGCCCCAGGTAAACTTATCAGTGCTGCTCCCTTTGTAATCTTGTTAATTTCGCGCCCTTTTATCTGTATAAATAAGGTGGTTTGAGCCTTGTATGGGGCTCACATTTTCTGGGTGTATTAGCAGAGCGCTTTTGCTAATAAACAGAGTGGTCTGACAAATTGTGAGTCCTGAGTCTGACTTTGACAAGTGCCATCTATTTTTTCAAAATTTGGTCATAAACTGTCATTGGATTAGGCCAGTTCGTGATATAGTGCTCAAAACAGTCCACTACTGAGTTCCATCACATATCTTGTGGGAGAGTTAGCTTGGTTCTTCCCACTTTTTTCAGAGCAGCTGCTGCAAAGTGGTTGTTACAGAAGTATTTTGCAATTTCAACAACATTGGCCTTTATTTCTGGAACACTGAAGTCTTTGGCTAGGAGATGCATCAAATGAGCACTGCAACCGTATGTTATTAGCTTGGGACTCTCTTCACTCTCGTCTGAATAATTTCTTCTCATCTTGATACATTTGCAGCATTGTCTGTGACCAAGCTGTGTACTAGACATTTTAATTTTTTTTCACAGTTTGTTATAGCTTTTACTGCTATTTCTTGTAAGTATTCTGCTGTGTGTGCATTTCCTGATGTATCAATTGTTTCTCCAAGGAAGACATTCCCTTCTTCTGTTGTCACACAAGCACAAACAACAGGATCATTGTGGACATTGCTCCACCCATCGAGACTCATCTTAACAATTTCACCCTCTAGACCTAGCACACTGCTCAATTTCTCTTTCATACACTTTAGCCAACAATTTGCCTGCAATATCGGCTCTGTTGGGTGGACTGTATCCTGGTCTTAATGACTGAACCATGTTAATGAAGTGTGGGTTCTCAATCATACGGAAAGAAGACTTTGTTGCATAAACAAACTGGGCAATTTTTTCATCAATGACCTCTTTTTGTAATCTGCTGGTTCTTATCACAAACTTAGCTATGGTTGTTTCTGGATGATGGAGGGTTTTTTTTCTTTTTGCTACAGGTGATGTACTGTGTCTATATGACAAACATTATGTGACTGAAACACTATCATTGGCGGATAACTCTGAAGCTATAGAAAATGATGGTGATCTTGAAGGTGGATAGTCTTCAGAATCCTGTATGTGTAGGATGGGTTCTCCTAAACAAAATAAGTCAATGCAGTTATTTAATTATTATTACCATCCTGCTCATTTAGTATTACTCATTGCATTCATTGACACTCAGGACTACTTTAAAGGTGAAACTGTAAAAGGAAGATCTGCCTATTTCAGCTATTTATTTTTTACCACAACTGCATCTAAAATGATAGTACCATAGAGTAACAACTATATTTTTTTGCTCAAACATGAAAATTCAAGAATATTCCAGAAGGAAGACAGGCAGTCCTTAAGAAAGAAGTATGAAATAAAAAAGTTTACCAACCTGAAGAGTCTGCATATTCAGACATCTTAAACGCAGCTTCCTCCTGAGAAGGAACGCTTCTCATGATGTTGTTTCATTCGGGCAACCAGGCCTTGCATTTCTTTGTTGCACTGTTTGCATTTTGCACACACATGCCTGTCTTATCCACAGGTAGAGGAACTTCATTAAAATAGTCCCAAACTCGGTCTCTTTTACGGCCCGCTGCCATTATAGGTTTTCCCTTCTAGTGAGAGAATGGTATGGTAGATTTCAGATCAATGAAGGCTACACACAGAAAGGTCTCAAGACTTCTGGAATAATGCTGCTCAAACAGTTTCACTTTTGTTTCTACTGCCTATCCATCCCTTCTCACATTTATCTCCAGACTTCTTCTCCTTGTCCAGATCTATTCCGCCCCCAACAATCTTCTATTCATTGAACTTTTTGAAACTTTGCACTTTTAAAGAGAGGTAAGGGATTAACGCTGTGTACACAGATTCTCAGAGGGACAATAGGGTTGA
Organism: Platysternon megacephalum; assembly: GCA_003942145.1. NCBI lineage: Eukaryota > Metazoa > Chordata > Testudines > Platysternidae > Platysternon > Platysternon megacephalum. Next base: position 5,410,590 of record QXTE01000093.1, on the reverse strand, counting down.
GGTCTGTTATTTCTCACTTCCATATATTTATTTAAAAATATTTTTGCTGTTAACAAGCATGTTATCTCTGGAGACACAAATCCACAATTTGAGAACTGCAAAACTAAGCATCTCTGATGGTATCTTCTAGACTGAGCACGGAGTCCAATTGGGTAGATAGAAAGATTAACCTAAATAATCTATACAGAAGCTCCTAGAACCCCACAAGATTAGGTCCCTAATCCATGAACTATTGGAACTCATTTACAAAACTTTTCTTAAACATTACACGAATATATTATCTCATACTATAGAATTAGAATTTATAATCCCTATTCCATGATGAGATATCTTTGAGCTATAATGTATCTTAATTAAAACTATCTTTAGATAGGTTTTTTCCTCAAAAAGCATTTTATCAAAAAATCCAATTTAAATTTAAAAAAATCTGATTTTTTTTATTTAAAAAAAAAATCATTTATTTTTTTTATTTAACAAAAAAAATCATTGATTTTTATCCACCCTGCTTCTCCTTTATATATCCCTCCAACACCAGGCCAGGCCAGGAAAGTGGAAAGAGGAGAACCCCCACTGGAGCTGTCCACACAAGCCAGGGAGGAGGTTGAAGAACCTCTATAACTAGTGTGTCGGGGCAGATGTGGGGGCAAAATATTAATTGATTTGGGAATGGGGGTACAGACCTGCTGGGTTGTAGCAGATGCGACTTTGGGGGCACATCATTAATTGATATAGATGTGATAAGTGCCTAATTGTTGGGGATGGACCGATGTGGGACTATGCTATACAGAATTAATTACTTGGCATTTTTGAGTTTTGTGAGGACTGTAAGCTGTTTGTGTCATCAGGTAGCACTTTATGCAAATGTGTAATTTCATGCAAATCAAATCTCTAATTTCTGTCACAAGATATTGACAAGTATGCCAGTCTGGATGGCACCAAGACAGGTTATACAATCTTCCTATTCATGTCCCACAGTGCACCAGTGGCCTTTAAAAAACCTTCTACAATTCACAGTTTCTGGGAGCTTTGTCAGGAATTGAGGAATACATATATAAAGAGTGGCCCTATTTGGACACAGGGCAAAACTGCAATAGTTCACAATTCAAAGTAAGCATGGCTAACATGGACTCACTGAACCATTTGTGCTTAAACTGGTGCAGTCACACTGTATCAAGGTCCCTGCCTCCAGAGTGCCCCAGGATGGCTCTGCAGCAGACCTGCCTCAATTTCCTTTCAGTCTGTGAGAGTTTTTGAAAAGCAGTGAAGTTTGGCTACTGCAGTGATTTGGCTCTCCTGCTAAGACATTTATTAAAAGTCCACCCATTCCATGGTACACCAGTTCAAAAAGAAAAACACAAAAACCCCACAGAGCCTACATCCCAGCCTCAAGTTGGGCCCAACTCCCCATCCTGAGGATCTGGTTTGTCTTCAGCTCAGACACTCTTCATAAAACCCTTGAGCTCAGTTTTCCATTTTAATCCCTTCCTGGGCTCTTTTCAGTTTCTCCCCATCAACTCCTCCTGGGCTCCTTTAGGTCACTCCTTCCTATTTTGCTGAGCAGCAACTCTCAGGGCTTCATTCCTGGGAGTCTTCTTTCTTCCCTGCTGGAGAAAATACCTCTGCTTCTCCTGAGGCTCTCTTATCTTTCCCTTATAGGTCTAATTAGACTTGATCATCACCAGGTTTAACTAAAACACTGCTAAAAATGCTTTCTGACACAGGAGACTTTTGTACACTAGTAGTTGGACTAGTTCTAACAGCAATTCAGTTAAAACTCATGGGAATTTTTTGGCAAATTTTTCCAGTGTAAACATGGCTTTTGATGTTTTGCAATGCCCAAATGCCCAAATATGTGCATATTCCCAGAAGCCTGTTTTGAAATTTGTCCCACTGTTGGTCACTCAGAGCAGTCTCTCAGAAGAAAGAAAATAGTTGTAGCTCCAGATCTCTTAATCAGCAACATACTGATTTCTGTCTTCCACTGCAACGTTAGAGCACCTGTTGAAAATAAACATTAAGTGGCTCCCTTTAAGCATTAAGTAAATTAATGTGCCTTTCAATATCTTTATAAAGACTTAGGCCAAAATTTTCAAACTTGGGTGCCTCGAACCTGTATTTAGGCACTTAAAAAGAAGTAGTCTGGCTTTCAAAAGTACTGAGTACCTGGAGTTACTATTGACTTCACTGGGAATTTGGTTTGTGAAAATCAGGCTACTTATATTTACGTGCCTAAATATAGTTTTAGGAGCCTAATTTTAGCACACGGGTTTGAAAATGTTGGCCTTATTCACTTTGTTCACTGTGTTTGATAAGTCATTTGTATTGCACCACAATTGGTACTAGCAGTATTCCCTATTTCACTTTGCACTGCCACTGAAGTAAAAGTAAAAGATATGAACCAGCATGTCTTCCACTGGTTTGGGAATGGCTTTGACAGCAGCCTTAGTTACCAAGTGGCACAAGGGTGTCACGCATGGAAGGCTATACACAGAAGCTGACATTTCTTTGACTCCCCTTAATACAGATTGTGCTTGCCAAACATTGCATATGCTGAGTCCAAGGAAAATCCAATTGCATTTGTCTCTAAAATGTTGGAATCCATGAAAGCTAAAATAATTGGTGCAAGACATTTTTCCACATTTGTAATGTTACACACAGGCTTTGAAAGAACATTATTCAAAAGTCTTGCTTCTTGATAAAACTATCTAATTATGACACAGACCTTCTTGTCATTGTTGGCATCATTATTTTCAACCACTGTAGCAGTGAATGGGTGCAGATCTGGCATGACTCATGAGTGACCATGTGTGATGCAATTACAGGGTTTTGTTGATTCATTCAGCTTTTGTTCTTCCACTAGAAAAAGATTTTGCAATACCTGAATTGGAGGAACAATCATCTTGACAAACTTTTTTAAATGGTTAGTAAAGTCAATAGGAATTCCATGTATATATGTTTTTTTCAGTGAAGGATTGTTAAACTGGATTTTAAGAAAAATGTTTGTATTCCCTTGGGGGGGAAATATGCTACTCACATGTTTTTCAGTCTGAAGGTGTTTCTTCGGGTCATTTAGATCAGAATTACCTGTGCAGAGGATTGAAAGTAGATCCCACAATAATCATGTTCCTCTTAAGTCTTCCCCCCTTCCTGATTTTACTACATTCTAGATTAAATTTAAGTAAAGGATTCAGTACTGCAAGTAGGATATATTTTAGAACTTGGAAGAACCATATTCTTCCATTAAATGAGCTTTTCCCATACTAAAGATGTATAAAACCAATAGGATGGATGGTACAAGCCCATAAATATATTGTAAAGAGTGTGTGTATATATATATATATACACACATATATATATATATATATATATATACACACACACACACACACTCTTTTTATATATAGAGAGAGAAAGGAAAACAAAAATGTAGTATTGAACCCCAGGCAAAGTAAATGTAGACCACAGAATTCTATACAGTGTGTATGTATTATAAAACAAATCTTTTCTCCTTCACATATAAATACACACTTTACCATCTGTTACCACAACTATCATACATCATAGACCATACACCACAATCTTAACCTTGACTCGCCCTTCTCCACAAACCTCTTTACCAAAACAGTACTGGCTGTGGAAGTTTAGTGTAGTTTTGTGCTGTGTTGGGAGAGAGTAGTTTCACAGATGGGATGATGGAACACTAGCACATATACTGAGCAGAGTTAAGGCTGTTGAGCATTTTCTGTAGTTTATGGTTGTGATAATGGTAAGATATATGCCTCTGAGTGGAGGAGAAAGAGGCTACGTACTTTTAATTTTCTTTATTTTGTGGGTTTGTGTCAGGTATGTTTTGTGTGGAGCAATTCTAACTGCTTCATAATTATTAATTTCCTTTGTTTTTTGTTCAATGCTTAAACAAATGTAGGGTTGGACAACAGGGGGGCAATCCCATGGAGGGATAGAAGTGCAACTGCTGATGGAGAAGTTAATTCTGCAGCAGCAGCACATGAATCTTGATGTGCCAGTGGCTGCACAAAATTCCTTGAATGTTAAGTGCACTGCACCTAAATCTCTTCCCATCTGGAGAATATAATCTGAAAAAAGCATAGCTCCCAATGGCTAACATTTTATATGTAGGCCCATTAAATTGATGCATATCCAGATCATCATGCTTACGAGTAAACATGGAGTTTGTCTGTTAGCAATCACTGGCACATAACATTTCAGTTATGACAAACAAAAGCTAAAAATTTATCTGAAATCCAGTTTTTTTCAACCCTAAAAATACACATTGCACCAGATCTACTAAAAATACAGCTCTCTACCAAAATTTGTGAAGATGGACAGTGTTTTTAAAGATATCAGTCAACAATGTATGATTATATTGCAGGGATCGTCAACCTTTGAGAAGTGGTGTGCCAAGTGCCAAGTCTTCATTAATGTAAGGTTTTGCGTGCCAGTAAAAGGTTTCACGTGCCAGACCGGCAGCGCAGGCGGCAGACGGAACCCCAGACTGGCAGTGGGCTGAGCCGCTCAGCCCGCTGCCAGTCTGGGATTCCGTCCCCGGCCCTCCGTTACTTTCTCAGTCTCCACAGTCCTCACCGTTGGACCACTGTCACTTCCAGACCACAGCGTCCACTTCTGGACACTGCCCTCCGGCTGTGCCCGCTCCGCTGGCTCTCCCCCCCCGTTCCAGGGGACCAACAGCTTCTGGTTCTATCACTCACCTCAGTGGCTCACAGCAGTCATCAGTCTAGCCCCTTCCTCCAAGGGCAAACTGCAGTCTGGCTTAGCCACTCTCATCACTGGCAAGTGGGGGGAAAGAGGGAGAGCCCAGGCCTGCCTGCTACTCTGGGCCCCGACTCAGGGACCCTCTAGCAGCAGCCACTTACTGCCCTCCTCCAATTCTCCTCTACTGCCTGCTTCCCTGGGCCACTTCCCCATAGCCCCAGCACCTTCTCTGCCCCTATGTGTCAGGGCCCCAGTCGGGCAGTCAGAGCCGGCTTTAGGCCGATTCGCCCGATTCCCCAGAATCGGACCCCGTGCCTAAGAGGACCCCGCGCCTTAGGCGCCTTTTTAAATTTTTTTACTCACCCCGGCAGCGGTCCGCTCCGGGGTCTTCGGCGGCCCAGCTCCCCTGGCTAGAGCACCGGCCGGAGTACGGCAAGCCCAGCGGCCCCGCTCCCCCGGCCGGAGTGCAGCAAGCCCCGCTCTCCCGGCTGGAGCTCTGGCCGGAGCGCGGCCAGCCCCGTGACCCCGGCCGGAGCGCGGCAGCCCCACGACCCCGGCCGGAGTGTGGCAAGCCCCGCAGCCCCCCTCCCCTGGCCGGCAATCTGAAGTGCCGCCAAAGACTGGGAGCGCCGCCCGGTGAGTACAAGCCCCAGGAATCGGGCCCCGCACTTGCTAAAGTCGGCCCTGCGGGCAGTTGTCAGCCTAGAGTTCTCCCAGCCTCTGCTGGCCCTGCCAAGCCCTGCTCTGCTCTATCTTAGGTGCTTCTCTCGCTAAGAGCCAGTTCTTCTCCCTTTGCCCTCCAGGGAGAGACTAAGGCCTTGGCTACACTTGCGAGTCACAGCGCAATAAAGCAGCCCCGGGCGCCCCCACACTGGCAAGGCACATAGAGCGCTCTGACTCCACAGCTACAGCGCTGCTGGTACTCCACATCGGCGAGTGGAATAATGTTTGCTGCGCCCCCGCTGGAGCACCGCGGCGCCAGTGTGAACAAGGTGTTGCGTTACTGCTCTGTGATCAACCTCCGGAAACATCCCATAATCCCCTTAAGTCAAGTGGCCACTCTTGTCATTGTTGTGAAATCAGCTGCAGGAATGCGGAAATGCCCTTTCAAAGCTCCGTTTCGGAGAAGCCGGCTGCTTATCAGCTCAGAGAAAAAAGCAAACATTTACTGTTTGATTTGAGTGAGAGAGAGGCGGGAGAGGGGAGGGGGGTCTGAACTCACAAGACAGCATGCTGACACACTCTCAGCACCCCAAAAACCCACTCTCTCTCCCCCCACCTACACACAACACACTCCCTGTCACACTCCACCCCTCCCCACCCCATTTGAAAAGCATGTTGCAGTCACTTGCATGCTGGGGTAGCTGCCCATAATGCACTGCTCCCAATGCCGCTGCAAGTGCCGCAAATGTGGCCACGCCAGTGCGCTTGAAGCTGTCAGTGTGGACAGACTGCAGCGCTTTCCCTACTGCGCTCTACATCTGCAAGTGTAGCCAAGCCCTCAGCTCCTCTCTGCCCTGCAGCCTTCTTATAGGGCCCAGCCAGGCCCTGATAGGCTGCTTTCAAGCCTCCACTTGATTGTTTCCCAATAAGCCCTTCCATGATTGCTTGGGGCTCTGTGCTGTCTCTCTGGCTTGCTCCAACTCCTTTCACGTCAGAGTGGGGCAGCTGCCCCACTACACCCCGATAATACCATAAGTGGTGTCAGGGCCAGCTCCAGGCACCAGCTGAGCAAGCTCGTGCTTGGGACGGCAGATTCTAAGGGGCGGCATTCCCTCCAATCCTTTCCCTTTTTTTGCTTCGCCGCTTCGGCCACCCCGCAGGTTGGTTTTTTTTTTTTTTTTTGCTTTGCCGCTCCGGCAGCCCTGCAGGTTTTTTTTCTTTTTGGTTCGCCGCTCCGGCCGCCCTGTAGGGGGCGGCGGCGCGGAAGAGGGGAGCGCCCTGCTGGGAGTGGGCTGCACCCTCCGTCTGCCCCAGCCGGTGCCAGGTCTGCAGCAAGCCCGGCAGGGCAGCCCGCGTCCTTCCCTACCCGCCGACCAGAGCGGTGCGGAGCCCTCCCGGCAGGCGGCGCGACGGGAGGGGCCGCGTGGCAAGCGCCCTGCTGAAGGAAGCCCTGGCCGCCCCCCTTCTCTCTCTCCCCCCCGCTCCCTCCTCCTCCACCCTGCTAGCCGGGGCAAGCACTCTGCTGCCCAGGGCACGTCTGCAGCGCAGGGAGTCCCCCTGCACCCTGGCTCCGGCCGCCCCGCAGGGGTTTTTTTCTTTTTTTTTGCTTGGGGCGGCAAAAAAGCCAGAGCCGGCCCTGAGTGGTGTGAAATTTAGGGTATCAATGTACAGTACTTGCACCGAGAGCAAAAAAGCTTATCCTAAATTTGTGGATATCAAATGCAAAAATCTCATGTCTAATACCTGGAAACCTGAATTAATTAATTATTTTAAGCTTGTGAAGATGACAGTCTATCCCCAAGGATAATACCACAAACTTTGTGCAATATAGTTAACTTATTTAGATTACCTTAAACTTAATGAATAGACCGGACCCATGCTCTTTCCACAAAACTAGGACTATCCCATTTCTAACTGTATGTCTAGAGTGACTAATATAAAAACACATCCAAGATGAGACACATACTTTATATCTGTCATAGGGATGGCGAGTGCACAAATAAAACCTGTAGCTTTTATGCTCGTGAAGTCCTGTTCCTGGCCCTATCAAACCTCACTGTTTTCCCTTATAAATCCTGTACCCTTTCTGGTTCCCCCAAATGCTTGAGAGAGAAGTGGGAACTTGGACCAAGAAGTCTGTGGTATCAGCTCAGGTAATGCTCGTGCAGTGAATTAGTGCTTGGAGCAGGGATGTTCATGGCATTAAACTTTTTTAATGCATAGTAAGTACCAAAAGGTCTTTACCTAAACCCATTGCTAACGTGGTTTTAAGGAAGGTTAAGGCATTAAAGGTACTTAAAAACTGAAGTGTTCAGTATCCACCCATTCTAAACAACTTTAGCTATATATCAACCTAAAAAAATTAATAGAAAATGTTTTACTACATCAATATGAACATTTCAGTTTTAACTGTTCATAACTCAAAAAACATTGAATTGATTTTCTTCAAACTTGGATTATTTTCCCTTCCTTAATGACCCAACAAGCCAACTTTCAATTTTTGAGTTATGAGAGCGGGACATTTCAATTGAAACATAGTGGGAAAATGTATTTTCCATCATTATATAATTAAAAAATAACTGATTTTGCTCAAATTTTCCAACAACATTCACCTTTTGAGCTGAGACCAAGCATGGAAAGTTCCAGTTCAAATGAATTTTTTGTAAGTCACGAAAAAGGGAGGTTAGAATGGATACTACATTGCAACCTTAACTAATCCCATTCACTGCTGTAGACGTATGCTGAATGTCTCAAATAGCAAAGCTAAAACAAGCATTTGGCATATAATTTACTTTAAATGTACCTTTGTAACTCTCTCTCTCTCTCTTTCAGGTCTCTTAAAGTTGTGGGTTGCCTGCTCCCACTCCATGTGCATGGCCCCTGTATGCACTTGGCTGTTGATGAAATCCAGCTGTAGTCTAGATCCAACCTGTGGAGAGGTCAAGTGAGTACTTTTTTTTTTTCTTTTTTTTTTGGTAAACCATGATATATGTTGAACAGGTTTGCAAAACTTTTAATTCCCTTATTTTGCTCTCAATTGGATATGAAATATAGATTTTTAAGTAAAACATGTTACTGAAGTTCCACAACTTTGCTGAGCTAATCTAGCACCCAATTTCCAGGGGTGCTGAGCACCCATGACTCCCGCTAACTTCAGCTGAAATGGTGGGGATTCAGAACATCTAATGATCAGGCCACTAGTCATTAGCTGAAGTAATTTTCCTAAAAATCATTCATATTCAGTGGTAGATAGGATTGTGCTTTACCTGATTAATAACCATAAGAGGTAGGAACAGAAGAGACCACTTGACTCATCCAGCCTGATCCCTGCCTTTTTCAGGACTATTCTGTACATCATTCCAATATCTGCAGTAAAGGTGCCATAGCTACATGTACCTACTTTTGTAGTGCCCAGAAACCTCAACTTACATAAATACCATCATGATCCACCACCATAGTAGGCTGGACCAAGAGATGATTGCTCTGTGGAGTCCCATAAACATCACCCCAGCATAGAACTGTGTGTGTGGCAGGAGGGGAAGAGTGCAGCAGCAGGCCTGTCCTACCGATCTGGACAGAAACAACCCAGCTGCAGAGGTAAGGAGACGGGGAGCCCCATGCCTCTTGCTTGCTGCTCCTGAGAGGAGGCGGCCCCTGTTGCCACTCCTGGTTTTGGGAAAAAAGGGGCCCCATGCCACTGTTCCTTCCTCTCTAGGTTGATAGGGGTTCCTTCTGCCACCACAACTCTAAGTGGGGCTAAGGCCACACAAGGCCCTATATCATACTGTGCCTAGTGCCCCAGATTACCTTCTGCAGCCTAAACTTTTCCCTTCATTAGGGCAGTGGGTCCCAAAGTTTTGACTAAGGCAGCAACCAACTGCATTTTGTCTTTTTTTGCATCCCACCATTACCTATATGCACCCTCTGCCCCAGCTGAGGAAGCTGGAGAGCAAGCTTGCCTCACACGCACCCTGCATCAGCGGCTCAAGTCCTGCGGCCTGGCTCCTACTCCAGGCATTGCGACATAGTGCATAGGGTTGTAGTGCATCCAGGTTTGGCCTGGCCAGGAGTGTATGTTTGCCTAGACCAGGGCCCAATGATGGATTAATCAGGCCCTGGATATGGGCAACCCATCTAGAACCTTCCTGGGACCCACTGGTGGATCGGGACCCACCATTTCGGAAACACTGCATTAAGTCACTGCCTTTACTCCCAACATCCTCCCAGTCTATGAATCATTCCATACCATCATTTATATTGTTACCTTCAATTTATTTATTGACTTTGCTTTTATACCCCCCTGAATGTTCTCTTTGCAGAATTCACATAGGAAACAATATACCTATACTGTAACTTGAAGAAAGAAACTGGCTGAGTGGCCCATTATTGTTGTGGGAGGTGACAGCCAGATTTCTCTAGAGTGCGATAGACTACATTTAAAGGCCATATCCTACCTTGTACTATGGCTGCCTTGCACCATCTGGCAGTGCAAAGCTGCCTAACTTACCCCTTAAAGAATTCACTCACCATTCCCCTTCTCTGCTGTGCCAAGCACTGCTCAACTGCAGCTGAGGATCTAGCCCTAAATCTGTTGAAACTGCAACAGACTAATAAATATTATCTTTTAAAAGTATCTCAGTGATACTGTTATGCACTTCTTGATAAGAGCAAAAACCACCTTTTGTGTTGTATGTGTATATGGTCTACTAGTTTGTAGTAACTGAAACCTCTCTTCAGGCTGGAATGATGGTATTTTAAAAATGGGATGAAGGCAAGTATTGATTTGAAGGCTGATTTGTGTGTGTACATACATGTACACACACATGTGCAAGTCAGCAATGATTTCAATACTTTCCCTCATTCCATTTTTAAAATACCATCATTCCAACCTAAAGTGAGGTTTAAGTTATTACAAACTGGTAGAGTCAATCAATATTTTATGATACTTCATCACCTCCTGCCATATTTGGATTATATGCCAAAGGAAAAAGTTATTTTGAGTGTCAAGTTATTTAGTTTTATTTTGGTCTAACAACAAGAAAGCTAAAAAAGAGGTGGGTGCTATCTCATCTGTCTCCGTAGTCTGCCAATCAGATGAGGAGAGTTGTAAATATCCAGTCCCTCACATACCTTAAATTACATGCCTATTTGTACATTACCTAGATTTAGCAGAAGGGAATAACAGTGGATAAAAACTAATCTATGGGATTTAATTTTAGATTTAGAGTCTCAGAAATTATTTTTATCTGATTAAAAATGTGAGTATCAATTTCATTACTGGAATGTTTCTTTCTTTCCTCAGTCTAGGATATAATTTTTAAAAATGTTTAATTTTTTTATGTTGCATATGAGCCTCTTTTAATGCCAAATTAAAACTTTGTTGTGCAAAACCTGTTGATTATATGGAGATCTGATTTAAAATGCTAGATTAATACTGAACCATCGAGGATCAGGTGCTTCCCCCTTTCCTGGGAAAATTTGGTAACGTCAGATATTTGTTCTACCAATTGGAGAAAAACTATTAAGCATGTAGATTAAGAACACAGGAACATATAAATTGCCATCTAAATCACACTAGTAGTCACTCTGTCTAGTCTAGTATTCTGCCGTCTCTGACAGTGACCACTACAAGATGCTTCAGTGGAAGTTACATGAAACCCTATAGTGGACAGTTATGGAATAAACCTGCCGACAGGGAAATTTTTATTCCTGAATCTGCCATTTGTTAATGATTAAGTTATGCCCTGACACAAGAGGGTTTCTATCCTTTATTTAGGAGATGTTTTTTATTCTATGCAATTTTGATGGTTCTCATAGTGTCCAGTTACCCCTTCTGGCTCCAGCAAGAGAGAGACTTGCTGATACTTAGCTGGGTGTTAGCCACCCAAACAATCTCCTAAGGGCTATGCCAACCCTTACTTTGCCTTGCAGATTAACTATAGGTGCACCCCAGTCCTGAGCCCCTTTGAAGCGTTCCCCTGTGATATCCAGCCTCTGGCTACTCACAGAAATTGCAGGTTTGCTTTCCCCCAAAGGAAACAATGTACACACCAGCCTGTTTGATTCAACTGAGGATCAGCTCCCATATAACACAACAACACTGAGATATATTTATAGTGCAAACAATCGTAAGTTCTTCATCCTATAGGTGCTACACTGTAGGTGTGTCTGCATCCCTGCACCTCTCATCGGAGATCTTTGGTAGCAGTATCTGTTCGGACAACACATGCGCTTTCCCTCATGTTCTGCCTCAAGGCTAATTAGCGCTGCGTGGGCGAACCACCCTCAGTTCCTTCTCAACTGCCCCCGGCCTGAGACAGAGCAAATAGCAATCACCTTTCCCTTACCTTAGAGATTAGTTATTATTTCCATTCGATTTTTCTTAGTCTTATAGGGTTTCTGTTAGGTTTTTTCCCAGTTAAAAAACAAAACAAAACATAACTTTTTTCCTTCCCCACTTTCTTTTTCTCTCCTCTGGGGATCGCCCCTAAGAAGGGGCATGCCCGGCTCCCCGGGTTTAAAAGGTGCCTCTGACACTCCCGCTGTGTCCAATGCCTTGGAGAGGCTCACATTCTGCAGAAGTGCACCTTCTGCAACAATTGTAGGCTAGATCCCCCCAAAAATGGGAGTTAAAGCTGAAACTCATCCTTATGGAGGATGCTCTTAAACCAGTGTCTGACCCTGGTCCAGAATCCATTCCACGACACAGACCATCCCCGGAGCCTTCTACTTCTAAGGACAGTGAGCTATGGAGGAAATCTTCGGACTCCCATTGCAAGGTCTCAAAGAAGAGGGCTGCAAGTCCTCAAACTCAGCCCCAGACCAGCCAGAGGAGATACCTGGTGCAATCAGTCAGCACCAGCGGCACCGATGACTCCAAAGCACGGTATCCATAGGACACATGGGTCATATGGTGCAGACACCGCCTATAAGCCCTAAGGACCCTAAGGGTGCAGGCTCCGAAGCAGCAGCATCGCCTGACAAAGGCAAGAGCGCAGACCGTACCGTCTCTGCGAAGGAGGTACCGGCATGTAAACCATTGCTACTGACCGTTTCCAAACAACCCTTATCGGATCGACCATCTTGGGCAAGATCTGTGCCGATTTCCTCAGTACCAGCGAGTCAGCACCAACAAGCCCTGGTGGTACTGATCACTGTGGTACCGCAGGACTTCCGTTTTTCCAGAGATCTCATGGTGGCTGAGACTCCAGAATCCCTGCTACTTGGTATGAAGGTCCCAGTACCGAGCACTTCTCGATTCCCAGAATCACCACAAGCAACGGGGTGTTTGCTTCCAGTCTCCTTATCAGCTCCACTGCTTTCCAGCAAGGATTCAAATAGTGACCTGGATGATGTCCTCTCACTACCCACACATCATGGCCCATCTCTACACCAACCAGGGCCTTCCCAGTCACACCATCAGTCTAAGTCTCAGCCTCTTGATATGACCGGCCATGGGTACCACCACCCATGCCCTTCCCCCCACCCCAGTGGCCATACTGGGATCCATGGGCAGCCTACAGGCACCATGCTTCACAGGCATCTGGTGTCTCCTACTTTGAGCCAATAAGACAATCTCCTGCAGCCGTTATGTCCAGAGCCCCAGAACCTTGAAAGGAAATTTTTGAGGCGCAAGAGGCCAGATTAGAAGAGGAGGTTACACCACTAACCAATATCTCCTCCTCTTCTCCGGACGAGGCCGTGATGCTTCCTCCATTGTCCATAGTAGACGATTTTAAGTTGTTTCAGGTTCTCACAAAAATGGTGGCAAACTACAAATTCCCCTGGAGGAGGTGAAAGATACCCACCACAAGTTGCTGGATATATTGCACACATTCTCCTCAAGAATCGCCCTCCCGGTTAATGAAGCGCTTCTGGATCCCGGTAAGGTCATTTGGCAAATTGCAGCCTCCATCACACCAACATGCAAAAAGGCCGATAAAAAGTATTATGTGCTCCCCAAGAATGCGGAGTTCCTCTTTTCACACCTCCCACCTAATTCCATCGTGGTGGATGCTGTGAATTCCTGCGGCCAATATCATCATTCTAAGGCCACCCCTTATGATAGACTGGAAAAGACTTGATTTATTTGGTAGAAAGACAAAAACCTCAGCGAGTTTGCAAATCAGAATTGCGAATTACCAGGCCTTAATGGCAAAGTATGACCACATGAACTACACCAAATGTAATGCATTTATTGACCACCTGCCAGAAACACAATGGGAACAGTTTCAGATTATCATACACGAGGGACAGTTAGTAGTGAAAACAGCTCTCCAGACAGCACTAGATACCACGGATACAGCGGCCGATTCGGTATCGATGGCAGTAGTGGTGTGTTGGGCATCGTGGTTACACCTCTCAGGACTGCCGAAGGAGGTACAGATGACGGTCGAGGACCTCCCTTTCGAGGGCTTCAAACTGTTTGCAGACAAGATCGATGCATCACTTCATACCTTTAAGGACTCCAGAGCCACACTACATTTGCTGGGGATCTACATACTGGAACAGAAAAGAAAATTCAGTCCTCAGTCATCCCATAGACCCCAACCACCCCAGTACCCACCACTGCAACGGTACTATGAGCCACAGCGAAAGAGGCCTAAGATTCAAAAACGTCAACCATCAGCCCCTCAATCCTCAACATCCCAGCTCTTGACCTCGAAACACCAATTTTGACACCTTGGTCAAGGGCCCGAGAGATGACTCCCCATAATATCAGCTGTAACCTACAGACCTTTGGATGCCACCTCACTCTTTTCTTCCAAAATTGGAAGAACGTGACTTCTAACAGATGGATCTTAGAGATGATCTCCAATGGGTATTTTCTCCACTTCACCTCTCTCCCTCCTCTCTACCCTCCCTCCCTGTCCCTCTTCAGGGACCCTTCTTACGAGAGACTGTTAACATAGGAAATAGATCACCTGCTAAGCCTAGGAGCCATAGAACCCACTCCTGTGCACCTCAGAGGCAAAGGCTTCTATTCGAGATAGTTCCTGATTCCCAAGAATAAAGAAGGGTGGAGACCCATATTAGATCTAAGAGCACTGAACAAATTTGTGAAGGCACAAAAATTGACGATGGTCACACTTTCAGCTATTATCCCATCTCTAGAGCAGGAAAATTGGTTCTCGGCCCTTGACCTCTAGGATGTCTACTTCCATATATCAATCCAGCCATCCCACAAATGATTCCTCAGGACTCAGTCAGGACCATTACCAGTACAGAGTACTTCCCTTCGGACTCTCATCCGCACTCAAAGTATTCTCCAAGTTCCTCTCTGTAGTCATGGCTCATCTACAGAGCCTAGGGATCATGATTTACCCTTACTTGGACGACTGTCTCCTCAGAGTCCACTCCTTCGAAGAAGCTCTTCAGGACACCCAAAGATGTATTTATGCATTTGGGTTTGCTAATCAATGCCCAAAAATCGACCTTGACTCCACTACACCACTTGGAGTTCATAGGAGCTGATCTTGACTCAATACAAGCGTAAACACTCCTCCCGCAACACAGATTTCACACCCTGACCACTCTCATAGAGACAGTTCAGGGCAGCCCACAAACACCAGCCAGACGTTGCCTCCAACTTCTCTGGCACATGGTGGCATGCACGTTTGTGATATCTCATGCCAGACTACACATGAGGTGCCTACAGTCATGGCTCAGGTCTGTCTACACACCAAACAAAGATAGACTAGGCAAACCCGTGTTGATGCCCTTGAGGGTCAAACATTCCCTGGAATGGTGGAAAGACCCTATGAACGTCTGCATGGGGGTCCCTTTCACACAACTGCCCCTCCGCCCACCAAAAAAACCACATTGCTTCTAACAATGGACGTATCCCTAATAGGCTGGGGAGCCCATCTGAACAAGCAAAAAGTTCAGGGCAAATGGTCCCCAACGGAGTCAACTCTCCACATCAACCTCCTGGAACTAAGAACGGTCAGAAATACTTGTGCTCACTTTATTCCACTGATCAGGGACACACACAAAAATCATAGTATGCATGTTTTACATAAATCATCAAGGGGGTGCCAGATCATCTTTCCTGTGCACCGAAGCGCTAAAGCTATAGAATTGTTGCATTCACCACAATGTTCTCATATCAGCTGCTTACCTGCTGGGAGTACAGAATATAACACCATACAGTCTCAGCCACAAGTTCTCACATGACTACGAATGGGAAATGAACCCGGCAGTACTCCACTACATATTGAATCACTGTGAAATCCCAATAATAGACCTGTTCGCTACTTACCTGAACAGGAAATGCCCACTCTATTGCTCCACAGCTGGCCTCAGAAAATGCTTGTTAGGGGATGCTCTAGTTCTCCCATGGGAGAGGGGCCACATTTCCCCCAGAGTTTATTGTCTCCCCCAAAGACAGGACAATCCCCTGTGGTACATTCTCCTGTGTCTTGTCCCCTGTTGACCTTACACCCTCTTGTTGATTTTGTACATAAATGGTGCTTCTATTATGTTGGCTTAAAATGCTTAATTTACATGTGAACCTAGGTACACAAGTGAATATACATCCTTTGGCAGCAACCTGTTTGTCAACTCTGCCTTGATTCAGACTTTTAGGGAACATATTTTCTAGCTATCCATACATACTTGCCCACATACAACAGTATTAATGACCAGTGTGACCCTGGCTTTTATTGAAGACCTTCCATGACATTCTTTATGGATAAATACTATGAAAGCAATGTGCTAGATGTAGTGAGTTTGTCAGGTCTGACAGGAGTTGCTGTTACAGAATAGCGAACCCTTTGCCAGTGGCAGTAAGGAGTTGTTAGGGTCACAGTAATGTAACTATGGATGTTCTCATTAGCTATATAAATATCAAATTAGTTTTTTAATCCTGCTAAGCTCTGGGCCTCAGTTATATACTTTGACAGTGAGTTCCACAAGTTAATTATGTTATGTAAAAACAATTCTAAATGTGGTGCATTTCAATTTATTTGTACTTGTTTTTATAAGAAAGGTTAAATAGCCGTGCACAACTTACATTCTGGAGAAGAAGGATGGATGAGAGGTTTGTGCACAGGCCTAAGATGTAGGTGCCCTAGGTTCAAGGCCCTGCTCTCTCATAAACTTCCTGTATGATTTTTCAGCAAGTTACTTAGCCTCTCTCTATCTCAGTTCCACACCTGTAAAATGTGCCTAGACTTAAGGTGGCTGGCAGTCTAGGTATTTATCTAAGCCAAGAAACCAACAGAAGTCACCTTACTCAACAGCAGCTTATGATGAATTTACCTTCTCTATGCTTTTTATTATACCTCTATCATGTTCCCTCTTATCTGGCAAGTCTGCAAATTTTGCCACTTCACTGTGTATACCCTTTTCCCAGATAATTTATAACTATATTAACTAACACTGGTCCTGGTATGGAACCTCAGAGCACCCCACTGTTAAACTTTTGCCATGATGAAAATTTAGCATCAGTTTGTATTTCTACACTTTGCTTTCTGCCTGTTAGCCAGTTTCTAATCAATGACAGTACTTTACCTGTCACTCCCTGACTATTTAGTATCCTTATCAGCCTCCAGGGTGGTGACTCTAGAAAAAGGTTTTTGAAAGTCCAAATAATTTATACTCTTTAGTTGACAGACTCAAAGTATTCTATATTGTAGAAAGATTTTATTTTATGGATACTGTGATGATTTGTCCCTCTCCTATCATGTTCATTTAGTTTTACAATTATATTTTAATTTTTATTTCTGCTCATTTGTTTAGCTTCTCTACAATGTCCTTATCCTCCTCAACTGAGCCATGCTCCTGCTAAAGTCAATAGAAAAACGGTTATAGAGGTCAGTGCTATGGGATCACGTCTTTGCTCCTTTTACTCCCTGGTATCCTAGTGGTACCACACCTAGGGTGACCAGATGTCCCTATTTTATAGGGATAGTCCCAATATTTGGGGCTTTTTCTTCTATGGGTGCCTATTACCCCCCACCCCATCCCGATTTTTCACACTTGCTGTCTGGTCACCCTAACCACACCATTCCTGTGTTTGATATGTGTAATTTATTTGGAGAAGTCCAGCCTCCCTCCACACCAGTCAGTGGATTTGGTGTGGCACACATTGCTTCATGTAAAATGCTACAGTACACCTCTACCCCGATATAACGTGACCCGATATAACACGAATTCGGATATAACGTNCTACTTGGGTGTGCACTCTCCCATCACTGCTGGAGGCACTGTTCTTGTCCCACAAATGATGTCACTGAAAACTGTTGGTAGGATCCAATATTTCCAACACAGACAGTGGCTTAATGCTGTTTAGCTGTGAGATTCTGAGGACAATTTATTTCTAGAATTATTTTGAAACATCTACACAACGCCTTTGAAGAGAAACAGTTGCTTATACTAGGCAATACAATTAAAATACACAGGATTTTGAAGTTCTTGAAAGGTTCACTCTATCATTTTACAGACTTGTTTGTCTAATCTATTATAAATGAAGAAATATTAAAATTTGTTTCCCACCTGCAGTCAGCAAAACATGCCCTAAGCACTAGAACTTCAAGAGCCCATTGTGCTCCTAAATAAGAGTCCCCTGAGACCATCCAAATTGGGTCACCCACAGATTTATTAAGCAGAGAAACATTCCAGAGAGATATTAGATTAGGAATACTTTCCAAAAAAAAAAAAAAAAAAAAAAAAGCAAGCTACCACACAAAAATTCCATAGGACCAAATTATGGAGACATTTTTCTGGACAGGGACCTGAAATAACTGGTTGGTTAGCAAAGCAAACAGCCGAAGCACATGAAAGGTATCGTATGGTGGAAGATTAGATAAACCTCTCCAAAGTCTCTGTTACAGAGGAGCCAACATTTTTGAGACACATTCAGGCTAAACGCATAATTTATCAGCCTATCAAGTTACCTCCTATCCCTGCTTAACTTTTCTTTTTCTATGGCATTTAAGGTAAAGAAAATATTTAAATGTAAGACCAGTACATTTTGTGACAAATACATTACGATCCCAAAATTGTCATCCGAAACACTTGCTGAGTACACCTCATGAACAGGTGAAGCTTATAATGCACTTGGCTGTCTGTAGCAAGCACCAAGTTTAAAGTTAGTACTACTACATTGTTCCTCTCATGAATTTTAAATATCTGCCCCATTGTTTACATTGTAATTTAATATATTAGTTACCATAACACTATAATTATGATCAAGGAGGCACTTGATATGAAAGCAGGGGGGGAAAAAGTGTTTCACTCTAAATTATTATTCTTACATAGATTTGGATAACCAAAAGATGGATTCTTCATAAAAGCTCTAAATCAACATGTATGTAATTCACAATAAGGCATAAATTACTTTTTCTGAATTAGAAAGAAATGGTTGAGAAATTAGTGTGCACCTTCTCTATATTAAATTTAAAATGTTGATGCAACAGGCACACAAGTTGGGAAATGTACAGTTTAATTTCTTCCACACAATTCAAGCACATTACACATATACATTTTAAGGCAGAAAACCTATCACCATTTAAAATGCAATTGGACCAGGTTACAGTTGGTCTGTGAATCATCATGAGATTTGTGCTTTTAATATTTCAACTAAATGTTGAACTAATGTTTTGCATTTCGCATGGGAGGAAGAACAACAGTTAAGGTTCAGAACTGAAGGAGACCTGTGTTCTACTTCATTACAGGTACAGATTTCCTGTGAGATTTTGGTAAGGCATTTAAGGGCACATCCTGATCACACTGAAATCAAAGGGATTTTACACTTAGCCTTTGTCTACACTAGCAGTTTCATCAGCAAAACTTTTGTTGGTCAGGGTGTGGAGGAAAAAACAACAACCCACCACTGACCAACATGAGTTTCACCGACAAAAGCGCTGGTGTGGACCGCACTATGTCATAGCTACTGCCGCTCATTGAGGGTGGTTTAATTATGCCGGTGGGAGAGCTCTCTCCCACCGTCATAGAGCAACTACACAGGAAACCTTACAGAGGCACACCTGCAGCAGTACAGCTGTACCACTGTACGGTCTGTAGTGTAGACATAGCCTCTGGGTTTGATTCTGCAAGATGCTGAGCACCTCCTGAGCTGGCTCACAGGGAAGTGATGGAGGTTTCTCAGCACCACACATATGGCACTCAAAACTTGCAGGATCAGGTATTTAAATCTCTTTGCCTCAGTTTATTTGTAAGAAAACAGGGGTAACATCCCATACTTCACAGAATACTGTGAAGTTAAATTCATTAAAGTTGTAAATAGTTTTGAGATAGCACATTTTGCCTAACTGCAATGTACAGTATAGTTTATACTTTTAAATAGAAAGCATTAAACTTTAAAGCTACATAAAAATGCATTTATGTTAAATTCCCCCCATCCACCAGACTCAAGAGCCCAGATTTATACTTCTGACACAGCCCTGAAAGGCGAGTTGATGCATGAGACAGTCAAGTGTGAAGGCAAAAGAGAAAATGGTCAAAATATTTGACCAGAATTTAGCAGACATGGAAGGGGCCTGCTGTCTCCTTTCCCCCGAGATGTCAAATTGAGCTTCTCTTCTACAGCACAGGAAAGCCTAACGTGAGGCAAACGCACGCCCTGTAGTTAAGCCGCAGGCAGTGATTGTGCACCAGGGCACCTGTGAGTCAAACACCCGCCTGCTCGGCCGCGCTCCCCCACCGGCCCGAGGCAACTCCGCGGAGCCCCGCGGGTGCCGGTGTAGTGTCAGGGAGGGGCAGGCGGGCCCCGCTTTCACGGGCAGCCTGAACGAAGCCGCGGCCACGGGCTGGTTTCCGCGGGGCCGGAATAAGACGCAGCCGCTTCTGCTGCGTCCCCCTGGTTTCTTCCCTCCCCGGGGGCCGGGGCGGTTCTCCTGCGCCGCCGCCCCGTTCCCCAGGCTTCGCAGCCACCAGCGGCAGGGCCCGGGCCCTGACACGCCCCGCCCCGCCCTGCCGTCCGACTCCGTAGCCGAGCGCCCGAGCCTGGCCCCAGCGCTGACCTCGCCCCGGCACACAACGCAGCCCCGCAAAGCACTACAGCTCCCGGCATGCAGCGCTTCAGCGTCACACGCTGGGGTTTTCAGTCCCCTCGGGCCGCGCTGCATGCTGGTAACTGTAGTCCGCCGGCTGGTAAACGCCTGTTCGACTCCGCCCCTGCTGTGACGCAGAGAACAGAAGGCGAGAGTCCCGCCGCCGCTAATTCCACCGTTGCTATGACTACCAGGGAACGGGCAGAGCCATGTTGTATAACGATGTGATTATAGAGGTCTACAAATGGCGTCGGGGGGTGGGTGTGACCCGGATGTAAATGGCGCCCATCACAGGGCGGGAGGACACAAGACAGGAGTCCCCCGGCCGGGGCACGAAGCCGGTCACGTGATTGGGCTGGGGCGCGGAGCGATGGGGACCGCTCTGGACATCAAGATCAAACGGGCCAACAAGGTCTATCTCTGCGGGGTGAGTGCGGGCCCCGGCGCGCGGCAGCTGCCGTTGCCCGCGGTGGCTCCTGAGGGGGGCTGCGGAGGCGGGGCCCGTTGTCCGTCTCGGTAACCGACTCCCGAGGGGGCAGGTGACCCGGCCCGGGGGGGTTGCGGCCGCAGCCAGCGGGTCTCTGGGGCATCCAGCCTCTGCTAGAGCCCCGGGGGGGGGGGGGGGGAACTCCTCACCCGGCCCAGCTGGTTCGGGGCCACCAGGGTCCCCCCGGCTAGATTGAAGCCCGCGCTGAGCCTGCCCAGCTCGTCTCTCCCGGACAGCCCGAGGGGCCGGATTCCCGGCGCTGACTGGCCGCGGGTCTGGGGCGCCTCGGCTAGCGCCGCCTGCCTGTCCCTCGCCGGTAGAGGGGGCTGGTACCTTTCACTTAAAGTCGTGACTAGCCCTGTGCCTCCTGTGGCTGTTCCGTGCGTCTTACGAGCTATCGGGCAAGTTAGGGATGACTGAGCACCTGCCTTCTGCCGGGGTTTTGCTCTCTTGTGATTTCTTAAATAACAAACTTCCATCCTTCTAGCCTACCCCGCTTTCTATCTGTTGCAAAATGAATAGGTGGTTATGTGGAAACCCTGCATTATACTGATCTTTTCAGAAAGATACCACTCTGAAACCTTGCAATTTACTGGCACATTATGCCACGCAGACCCCAGATTTATACACTTAGTCGACCCCCTTCCCAGAGTCCCCTCAGACTCACTGACCTACTGTCAATCAATCTGTGTTTATTTTGATAATAAATTATATTTATTTTTATGCAATCCCCAAACTTAATTTTTTTTATATACCACAGACTTTTGAATTGGAAAACAAGTAACATATTTGTTGAAGGTTTTGACAGAGAGCATGGAAATTAGATTTGGCTTTTGTTATTAGGGGTAATGTATCTCCTTTTTTGTGCAGGGACACTGGTGACTAATTTGGGGTGAGGGTTCTCTGTTCCAGCAACCATTGACAGCACTTGCCTAGTCTCTGCAGCTACATTCAACAAAAACAGTTAAGCACGCTTATTTGATGTTTCATTGCTGATCACTTCTGGCTGAAGCAGTCAGTACTTGCATTTAAATCATAACCAGAATTAAGAGAGACCACTCCAGTGGAGGAGACATTTCTCACCTTTCAGAATGATTGTTGCAGGCTGTCTGCAGACCCCCAAATAAGTCACTCTTGCTCAGTTCATGTTTTCAAGGTTATTTTCCATAGCCATGAGATCTAGAATTATACCTGTTCAAACAGAAGCTTAGATTCTATAGCACAACTTTGTGGCTATTTACATAGCCTCATAATCCCATTAATACATGGGATCCTGTCCATACATAACTTTTTTCTAGATATTAATAACTTGGGTATTGTAATATATAACAAATGTATTTCACTTTAGTGGCTATTTCTAACCCTGCAACAAGTATCTTTAAACAATTGTGAATAAGAATTTACAACATATTTGGCCTTTGTGATGATTTTATCAGACTTCAGTCCAGGGAATGCTCTTAAAGTTGAGTTATAAATCCCCTGAACAATGTGGTGTGTAATGGAAGTGTACATAAGCCTTTAGGTATAGGGTGCAAACAACAACACTGTAATCATGATTATTTTCTATTTCTCATCCACTAATTGCTCCAGTCATGCTTTTTCTCTCTCATTAAATGGGTTTTATTCACTAATTCAAAGCTGTAATGCTTGTGTCCATCCTTATTCAGCTGCTTTACTTGGCTAACAAATTCCATTTCAGATTGAACTCTTTGTTCAAAGTAGGGAGATTCCCTCTAGCTTATAAAGAACAAATCAAGTATGTGTGTGTGTGTGTGTGTATATATATATATATATATATATGAATATGAGTCTGGCTGTGTTTGTTGTCTGTTGCCACTTTAAAGAGATTGTTGAATACATTTCCTTTAAAGTTACCTTTAGTACACTGACTAGACAGGAGAGCTGAATGATCTGAGAACACAATGTTGAAAGAACTATTTAGTTTGCTGAGTGCTGTACTAGAAATACTGTCTGAATCTTTGATCAGGAATCGCTAGGAATAGTCAATAAGTTAAAAATAAATCTGTTTTAATTAATCATGGGAGTTACTTGCACGGTGTAGGTTTTCTGTTCTTTTTTAGAAAGTCATTTGTCACCATACGTTACACTGACATCAGCCAGCGGTAATAATGTCTTTTATTTATAGCACCTTTCATCCCAAAGAATCCCAAAACATGCTTTCACAAACAGTACTTGTATAGGAATCCCTTCACCTACCAATGCCCATGTTGCACCCAAGTGGTGCTGTCTAGCTATGTAACTGCAGGTGGCAATATTACAGAATAGTTAAGGTGGGGAAAACAAATTACCAAATCCAATTGAAACTGCATTTGGAATTTAGGCAGTTATATTAATGCCTTAATTAACCATTACAGCTTGCCGCATATTTTTGTCCCTAATATTATAATTATATATAAAAACTATATTAAAATAACAAGGTTGCAACGTCAAGCACTTCAAAGTTAGGAAATGACAGTATGAAGGTTCCTTGGACTACCTGAACTGGGTACCCTTATGCATATCTATTATGATAGGCTTGCTCAGTATTGTATAGGAATTCTGTGGCAGAGCCACCAGTAGAAACCCGTTATTGTGCCTCGCATTCCAGTGTTTTAAATGCAAGGGAACATCTTTTCTCTTCTTGGAACCCTCTGCCTCAATCACAGTCCATCCTGTGCACTGAAAGAGGTAACGAGCGAAGTTTATATTGGAATAGGGCCATGCTGGAGGTGGAAAGGATTGGTAGAAGAATAGAATGTAGAGAAGCCCATAGGCATCTGGATAAGGATGCCTTAAGTTAGAACAGCTCCAGAGATTGCTTTAATTTTATACTGGGGGCATTACTAGATTTCAGAGCAATCTAGAATATGAGAAGCATAAAGGTAGCTTAAAGCTACCTCTCCCATCACCACCTTCCTCTGGCTGTGACTTCAGTGCTGTGCCGTCTGAGGTGCAGGACAAAATCTGGCCTTCGGGGTCTGTTCCCAACTCTGCCAGAAGCAACTTTGTCCTACCTCAGGATATGTCTACGCTGCAATAAAAGACCTGTGGCCTGGCTGTGACTGGCCTGGGACAGCTGACTTGGGTTTGTGGGGCTCAGGCTGAAGGGCTATAAAGTTGTAGTGTAGACATTTGGGCTGTGACTGGGGCCCGGGCTCTGAGACCCCATGAGGAGGAGGGTCTCGGAGCTCAGGATGCAACCTGAACCCAACTGTCTACACTGCAGGTTTGTAGACCCACAGCTCAAGCCCTGTGAACCCAAGTCAAACAAAGAAACAAAAAAGACTTTTAAAAACTATATCTTAATTTTGCCAAATCTGGGTTGGTTTTTCATGGGGCAGCATAAAGGTACTGTAGTTCCAACCTGAGCACCGCTCTGGTAAATATCAAGTTCCTGTGCAAAACTCTGAAAGCGCTAGAGCTCCTAAAGGAAACTGTTGGAAAATATTTTTTTTAACATTGGAAAAACTACTTATTTTTCCCTAACCTCATTATGAGACAAGCTTGAACTGTTTTTGCTGAAAATGGCTGAAAAATGTCAGCCTGAAGCAGAGAAGTGGCATGGAGATTCTCAGCCTAAATGGTTAAAGTTATAAGTAACTGAAAATAGGGGATTATAGGTGAAAGTGTCAGGTAATCTTAACTGTAGACTTTGCCCATGTTACACAAAGGCATTAGGCATTATAGCATCTAAGTGTGAAAACTTTGGTTTTTTTTTTTACACTAATATATACTATATATAACGGTTTTCCTATAGGCTGTTCAGAAATAACATCTTACTGATCTTTTTGATTTGCTGTTTTATTTTGCTAGAGTGGGCTCTTCATTCTGAAGTTGGTTCCAGTGAACCAGTGTTGCTTGACATCCTACTTCCTTTTTGGAAGACCTAAAGTTCATTACTTAAGTTTCCTTTTCTTGTATATTACTCTTCTTTCTGGAATCTTTTCATTGTCTTTTTGGCAACATTGGGCATAACCATAAAATATACCTTTCATGTTGAATTCAAAGGGCGTTAGAGGTGCTTAGCACTGCCCTGGCTTTGGTCCAGTGTTGTAACATTCAATTTCTGCTCTCTCAAATATACCTTAAAATTCATCTCAAACAAAGGGAACTCTTAAAATGATTGCAACAATTCCTACTCTGAGTATGTGGTCCTTTTTCATTAGCAGCTACCATGTATCAACTATGCAGTTCAAAAAGGAGGTCACAGCTACTTTATTTATTTATATTACTTTAACACCTAGAATCCCCCATTGATGATCATCGTGCTAGACAAGTAACAAAAGAGAGAGTCCTCTGCCTCAGAAAGCTTACAGTGTAGGTATCAGATAGGCAGCTGAAACCAGGGAGTTGAAATATTAAAAATGTTGATTCCGTTCTGGTTTGGGTTCATAAGTATTTCCTAAGTGTCCAGTTCGGTTCCGGTTCAGACACTAACTTAGAATGATGGTTCGGTAACTAGTTTAGCCACCGTTTGAACCTGTTCAGATACGTTTCTGGAGATTAATGTCACACACGCTTAAGCTTGCATTGTAACTCCTAACAAAAAATACACCGATAAGTATTTCTTTGTATAGAAAAAAATATTTTTTAAACAAGTTATTTGCATGCACCAGTATAACATGCTCCAGAACTCTGTCCGTCATATTTGACTGCTGAGGTGACAAAATGAATTTCAGCACCGAAAATGCCCTTTCAGTGCTGACTTGCATAGCAGGAACAAGCACTCAGCAAGAAGTGTGAGTAGACAGAGAGGAGAGGGAGGTGTTCTGCCATAATAAAACCCCCAAAGTGCGTGTGTTAGAGAACTTTTCATTTCTTTCCTCTCCAAGTCTGAATCTAACAATAGTAGCTCCAATAACGGGGTGTGTTTGGGGAAATAAGAGTATGGCTAGGGATTTGTATGCTAATAACATTGTCTGCCTGTTGTCACAAGGTGTTGGGCTGGAATAACAAGCTCTTTAGGGCAGATGGAACAAGAAATCACTTTGCTAGTTTATGAGGAAAGCTCCTGGCAGGGAAAATACCGAGAAAGGGGGATGGACTAAGGAACAGGCAAGCAGCTCTGGCTTCCTTAGTCAATAAAGGCCCTATAGACAAAATGAACAATCTAAGGAGCAAGAGGCAGAATGACTGAAAATTCTGTCTTGTAGTGAGAAATAGTCCCAGAAAGTCATGGACCTCTGAGAGCAGATTGTGAGCTTCCCTGAGGCTAGGGTGGGACCTTTTGGGGGAGCCCTTGAGCAACCTAGTAATGAGAGTTGCTGGATAAGATGAAATATCTGATGTAGCCTTACGATGACTGGGTAGAGCCATAGCACTAGCGTGCAATGGAGATCCCGTCCAAATGCAAACAGCTGCAGACTAAACCCACCAGCAGCAGCACACAGCTGTTTCTGAGTGAGGCACTCTGACCTATGAGTCAAACTATTCTACTCTGTTAGATCAGTTTTTCTTCACTGCCCAATTATACCAGCACTTCCTACTATAGCTGCATTTCTTAATTCCTGCAGGTCCTCTTCTGGCTTCCTGTGCTTCAGCTTCTTGTGTTGCGATCTCTGAATTGCTACTGCAATTCCTTTCTCTAAACCTTTATTACATCAGACTCCCTGACCCAATTTCTGTTTAGTACTGACACTTCACCACTGATAAGGGAAAAGTACTGATGCCCTGGCAGCTACCAGCTGAGCATTATGTAACTCTATTTCTTAACTGGTGTGAAGTACAATCATACAACTGAAGCTCACATGCTCATCATTTTCCACTTTGATTACTGTAACCTACATTTCATCAGGCTCCCAGGACCCACATCAGCCCCCTGGAGTCCATACAAAATACATCTGCTAAAACTTTGCCCACCATTCTGACCAGATCAACACTCTCCTGTCCTTGCCTCTTTGATCCCTCCACTGACTTCACCATATTAAGTTCAGACTTCTTGTGATCGTCTTCAATATTCTGCCTAGCTTTGTCAGTTTCAATTTATCTATCCTCTTTTTTTTTTTTTTTATGTTGCTACTCCCCCCTTCTTCACTTCACCTCCACTCCACTTGAAACACCAGCTGTGAAGTCCTGTTTGTCCACTTCTTTTACAACAATACTTTCCCCCTGCTACTGTGTATTATTACCTTCCTTGAACAGGTCTGCAGAGGAATCCCCTGTCCTCATTTAAATCCCTTCTGAAGGACCACTTCTTCAACACCCACAAGAAGCTAGCTGACCAAGCCATCTGTTTACACATGTCATTTATTTATAAATAAATTGCTCATTTATGTGGCGGAAAGATGTTGAAGACTAGGAGGGAGGGGCATACGGATACTGGAACACAATTTGTGAGTTAGGGTAAGGGGAAGAAGAGAGGTTTGAATTCTGGAAGCAGATTGGGTGGGAGTGGAGTTGAAAAGCAAACATGTAAGTAAAGAGACTTCTGCCTGCCATCACCTTGATCACTTAACTTGTATTTTGTATCCCTTTCCCCTGCCTCCTCTCTTCATCCATATGTCTTTTCAGACTGTATGTTTTGTGAGGCAGGGACTGTCTTCCTTTGCATTTGGAAATCACCTAACATACTTCGGGTGTCACTGCAGTCTGAATTCTAGCAAGAGAAGAAACTGATAAAATCAATATGTTTTGCTTGTCACTTTTTCCCCTTGTTAGGAAGTTCTTTCTGGAGTGGTGGTCATAACGAGTAAGGATGCAGTCCAACACCAGGGTGTCTCCTTAACGATGGAAGGATCAGTAAATCTGCAGCTCAGTGCCAAAAGCGTTGGTGTGTTTGAAGCTTTCTATAACTCTGTTAAGGTAAAAAATATGTAGATTGGTTTCTTTGGTACAAAAAGTTATGTCTGGTGTCTAAACCAAATCTCTCCTTAGTAATTCTACTTCTTTATGATTATGTATTACTTCAGTGTATGCAGGTGGTTTAATATTTTCCCAATCACTGCCATTATCTAGCATTACACTGTGAGCTTCAGATGCAGAAAAATGTGTTAAGACATACCCAGCCTAAGTAACCACAGAGTTAAAGAAACATTGTCAAGATATTTACTGCTGTAATGTGCCGTGCTATTTGCATGTAGCTGTAACTGGTGTAAGAAGCACAGTCCTGCAAGGGGAAGATGAGTAAAACTGTTCTAGAACTGAATTCTTATAAATAAAGTGAATGTGGAGGCTCCAAGCAAAGCTGCAACGAGAAGCCTGTTTTTAGTTATATAAAATATCTCTTCCATATGTGAGCCCTAAGCAGTTTGATAGTTTACTTTTGAGAGGAGGGGAGAAATACTTACTCTGAGGAGAAAGAAAGCTTCCATCAGTCAGTCTATGCTGCTTCATGTGTCAGCAGAGATGAGCCAAAACCCCAGGTTTGAATAGTCCCAAACTTAGGGGATATCCATGTTTTCCCCAACAAAGCATTTTCAAGCAACCAGAACAAGAATTTTAATTCCATTTCAGCTGTAGAAGTTTTTTAACTTCAAATGTAAGTTCCTTGATTTAGACAAATGACCTTCAAACGGTAATTTGGGGGCCATCATCTTATCATTGGCATTGGGTATTGTAGCAATTTAAAAGAAAAATGGTTTGAAAAGAAAAATGAAAAATCACATAGGGGAAAATAAGATATTTATTTCAATGCTCTATTTGATATTAAACTAATTTCCCTGCTCTGGGAGTGCATGTATTATTATTTTTTTATTTTATTTTTTTTTATTTTGCTGTTCCTACTCTGTTGTCTTTTAATTGATGGAGGCATATTTCATGAGAATTTGCATGCTTCCCCAGTCAAGTGCCAAACCATAGTTTGCCATTGTTCCAGCAACATTCTGATGCTAAATATATAGCTTGCCTTTGGAAGCCCTTCTTCCCTTCAAGAGCTAACAGCTCAACTGGCATTTACACATACAGACTCCTTCTGCTGCTGTTAAGGTTCGTGATTTCGATAATGGAATAAGAAATGTGCTGCTTTCAAAAGTGTACTAGGTTCTACTTGTTAGCTTCTTAAATGTGCTTAGCCACCAGTCTGATACACATGCAAAAAAACTGTACAGACTGTCTTCGTAAGAAACATTAAGTAAGACCACTTTTTACCACAGCGTGAGTTTGTGGAGAATTGTTTATATGGGACACAGACATGTGAATTTTGAGATATTTGGAAAGGCTGATAGGGTTTCATGTGGCTCTGTTATTGGGCCGTTATTATGAAGCAGACTGCTTTATTATAAACTTCTCAATGTTTCTCTTTACAGCCTATTCAAGTTATCAACAGTAACATAGAAATGGTAAAACCAGGAAAACTTCCCAGTGGCAAAACAGAAATTCCTTTTGAGTTTCCATTGCATATGAAGGGCAACAAAGTACTATACGAGACATATCATGGTGTGTTTGTCAATATTCAGGTGAGACAGTTTTCTGCAAAGGGAAAATGTGATGAACTTGCACTGTCTGCAGGAACTACACTCTGAGAAATTTCTCTAATTGTACTATGGGAGGAAACTATCTGGTAGCACCATAACTGTATGTTGTCAATATTTTTGGTTTTGTCAATTTTGTGCAGTTATTGCAATGCTCATGTACAGGTTCCTTGAATTTTAATTTAAGGGACCTTTAATTTATGTTCCAGCTGTGGGGGATTTTTTAAATGTACCGAAATGCTAGTAGGAAAAGATTATATATTGGTTCAAACATTTCCCAAACATCTGTCATCGTGGTATTTGGGTGCACTTTACATGGCTTAAATTGAGTCAAAAGTTTCACGATTCCGTTCAGCTCACAACTGTTGAGACAGAACAAAAATTGTCCCATTAGCTAATTCTCCAGGATTTAGTACCTCAGAGACAGTGGAAGACCTGTGTGAAGAGAAACACTTTTTGGATTTCTTTCCAAACATGGCATAACAGCCCTCTTAAGATCTCAAAACTTTATCAGGATATATATAGGCTTAAAAATTATACTTGCACTTTAAAAACAAAATATTTGGGATTCTTTTTTCCTAAGTAGGAGTTTTGGCTTGTGTTCCTTGCAACAGGGGATATAAGTATCATCAGATACAGCCTTGGAAATGTAAGAAAGAAGAACAAACAAAGTTTTGGAGGGGTTTTGTTTGTTTGTTTGTTTTTTTGCTTGAAATAAGTGTGTCTTAAAAACAAACAAAGAAGGAATCTATACTGTTCTTCACCCTTTCACATCTATATTTTGGGTTGGTTTTTTTAATGTAGGGCCACCATGCTCTGGAATGGCTGCCACATCTTGTGAACTAAGGCAGGAAGAAGTACAAATTCACTCAGGACAGGGCTGCACACTGTTTTGGAATCTGATATCCTATGCTCATATGTCATCAACATCCATTCCTGATTTGGTGGCAGCTTGCTACATAAGATGATGCAGTCTCTCTCCTTTCTTTCCCAGGGCTGGGCACAGTTTTTCCTAATTTCTTTTTTTGAAGAGAAGTCTCTTATGAACCTTGGTAACTTGCAGAAATATCTTTCTGTCCCTTTTATTTCAGACATTACATCTTATTGAGTAAACCTTACAAGAAGAGGAGGAGGAGAAGGGTGTATGCAGACTCTTACAGGAGGACTTAAAAATCCATCAGTTAATTGTAATCTATAGTGGCTTTTATAGTATAAGGAGTGGATGAATTACAGTATCTTGAGTATGCAACTACATGAATTTGGTTCATGAATAAGAGTTGCACCTCTGCTACCTTTAGTGCCAAATAAAACTATGGTCATACAATATCACAGCTGAGTTTTACACATACAAGCCACAAAATTGAAAACTGTGGTCCCTTAGAAGCCAAACCTCATTGCTTGTGCATATTTCCTATGACTTTATGTAGCAACAGATTGTCTGCCTAAATGTGCATACAGTGTGGTAGGTAGTTACTGTGGGAAGTACAGCTTTGCATTTTTTGATTTTTGTGTTAAATGTTTTTACCATACTGTTGCATTAATATTAGGTGGGGGTGTTTCTAACTGAAAAATTTTCCTCTGGCTAATGTGATGTAAGGAGATGTTTTGAAAATCTGCTCTTGAACATATATATTTTTTGTACTAGTGGGAGACTTCCCCTCCCCCCGAGAAGTTTTATGTTTATCAAGATAAAGCTCAGAGGAATCCATTAAAACAAATTACCTTCAGAGAGATGCTTTGTTCTAGAGTACTAGTGAAGAATCACCAAAATCTTCACACCTTCTCTCCCCCCCCAGCCATTGCTGTGAGTATATAGTACAAAAGAAACTAATAAAAACTATTACTTTTTATAACTGAACCAAGAGACTTGCACAGAACACTCTTGATGAAAGTGTATTTTATCAACCTCTTAAGCTGTCAAAAGTAACTTCAAAAATATTCAGAGTATAATTATAAAATGCTGCATACACAGAGGGGCTGCATGCACAGATATCACGTCCCAGATAAGACAGGTTTAATTCCAACCTATAAAGTACTGATGAGACAACAGCTAGAATACTGCATTCCATAATGGGCACCTTGGTCCATTAAAAGATGGTTATGATTGTAACAAAAACTAGAGACAAAGGGACTGGCTTTGGGGTCAATTTTTAGGTGGGGGGAGAGATACCTTAGGCTCTCAATCCTGCAGCTGGATCCATGTGGGCAGAGTTCCATTGACTCCAAGGAACATCCATACAGGCGTAAGTATCCACCCACATGGACTCACTTGCAGCTTGTGGGGTGTAAGTATCAAGGAAGGGGAGGCACTGTTTAGAGTTATCCAAGGAATACAATTTAAGAGTAAAGAGATTTTTAATATCAGGGAATAACTTCCTAACAGTGATGTCTGCTAAAGTGTGAAGTAATCTCCTAAAGGAAGGAAGCACTTAAAACTAGACTGGGAAAAACACTAAAAATATATAGAAAGGGAACAATTCTGCTTTGGCAAGGGAATATTCTAGGAGTGACCAAGTCACGTCTCTTTCATCTCTAATTTTTGGCCCAAATCCTGGATTCAGTTAAGTTAATGGGCATATTGTCCACTGACTTCAGTGGGGGCAATATCTGGCCTCCTATTTTAAACTTCTTCAGGCATGGCCCATATTTTCTTGAGGGGTGGGAGAAGGTGTTGAGCACTGAGCATGCTTTTGGTACTTAAATTATTTTTCACACCAGACTCTTCTGTTGATCCCAGGTGTCTGAAAGTGGAATCTTCCCAGTTCTTTTTTTGACTCTTTTTACGCACATATTGATAAAAGCTGAAAGGTCATTTGACTCAGCAGACTATTATATCTCTTTTCCATCATGTTATTTCTACTGTTATGATCATGCATATTATCAGGATTTTCCATCATAAGAATAATTGCTGTATCTATTCATTATGAATCCTGTAGATTCATGCAAATAGCTTCTCATTCAGCTGCAGCAGCTGCTTTAAGGTAGTATTTTGTATTTTTGTAATTTGTTTTTCTAACTTTCTGGCAGTAGGATACTAAATCTTTCATTAAGCATTTTAAATTCAAGAGTTACTTACCAGAAAAAAAAGACAAGAGACTTATGTCATGAGACAACACCTATTTGTAAAAAGCCTTGGATGGAAATATGATAAGTGCCAGAATAAAACTCATTCCAGTCTGTCTTGTGCACGCACATGCATATTTTAGATATTTTCCCCTTTTGCAGAGCAAACTTAGTGTGATCTTGTACATCAGACTCTTCAACATAGCCAAGCCATGATCATCCTTCCATCTTCTGCTTGAAATACCCTATCTGAAGAGCCATCACTCCATTTTCAATGCTAACCTTGCCAAAGGTTCATTTATATTGAGAAAGCAGCCATAAAAGGAGTTTATCCTTTCTCCCAATGATATAGAGACCTCTTTTCCCTCTGTACTTTGCCGAGCTGAGGATTTTATTCTCTTAAATTATGTAATTATTATTTAATTGTCCTGTTACTGATAGGGCTAAAGGAAAATACCTGATATTTTAAAAACCAATTAATGTATTTACAGATTGGCATTATGGATGAGCTATCGGAATTTTCCTCCTCTTTTAAAAAGAAAAACTTTTTTCTACAGATTTATCTAAATCAGTTCTCTCATATTCAACTTCAGGCTCTGGATTCCCTACATTTACTCTGGGCTTCTTCACAGTAGGTCCCTCTACTCTTCAAAAATAAAACGCATGTGTAATTGTTAGCCATGCCAGTCAACGGCAGATGTTGACGATATTACTTAAGTTATGTGCCTTTGCATATGGCTAGTTTGTTTCTAAATTTTATATCCTGTTGACAGCCCTTATGGTGAAAGGCTCCCTTTTCTTAATGTTGATGTTTCCCTTACCTAGTCCTAGCCTTGGCTTTCTTTCTAATGTAACATCTGTTGTCTGCAAAAAACATGCCAAAACAGTTCCAGCCTACAAGTTGAGTTGCTTTCTGTAATCCAGATATTTTGTTTATAATCAGTACTGATTGTCTAGTAAGGTATGATTTTATTGGTATATATGTTACCTTTGGCCATTCTCCTATCACTACCCAGTTACCCATCCCCCCACCCCCTCCAAATTAAGACTTAATAAAAAGGTCCAGGCCAGGCCTATCATTAGCTTGTCACTAGCCTTTCAGTCTCATTGTTTCCTGCTCTGCTGTACCACCCCAGAAATAAAATGAAATCCGACTTCCAAGAACAGTTTGTATAGAACACACTAATATCTGTTAAAATGGATGCGCAGAGGAGACTTGATCCAATGTCTAGGTTTTAGGTAAGAAGCTATGTGCTGCTTAAAAGTGTTTCAGTGCTTTAAATAAAAAAAAATCAAATGGAAACAGTTTATAAACAAACCAGAAAGTGGTTAACATGTTTTATTGTCCAAATTGAGAGGTAAACATAAATTGTGAACAGTATATAACTTTTTTAATTCTCATTTAGAATAATCAAAGGTGTCATTAGCAGAAACATCCATCAAAGATTTTTTTTTTAATTTCATACAACTCCAACAGATGACCCGAGTTGTTGTTCCAGTGGTTAGGGATTTGAGAGATGAGGGTTCAATTCTCTGCTCCGCTACAGACTTCTTATGTGACCTTGGCACTTAGAATCTCTGTGCCTTGGTTCCCCATCTGGAAAATGCTACTTTCCTACCTCACAGGAGTGTTGTGAGGATAAAAAACACTAAAGATGATGAGGTGCTTGAATTGTACTGGGCTCATACAGGTACCTTAGATCAGTGATTCTCAACTGGTGGATTTCATCCCCCAAGTAGGTCAGGAAAGGGAATTTGGGGGGTGGGTACTGCGAAGTGTTAAATTTTTATTACAATCCAAAGAAAATCTGCACCCTGCACACCCTTACCAGTCAAGTATTATGTCAGCCTCTCAAAATGCACACAAATTATATAGACGTTGTATTGTTACCAGTGGTACTTTTCTTACATTTAAAGTACATGTAAGAGTTATGAAAATTTTTGGTTTTGAATGAGTTGCTAACTTGCAAAGGGTGAGAAACAATGCTTTAAGTAGATATGTTCTAACTGGAACTTGTAATGTTCCTATAGAACCCTGGACATAACATCTGTTGATTAGTATTAGTACTACAGTCTTTTAGGCAGTTTCCTCATTAATATAGCAGACAGGTTTTGGTGAGTATTCTGCTAATAATGATTGGACTAAACAAATACGTAAAGACTATTCTTCAGCTGGGAGTAGCTACCATTACTCTGTATTCATTTTTCTTTTACTAGTAGAGTAAACAAAATAGATTGTAAGTTGTGCTGGGTAGGGAACATATCTTTCTATTATGTGATCAGCATTGAGAGCAATCAGGCCTGGTCTTGAGTGAGGTCTCTGAGCATTATTGCTATACAGATATTCAATTATTACACTTTAAGGTTCAGTTTATAAAGAGCTGATAAATGATTAATAGATGTTATAGGGTTGTTAGATACATGAGTACTACATGATATAGATGGTTATAAGCAACCTGTTGGGCTCTACAGCATCTATAACCATTGATTAACAATTTGTTAAAGAATATATAAGTTGCCTACTGACCTTTAATAAACTACTTATAAATGGAATGTTAATATAAATAGCCAGTGAGACTTTGTGTTTCTAGAATGATTTCTCTCTAAGTCCATGCGGGAGATGGAAGAAAGCTTTGATAAGACTCCTTTATCCCCCAATCTTTCTCACAGTATACCCTTCGGTGTGATATGCGACGTTCTCTACTGGCCAAGGACCTGACTAAGACTTGTGAATTCATTGTCCACTCACCAGTAAGTTGGAATATAGAGATTTTTAACTCTGTCAACTAGCTGAGATTTTCATCTCTGCAGTTTTGTTCTGTTTAGCAACGTTTGGTGCCCAGTCTTGTATGGTGATGTTCACAAGATGTAATGCTGGAACTTGTATGTGTCCTCCTATATTAACAAGGCATAAGACCTAAGGTGGCGGTGGGGGAGGAGGGAGAGGGAAGGTTGGTGTCATGCTTTCTTTTATGTTTTGAAGTTAGCAATATTCAGGCTTCAAGCATTTCTGTTACTATTTGTATTACTGTGGCACCTAGCAGCCGAGACATGAACTAGGACCTCATTGTGCTATAATTTACATAACCTTTCCACCTTAACTTCTTTTAAACGTGCTCTTTTAACTGACACAAATATGTTTGAGATGATGAGCTTGCTATGTTGTGAAAACCTCCTGTTTTCCCACTCAGTCCTCAGTCTTCCCCTTTTCGCTCCCTGCTTGTTCCCTTCATCTCCTAGATACATACTGGTCTACTCAGTATCTAGATACTATGGTGATGTGTGCTCCCATAAGTATCTTTTGGATGACCTGATCTCCCTCCTACCCTCCCTCCCCCAGGTGCTAAGCATCCAGAGCTCCCATTGGAGATAGAGATCTTTGGGTGCTCAGCATCTGTGGAGGGAAGATATCAAGCCTCTTGTATTCAAATGCCTAAATTATTGATTTAGGTCCCTTACTCTAGGTGTGGAAATAGGTCTGTATCTAGTAGGAGACAAGTTTACAGCCTCTTAGAGTATGTCTACACTGCAATTAGACACCTGTGGCTGGTTTGTGTCAGCTGACTTGGGCTCAGGGTAAGGCGCTGTTTAATTGCAGTGTAGACGCTTGGGCTGGAGCCCGAACTCTGGGGGTCCCAGAGCCGAATGTCTACACCTCAATTAAACAGCCTCTTAGCCCACATTCCACAAGCTCGAGTCAGCTGACTCCGGCCAGCCGTGGGTTTTTAATTGCAATGTAGACATACCTATAGGGACCACATAAGGCTGGTGTCCTAAACAAGTTGTTCACAGATAGTGGTGGGCTCAGAAATGACTATTGTAACTAATGCCTTGATTCTGCAATTAGTTCTGTACAAGTGGACCCTTGCACCTGTGTGGAATTTATTGCAGAATCAAGGCCCACATTTTTAGCTGCATGGCATGAACTGCTTTTGCCTTTCATCATGAACGTGTTCAGTAAAATGGGTGCAACTGTGATTTGTATTGATTATAGATGTGTGCAGAGCACATGTATAAGCAATATAATCTGCGCAAACTTAACAAGCAAAATACATTTGCTTCCACCCAAAACTTGCTAGAACACACATGATGCTTAGTTCCTGTAAGGAGCTCTTTAAGAAGAGTGCTAATATACTTAACAATGTTTTGTTCTCCTTGTATTCAGTGATGAAAATTAATACAGTAGAACTTCAATAACGTACAAAAAAAATTGCTCATGTCAGCAAAGATTTAATAGCAAGACACTGCAGAGATCTTGTTCCTACATTTTGTAAAATGAAAAATCGTACTATGCTACATTAACTAGTACATTATGAAGTATTATAACTAAGCCACAGTTGTCAAAATAATGAGCAGCTTACATATTACGCAGTGTCCTTGCTTTATTTCTTTTTCAGAAATAGCACTCATTAGTTCACAAAATTCAGTAATTCACCATGAGTCTCCCAGTCACTGTGAATTAATGAGGTTCTACTGTACATATAATTCTCACTGTCAGTACACAATATTATTTCCCTTAACCTTCTTTCCTTTGCCAGAATTTGTCAACTGTATTTTCCCATAACTGAGAATATGTGTTTGTTTGTGGCTGGCAGTTTCCCAGTTTTGCAGTTGTACACAAGAAACTACTATGGACACAAAGTAATGGAGAGTAAAACAACTGCAAAGTTCAAGTTGGGCCTTCTGATGATGTTACAGCACTGCACCAACTCTCAACAGTGCACAGCTGGGACCCTCATCACTGATTGGCACACAAAAACTCCTTACACTTATTTTAAATGGAAGCTTTGCTGAAATGTGAATGGAGCTGAACAAAGATAAGGCACCTCGTTGGGATGAGGGTGAAGAGAGGCAGTTAACTGAAGATTAAAATGACAATTATGTTGTCCTTTCTGTGCAAAGTGCCAGACTGCCATTTCAGCAGCAGTTCAGGGCCTTTTAAGTCGCTTTAAACTTACTTTCTACCATAAAAGCTAAACTAGGAGGTTTTTTAATATTCCAAATATAGATTTAAAAAAAAAAAAGATAACCTAGGTCCTCAGCTGGCAAAATCAGTGGAACAACACTGAATTACACCAGCTGAGTATCTGACCCAGTAAG
The DNA here is from genome assembly GCA_003942145.1 of Platysternon megacephalum. Lineage (NCBI taxonomy): Eukaryota > Metazoa > Chordata > Testudines > Platysternidae > Platysternon > Platysternon megacephalum. The sequence continues at coordinate 5,373,121 of QXTE01000093.1, read as the reverse complement.
TTGAAAACAGCTACTGGGCCATAACTTGCATCTGAAAGAGCTCTCGCTGGGTGGTGGTAGGGAGTTCAAATACTGCAGGGAGGGCACTTCAGATAGAGAGGGTTAGAAAAACAATCAATATGCTCAGGATAATAGAGAAAGTGCATATATAACTTTCCCTACTATTTTCTCAAATCTGCTAACTAGGAGGGCTGAGTGCTACTGGAAGGACACATTGCATCAGACCTCACAAAACTTAAAAAAAAAAAAAAATAGCCAACACTGATATGTAAAATCAAGAGCCCTACTTTAACAGCATGGCAAGGTGTGCATTAGTAGGCTATTGGTTTAGAGCGCTTAACCTTGTGACTCGCAACACAACATGCCCAGGGCAGGCACCAGTAGCCTAGTAATGCACATCCTGTCATGGTTTATTGCAGCAATGGCAAGGATAGTTCTGGATATCCAGGAATTAGAATGTCAAAATGTGGTTATTTTGTAACACCTGGTGACTTGTATTTGGTCCATGTCATAATCATGTCCTGTTTTCTTGCAACGTCTAATAGACTTTACATGAAATGGGTCAATTTCTTATTAAAAGAATTACACACAGTCCTCTAAAGACTAGTTCAAAGTTAGACATTGTAAAGTGATTAAGTCAGCTTCTAAACCGGTCTTGCAAGTAATGGCATAAGAAAGGGGATTCTTTTCATGATTTGATGTGTGTACATTATCATGTAAACTCTATATACTGAGTATCCAATATCAATACTACTTTTTCATTACATTACAGCCTCAGAAAGGGAAGTTGATGCCAAGCCCAGTGGACTTCACAATTACACCTGAAACCTTACAGAATGTTAAAGAGGTAAACATTTTGTTTTTAAAAAATGCCTTAAGTGGTGTTGAGTGACTCTCTTGTCTCTAGTGTGAACTGGTGTGAGGAGTGAGATAAGTGGCTACTATTAGATTCTGCTCCACAGCTAGTCATAGTTCTTCCTCTCCTCTTTTGCCAGTTTTGATTCCTGACACGCTAAGCAACAGTTTAATGGATAGCAGTGCCACTTGTTCTTTTGTGTTGATGCTGTGTTGTTAACAGAGTTTTCCTCAGTAATGGTTACACGTTATTTTTTTTATATTTCCCTTACTGGGAACCAACCAAGTCAGTGGAATATGGGAGCCAAGAGCTCCCATTGACTTCAGATGAAGCTGTGAGTGCTCAGCACTTCTGTAAATCAGACCCCAGCATCTCAAGCTGGGCACCGGAAAATGAGGAACACACAATTAATCACTTTTGGCTTAAATTACTTGCCCAGTATCACGTAGATATATGGTGACAGAGGCAGGGATAGTAATCAGTTCTCAGGGCAGCATTCAATTGCCTTAAAACTGAGACCCTCCTTTCTCTCCCCGCAATCCCCTGCCTCATTCACTAAACACCTTCCAACTGCCACAAAAAATAAAGCAGGGGTCCTACAGGCAACAGCCTCCTTCACTCAAGATCCTGATCCATCCCCAGTCCATCCTGTGCAGGGAGCTAGTGGGGAAAAAAAGGTTACCATGTAATTAGAGACTGTATCACAATGCTTGCGCTCAAGGGTGCTCCATTAACATTGCACAGGGAAGCTTGATCCTGGCATATTCTAACTCTTGAGGGGCCTGACTTTGCAACCTTAATAATGTTCTTTTAATGTAGGGTTTTTATGTACTTTAGTAATTCTTATGGTGCTTCTTTCCACAAAGGGTGGTTTTGCCTACTTAGCATTCTCTGTGCTCTTTATGATTAGTCATGTGACTTGTTTTCCCACCCTACATTTAGAGAGCCTCGCTCCCAAAATTTTTCATCAAAGGTCATCTCAACTCGACTAACTGCATCATTACACAACCACTAACTGGGGAGTTGGTGGTGGAGAATGCAGAAGCTGCAGTCAAAAGTATTGAACTACAGTTAGTACGTGTGGAAACTTGTGGTAGGTTGTTTCATGTAAATTAAAATCTGAATATACCACACTGGTTATCTGAATATTTATATTCTAAATGGACATAGCATACTTGTCTAAAGCAGTAGTAGAAATCATTTGCAAAAGTTACTTTTTGTATATCAAAAGTATCAATTTATAGGGTGTTCAGATGTAATTTTTAAACAGTCATAAAGTCAAAGCTCTAATGGGTAAAAGGGGGAGGGTGTTTGTTTTTTGGCTAATGCCTCCAGCCTTTGAATTATGTTCGGTAACTTTCTAGTAGAATTAGTGCTACTTTTTTTCCTTCACCCTAATACTTGTTTTCTCCAGGTTGTGCTGAAGGTTATGCTAGAGATGCTACAGAGATTCAGAATATTCAGATTGCTGATGGGGATGTCTGCAGAAGCTTGTCTATTCCAATATACATGGTATTCCCCAGGCTGTTCACCTGCCCTACACTGGAAACTACAAATTTCAAAGTTGGTAAGGACCCAGATATTTTTGAAATATTGGTATCTTCAGAATCCATGTGAAACAAGCTGCTAGTTTCAGTTCGGTTTCTAGTGGGCAAGGGGCCACAATACAAACTACCACCACTGGCACTAATGAGCAGCTTTGCAAGGGAGGCCAAGGAGACCTTCTTACCAACAAAGGTGGTTCCATACCAGGGTTGAAGTATATTACCAGAGTAATGTGGGGAAATGAGCACTACCATTCTTTGAACAGTACCTGTTGTGGACTCAGGCTCCAGGTCTGTCAGTCCACTAGCTTTAGGGAATACTAAATATACCAAGCAATTTGTCTCATTAAAAACCTCTATACCATTCCTTTAGCTATAACCTTCTCCATTCAAACTAAGTTCTCTGTCTAGCATATTCTATCTTCTTACTCTTAGTGGTTTCGTAAGTGGTCTAAACTAGTTCTGACCAGGAAAATTCTCTGGGAGAAGCAGTTTTAATGGCAAAGATCTGTTTCCGGTAGGGATTAAATATGCTGAACACCCACAGCTCTCAAGAGCAGCAGGAAATTCGGAGGGTAAAATGCTGAAAAGTGATGCTTTCCTTCCATTATCCCTTTCTGTCATCACTAACACACCCGCCATTCTCCCAGTCACTCAGGCCTGGAAGTTGGGGATTGTCTGTGACTCCACTCTATTGACTCATAGCCAGGCCATATCCAAATCTGTCGACTTCTTCCAGTGTTGCCAAGATTGTTTCTTCATCAATGCACACCACAAAAACTCTTGTCTAGGCCCTTTTCTCCCCTCCTGAATATTACAATTGCCTCCCTCCTTCCTAACAACCTAATCAAACTTTCCACTTAAGGACATTCAAAATGTTTCTGCTAAAATCATCTTCATAATCCATAGTTCTAACTAAGTTTCCTTCTTTTGAATCTATCCCCTATATCGCTTCTCCTTTTCCACTACATAAAGCTTTTTGTGCTTGCGTTTAGGATCCTTCACAACTTAGCTCCTTCCTACTTTTGTATCTTAGTATCATCCCCAATTACATCTCCTCTGCTTCACCAACTTTGATCATCCATTTTTGTGCTTCTCTTATATGTGCAATGCCCTCCTATGGATTTGTTTGGAGAACCACTACCCTAAACTCCTTCAAATTACTCCTCAAGATCTACTTCTTTCTATGATGCCAACAGTAAATTACTAGCTAATAATGGCTAGACAGGTGGCTACCACTAATGCAGTTAGTCAAATCTTTTATGGAGCTACATATATGTTGACACATAGGCTGGAGAAATTGGTCATTTTTTTTAGTGCCCTGTTGTTTTCTACAGTGTTGAATCATCTAGCAACAGATAATCCTAGAACACTAAAAACAGCTTGAAAGATTTATCAAAGGTGAAGGCAGCTGAGAGCAGGAGCCACAGAATTATCATTGTTTCTACTGTACAATTTGAGTTAATACCAGAGCTCTCTTTTTTCCCCCCCCTAGAGTTTGAAGTTAACATTGTTGTCCTCCTGCATGATGATCACCTCATCACAGAAAATTTCCCACTGAAGCTCTGCAGGGTGTGAATATCCACAGGAGAATTGCTAATGGAGGAACAAGGAAAATCTTCAGCTACCAAATGGAAATTCAGTTCATATCTTCAAGCTTATTTTAATTGAAGGACTAAAACATTTGCTCATCCCACTATTGACTTCTGTGTTGGAAGGGAGTGCAGTTCTCTGTAACTCTTACCAAACACTTTGTCTATCTTCTGATATTATTAGTGAATGTGCTTTTCTGCTGAGATTCCTGCCAGGTATCTCATTGAATTCAACAGCCATGCCTCCCTTTCTCTATTTTTTTTTTTCTTAAGAACCCTTAAGGGATGTTTTTTTGCACATTCCTGTCATGCACAGCACACAGTAAGTTTCTATGATTAATTCATAATTTAACACTTGTGCTAACTCTTTACATGTTTCCTTTATAAGGATCCTTGTATCTAAACAACTAACAGGCCCTGCTATGTATTGGTCCTTGAAGGAGAGACTGTTTAGATTAGATGTTTCCTAAGCCGCTTCATCATATGGATGCTGGGAGACCTAATGTTCCGGAAATGTTTTGAGACCTTTGATGAATGGTGCTACAGAATTGCAACACAGTGTTATTGGAGCAGCATCATACAAAGAATATGAAGTGAAAGGAAACTAAGTATGTTTCAGTTAGATTGGGAAGTGAATCCATTAATCAGGGGAACAACCTCAGAGCTAAAGCTTTTTATTGTAACAAAGTTGATACAACTATCACACTCTAGTTAGCTTGGTCAGTTACTTGCATAAGCTCTACTGCAGTGAGAGGACCAAACTGTCAAAAGAGGTTCTAGCTTGCAGTTGTGCCAGACCTCCTGCTCTTGATTAGCCAGTCCATGTTAATTTCTTTTCCCCCTACTACTGAGTTCTTTACCTACAATCTAGTTGTGGTGCAAAAATGTGGGTCCTTAATTTGCTCTTGTGGCAACAAAGGCATCAGATGAAAGCTGCTGTCAGTATGCTTGGCTGCTACATTGTAGACTAGCTCTTTCCTGTGCCTGACTTTATTGCAAGGTAGAATACTTTACTAAAGACTGCATAAACATATTTATGTTTTGGCCACCCCAGTTAACCTTTTGCTTGCAATATGGTATTATATGGGTAATTATCTGAGCCAGTTACTAGCTGCTTCCCCTTTCATTGGAAGGTTTAGTTGAAATTGCTGAATATGTCAAGATGTAACTGTTAGGGGGCATGGGGAAGGGGAAATGCGCCAGGCAGAAATGATTTTTTCTTTCTTTTTCTTTACTATTTGCTGATAAAAGCCTTCCATTGCTCTTCTTTTTTTTTTTTTTTTAGTTGTCACATCTTTATTGGGTAGACATGCTTAAACTGCCACAGCAGGAACTAAACCAGGAGACTGTCTTGTTTTGGGGAGGTGGTGTAGGGTGGAAGAACTGTGTTTTTGATAATGTAAGAAAAAGTATGTAGAAAGGCGAAGTGTGCTTTTTCTGAATGTACATTTGCAAATGAAACCATCTGGGGAGGGGGAAGGAGGAAGAGGCACTGCAAAACAAAATGAACAGGTCCCTAAAACATTAACTCAATCTTGAAGTAAAGACACTTGACAAAACATCTGATTCTGGCTTTACCCCTCCCTTCATCCAACAGAAAAATACAAAATTTTCTAGCTGGCTATTCAGGCCTCTGTTCTGGCTAATGGCAAAATCCTTGTTCAGCAATTTCCCTATTTTAAGGAATAAAAACCTGAAGTTCTAAAAATCTAATTTAAAAATTTGCAGTATCAGCACAACATGTTGGCGTTAAATAATTACAAAATCCTCTCCTCAGCCACTGCAAAAACAATGTTTTCATGTGATCTGGAAATATTATCACAGGAACATTGGGGGGGGAATGAAGTCTGTGACTTTCAAACAGGCAGGATGATACTAGACTGCCAGCTATTGGCCAGTGCCAAAATGGCCATGTGAATTTACAGATTTTTAGGGATCTTCTGTAAGCATGTAATGAACATCTAATGGAAACAATGTATAAATAACACTGCTAGGAATCCTGCATTTAGTTTAGGGAGTACTGGCATTGTATCCTTGCATTGTCACAGCAGGAACAGTTGACCTACACCCTCCAGCACAGGACTACGCCAACCTAGATCGTCCCACTGAAGTTCTTGTTCAGATGTGACACCTACTGGAGTGTGTGAGACAAACTATGAAGATTATTCTGGATTTGCTGGAGAGGAGAGCATGTTCAAGCTCCCAGCTAATCTTGCTACATGGATGATACTCTTTCAGCTAATAATATCAATGTAATGGAAGGAACACTATTTATTTTCCTTAAGGAATAGAGAGCACATAAGTCCTCCCCTTCCATTTACTAAGCCATTTGGCTGAAAAGATGCGGGGGGGAGGGGGCAGTTTTTGGAGGACAAAGCTATGATTAGCAGGAAGTCGTGTATATATAACCTTCCTTGTGCTTCACTGTACATCTGTTTCTTTATTGTTCACGTATGAAAGACTCTAGCTTGGTTCTTTGAACAGAGTGGTCCAGATATTTTGTACTGTTTACAGCATAAACAATAGATTTTTGCCCTCGTGTTGAGAGTGGGGTGATGGTAATTAGTGGGCCCCAGAACCTTAAATTACCAGGGTTTTTTAAGAATTAGGGATTGGTGGAAGCCCAAAGACTCATCTGTACTCTATTGACATTTTTCATAGTCTCTTTTCACCACCACAGAGGGGTTTGGGGCTTTTTGACAGGCTAATCTTTACCATGAATTGAAGTTGATGACTCTGCTCATCTATACTCAAATGTTAGCAGAGCTGGTCAAATTCCAAGGCAAAAACTTAAAATGTGACCTGCTATAGAGTGACAGTTTCTTTACTTCTAGCAGCATTAAAACTGGAAAGTAAGAAGCATCCAGAAAAGGCTGTGACTTCTTGACTTTTTCCTCTCAGCCCTCAATCTTCTATTAATTGAAAGCCCTTCAGCAGTATCCCATAGGTCAAATTTTAAAGTCCCCAAAACTGTCTGATCTTACTGAAACAACTATGATCTAGCGCTTAAGCCACAACCATTAATATTGAATAGTTTTAAACAAATCTCTTTATTTCACACCATTAGGGGAATATCATTAAATCACAATCTAACTAGTTTTATTATCCTTTTCTAAATTTTGTTGAACATAACCAGTTTTCTAGACTATGCCCTTCATATTAGTTCATGACCATAAGTCTGCATCCATGGAGTTTTGTCCTGCTCATTTCAGGAGAGGTAGCTATTGCTTGCAGTGAACTAATTTTTTGTTCATATAACCTATCTGAATTCTGAAGCAGTTTGGACTTTTAAAGTGAGCTACTGGTGGTAGTCATTCAAACTTCCCCTTTAAAGCTGGAAATTATATGTGAAGTAGCGTTTTCCCTTTCAAGTCTGTGGACTGGTCTGCATCTGCATAGCTACATTGCTTGAGGGTGTGAAAAAACCACACCCCAGAGTGATGTATTTAAGCTGATTTACCTGCAGGTGTAGACAGCATTAGGTCAATGGAAGAGTTCTCCCATCAGCCTACCTCCTGTCTCTCTGGGAGGTGGATTTCCTACACCGACAGCAGAACACTTCCTGTCAGCATAGGGAGCATCTTCAGTGAAGTGCTATAATAGTGCAGCTGCACCGCTGCAGTGTTTCAAGCGTAGGCAAGCCCTCAGGTAGGGGGATTACCTACGCTGCCAGGAAAACCCCTGCCTGTCAGCATAGGTAGTGTCTACACTGAAGAGGTACTGCGGTGCAGGTGCACTGCTGTAGCATTTTAAGGATAGATGAGCCCTGTGTAGCTAGGTCTGTCACACTTTTCTAAGAGCAAGGAAATCTCTAACTGTACTAGTTAGAAAGCTCAAACTTAAAACTACCACCCTCAAAAATACTTTGGACTGTAGCAAGGGAGAGGGGCCATAATAAAAGTTTAGTGCAAATACCCAGCTAGCTCTTTGATGCTTGTTTTGCAGTTTCCAAATAGAAGACAGTCCTATCTAGCTGACTTCTTCAAGTAAGTGAGATTCAGGACCTAGCATTGAGCAGTTTTCATAGTTTTGTTTTTTTTAGTTCTGGAATGCTAGAATACACTTCTGCACCAAGAGGTGAAGTCTGCTGCAGCAAAACTGCAGAGTGCATGGAGTCCTTGCTGTAGTGAAGTCTTAGATACTATTGTGACAAGTGCTTTTTAAAAATGTGTATGAATGAATGCACTTGTCTTAGTCACTAAAGGACCTGCACTGCTGGTAATGCCCAAATACAAAACCAGTAGCTCACAGATTCATATCAGCCAACACTGATTGATAGTGGAGCTCCACTCCCCCCCCCCCCCCATATTTGCATACACAGAAAAACCGAGCATTGCTTTCCCATCCCCCCATTGGCAGGATCTTCACTTTTCATGCCTGGCTGGAGGCAACAGGAGTTCTTCATTCCTAGCAGGGGGCCTGATCTTCAACCCTCTGGGCAGGGCGCAGGAGGAGCCAGAAGAAAGCAGCTGCATGGGGCTGAGCAGTGGCTATGGCAAGTGCTGACAGTCTGGGCAAGCAACTGATTGATTGGCCCTTGGGTTGGGGGCGAGACTAGAGAAGCACAGCCAGTGAGTTGGGTGTCGTCCCACTAGGGATTTATACCATATCAACCTATAGATTTGGCAGGGCTGAGACTGACAACACTGGATTACTTAACAGTGGACTTTTGAGGTGGGCTCTGCAGCTAAGGCAGTTGCTCAGTAAGGGTGTGGCCACTTGTACAGGTTTCACTGGGTAGTGTAGGTTCAAGCATGCTTTCCAAAACCGCTCTGAAAACCATCCCCACTTTTAGCTACCACTGTACTTCACCATCCTCCTAGCGGTGTGCTCTGAGGACTATTGAAGGAGGGAGTTCTACAGGAAGAGCAGCGCTAACTCCAGAGCAAGGTGGGAAGAGATCTCAACACTGAATATGGACAGTCATAATGAGCGGAATTTTTTTAATTGAAGCCTGCCCTGCATTTGACAGTGTGGAAACCCCACAAATACTACTCCTGGGGGAGCTCATGTGCCATGCAGAATTTTCCCCTCAGAAAATACATCCAGCCAGAAAGATGCTGCAGTTACTCCCTTCGCCCAGCAGGGACTGATGTGGCACCAGAACAGAGAGCAGCTGCAGCTAGAGAAGAGAAAGATGCTGCCTTCCTCACAGTGCCCTGCCTATGGGGCCGGCCAGGTCAGTGCATTGAGTTATGGGGGGATGGACATGAGGCTGCTGGGGGGGGTGGGGGGGGGTGGGTCACAGACGGGTTCAGAAGGGCTAGTGGGGGGGGACAGACTGGGTAGGGGCTGAATGGGGGTGGGGGTGCAGGGCCGCATGAGGACGGGGGAGGGGATGCAGGAACACAGGGATAGTGGGGTGGCTGAGTAGGGGCACAAGGACAGGGTGGGGGTGTAGGGCTGCATGGGGGGAGGGGGTTGGCTGAATGGGGGTGCAGGGGGTGCAGGGCCACATGGGGCTGGGGAGGGGTGGCTGAGTGGGGGTGCAAAGACATGTGGGGGGAGGGAGATGCAAGGATGCATAGGGATGGGGGGAGGATGGGTGGCTGAGTGGCGGGTGCAGGGACACACTGGGGAGGGGCAGATGTACCTGACTGAATGAGAGAGGCTAAGGGTGAGCCAGGATTTGCAGAGTGGAGGCTCCTTAACAATCCCTTCCTACCCCAAAAAAAGCCTATACCATACTTCTCCCACCCATACCCAACAACCCTCCATGTTCAGACCCAGGCTCCTTCCTAGCAATTACTTCCCTCTCCCTCAGCTACTCTGTTATCCCTGACTCCCCCAAGACTTTGCACTGTTTCTGAGGGGTGCAGGAAATGCTTTAAATGAATTATTACTCAGAGTTCTGTATTAATATGCCTAGTAAGGAATCTATTTGTCAAAAAAACATTTCCTGAATCTTTTTTGTTGTCTGTATTGTTAGAGACATACTTGCTGACAGGTATTTTGAAATAAGTTACCAAAGTAATGAAACTGGTGTGCTTATATTATTTTGAGAAATAAAATATGTAGAATTGCAGAATTTTAAAACTGTGCACAGAATTTTTATTTTTTTGGTGCCGAATTCCCCCAGGAGTAAAATAAGGTACAGTAATCACAGAGCAGCATAATTTCCCCCTCTAAATTAAAGCATGTTATTCCAAGATAAAACTGTAGTGGAAATCTAGAATTGATCTAAAGTTATCCTAACAAAACTTTGGAAGCTACATCACCTTAATGACACTACCACCACTGAATGATCTAAATTCTTACATAATGCTCCTTGCAAAAACAGCAGCCATCAGACAGACATGTTTGTTCCACTGTGTCAATGCATGCATAATTTGGATTTCAAAGACTGTGTTGGCCCTAGTCAGAGTCCTTTCATAAAGTTGCTAACTCTTTAGCTAGCAAAGAGGATTCGATAAAGAACCAAAGTAAATACAATTCATTTTGTTTTGATTATATCTGGTATGAACAATGTTTGCTTAAAACTGACATACAAAAACCTTTGAGTGGGAAATTTTTAAAATCAAAGAAATTTTAAAGAGAACCCCACACAATTTGATAGTTTTAGAAATATCTACTGCAGGGGTCAGCAACCTTTCAGAAGTCGTGTGCCGAGTCTTCAGTTATTCACTCTGATTTAGGGTTTCGCGTGCCAGTAATACATTTTAATGTTTTTAGAAGGTCTCTCTCTAGAAGTCTATAATATATAACCAAACTATTGTTGTATGTAAAGTAAATAAGGTTTTTAAAATATTTAAGAAGCTTCATTTAAAATTGAATTAAAATGCAGAGCCCCCCGGATCAGTGGCCAGGACCCGGGCAGTGTGCGTGCCACTGAAAATCAGCTCACGTGCCGCCTTTGGCACACGTGCCATAGGTTGCCTACCCCTGATCTACTGTGTTCTCCTCATGTTATTCAGTTGCAGCCACCAGGGTGGATTGATTTAAATCTGAGAAATTTTAATCAGATTTTAATCATGATTTAAATCAGCAAACAGGAAATCTTGATTTAACTCATCATTTTTAATCTTTTGCATTTGTACTTTATTTTCCTAAAGAAAGCTTGATTCTCATTGATTGATAACCATTATAACATGTTGATTTGCAACTAAATATAGCCTTTACACCAAATTTGGTTTTTATTTTCTAACCAGGAGGCTATGATATCTATACTCATTTATTTAAGCAATTATGTAGATTCTCACATTTATTCAGATTCTTTATTTTGTTAGAAAATGGTGAATGATGCATTTCTTATTTACTCAATGATGATTAATTTTTTTACTTGTGTTTTGTGTCAAACTCTATTTGGATAGAAATTAAAATTCAATTAAATGCACAAAACCAGCATTTTGAAATTTTTATTATTAGTTTAATAAAACTACATTAAATGTCCTGAATATGTAAGAAAATTATCCTAATAGTTTGTATTTAAAATTAACTGGTTTATTAAAGAAAGGAAGTATTATCTCTAGTTAGTGAATTGAATTGATGGCCACCATGACATCTAAAATCTTGAACTAGTAGAGTTCATCCTCATATACCTCATTTTTATTCATAGATTGGTAGAGGAAAACAAGCTTCCCTGCTTTTCCAGCTCCCAATTGGCTTCTTAACTTTGAATGAACTGTTGAATAAACTTAAATGAAAAAAATATTCTCTCTGCACTTGCAGAAGAGGCTATTACTGTCAAAACCTGGTTTAGCATTGCAACAAACCCTGGTTTCAGGTGCTTAGCCAGTGGCTTCTAGCAGGTCAGTGCTTTTGACTTTCTTTAAAATTTATAAGCAAAGAGATACTGCTTAATATTGTTTTAAAATAATTTAAATGACTTTAATAGTTTCTAGTAAATGTAGGCATTAACTTGGGTTGTCAATTTCAAATTTTACTTTTAAATAGTTTTGGTATTTTTTAAAGTAAACCTAGAGTTAATTTAAATCCAGAAAATCTGATTTTTTAAAAATTGTTTTTAATCATATATGTTTATCCACACTACTGGCAACTATACCTAGGAGTATCACTGGTTAAATGTTGAAAATTGTGACCTTTTTTTTTTTTTTTTAAATAATTAAGAAGTGTTGCCTGTGCCGGTATAGTGTGGTGTTGGTACAGTGAAGCAGAAAACTTTCTTCTCTATATAAGAATATATATATATATTGTGACAAAGTTTCGAGCCTGTATTGGTGGGTCCCGCGCTTCCGGGCGGACTCAGTGGCCTCAGAAACTCACTAAGGCCCCAATGTGACCTTCCTTTCACAGTGTAGTGGCAAGAATCATAGAATCATAGAATCTCAGGGTTGGAAGGGACCTCAGGAGGTCATCTAGTCCAACCCCCTGCTCAAAGCAGGACCAAACCCAACTAAGAGTCACAGCCTATAGAGTTACTTTCATCACAGGCCAGTTTGGGGGTTGGGAAGGGGAAATACCCCACAGTCTTTCGTTCCGTAGAGCTCAGTAGGCACAGTTTGGCCTCCTGACTGGTCCGAGGCCTGCTTCCCCTCTCAAGGGGATCTCTGTAAAGCATGGGGGGGAGACCCAGGCCCGCCTTCTACTCTGGGTTCCAGCCCAGGGACCCTAATGGTAGCAGCTGTTGGTAGATTTCCCTACACCACTGCAGCTGCTTTGATTTCCTGGGCCACTTCCCCCGTGGTCCCCTTTTTCCTAGCTTCACCCTTACCTCCAGCTCCTTTCACCTGGACTTCCCCCAGGGAACTGGAAAGGAGAGCTTTTAAGCAGTATGAGTGAGACCTTGATTGGTTCCAGCTGTCGTCTTTAGCCTAACAGCCTTAACGGACCCTTTGCCAGTTAATTGGGGTCAGGTGTTGGCACTAGCCTGATGACCTAAACTGGTTAAGTGGCATCAGGTGTCTTGATTGGCCTGAAGTAGCCTTTGTTTGGCTATCCAGGGAACAGGGTCCTGCTCATTTTAAGGCTGATATACCTGCCTTCAACTACTCTCTTATCCTTCTGGGCTGAGTCTGTCACATATCTCTCTCCCCTGCTCAACACCAAGGGGTTGGGCAAACTTGGGTTGTCATGCTATGCACCCATGACAGGCCGTCTGCGTTACCGTGGCGACTTCCGGCTCTGTGTGAAACTGGAAGGGTTGGAGGGATAAGAACCATCTGGTCACCCTCGCATTTTTTTCCTTGTTCCGCTGCATCCACTGAAGAGGGGCATGGTCGGTCACAGGAATGAACTGCCTCCTTAGCAGGTAGTATCGCAGTGTTTCCATGGCCCATTTAACAGCGAGGCATTCCCTCTCGACCACCGCATATTTCTGTTCTCTTGGGAGGAGTTTCCTACTGAGGTAGAGAATACGGTGGTGGTCTTCTCCGACCATCTGGGATAGGACAGCCCCCAGTCCTACTTCGGAGGCGTCTGTCTGCAGGATGAACCCTTTATTGAAGTCTGGGGCTATGAGTACAGGGTCACTGCAGAGGGCTGTCCGCAGATCTGTGAATGCCCTCTCTGCTGCGTCAGTCCATCGTACTCTCTCAGGTCCCCGAGCTTTTATTAGGTCCGTCAGGGCACTTGCCCTGGTGGCAAAATGGGGAATAAAACGTCGATAGTACCCCACTACCCCCCAAAATGCCCGGACTTGTTTATTGCGAACCAGTCGGGGCCAGTTTTGGATGGCCTCTAATTTATTGAGTTGGGGTTTTACTACGCCTCGTCCCACAATGTAGCCCAGATATTTAGCCTCTGTTAACCCTATGGTGCACTTGGTGGGGTTTGCAGTAAGGCCAGCGTACCTTAGGGTGTCTAGGACGGCTTCCACCTTATCCAAGTGGGTTTCCCAGTCTGAAGTATGAATAACCACATCGTCCAGGTAGGCGGCCGCATAACTGGCATGGGGGCGCAATAGCTTATCCATGAGGCGCTGAAAGGTAGCTGGGGCCCCATGCAGACCGAATGGGAGGACTGTATATTGAAAGAGACCCTCTGGCGTGGAGAAAGCGGTCTTCTCTTTTGCATCTTCAGCAAGCGGAATCTGCCAATACCCTTTGGTTAAGTCTAGAGTGGTCAGGGACCGGGCATTTCCTAGTCGGTCCACTAACTCGTCTATGCGGGGGATAGGGTACGCGTCGAACTGGGACACCTCATTCAACTGACGGAAGTCATTGCAGAACCTCGTGGAGCCATCCGGTTTGGGTACTAGCACGATCGGGGACGACCTCTGACTGTAGGACTCTTCGATTACCCCTAACTCCAGCATTTTCTTTACTTCTGCTCTGATTTCTTCTTGTTTGGACACTGGCACCCGGTAGGGCCTCATCGTTACCTTGGCCCTGGGGTTTGTAATGATGTGGTGGTATGTCTCAGTTGTTCGACCCGGCCGAGACGAGAATACATCTTGGTCACCTCCTCTCTTTGGGCTGGTGTTAAATCGGGAGATATCCTCACCAGTTCAGGGGTTTTGTTCTCCTGTGTTGGGTCCTTTTGGACAACTACACACACTTCTTGGGTACACCAGGGTTTTAGAAGGTTGAGGTGGTACACTTGTTCTTGTTTTCTACGTCCCAGTTGTCTTACCTTGTAATTTACCTCTCCGATGGGTTCAACTATTTCATAGGGCCCCTGCCACTGGGCTAAACTCTCTGCCATGGGTACTAACGCCATTACTCTGTCTCCAGGTTGGAACTGCCGAACCTTTGCTTGGTGATTGTAGTGAGTTTGTTGGACTTTTTGGGCCTTCTCCAGGTGCTCCCGCACTATGGGGGTGACTCAGGTTATACGGTCTCTCATTTGCAACACATGCTCAACTATATTCTTCCCTGTATTGGGCTCCTCTCTTCCCAAATTTCCCTAGCTATGTCTAGTATGCCCCGGGGGTGGCAGCCATATAATAGCTCAAAGGGACAGAATCCAGTGGAGGCTTGGGGAACTTCACGGATGGCAAACAGAAGGTAGGGCAACAGGGTATCCCAGTCTTTTCCATCCCTGCTTACCACTTTTTTTATCATGGCCTTGAGGGTCCGGTTGAATCTTTCTACCAGGCCATCAGTCTGCGGGTGGTAAACCGAGGTTCCCAGAGTCTTGACATGGAGCTGATGTCCTTCAGCAGCTTAGACATAAAAGGCATCCCTTGGTCTGTTAGAATCTCTTTCGGGAGCCCTACTCGGGCAAAAATTTCCACCAGCACCTTCGCTATGGACTTGGAGGCTGTATTTCGTAGAGGAATGGCCTCGGGATACCTGGTTGCATAGTCCAAGACGACGAGCACATATTGGTGACCTTGAGTTGTCTTCTATAGAGGCCCCACCAGGTCCATGGCTATTCACTCAAAGGGAATCTCAATGATTGGTAGGGGTACCAAAGGGGCTCTTAGATGTGGACGAGGGCTGTGCAATTGACACTCGGGGCAGGAGGTGCAGTACCGCCGGACATCCTCATGTACCCCCGGCCAAAAGAATCTGCGCAAGATCCGTGCCTGAGGCTTCTCTACTCCCAAGTGTCCCCCAAAGAGGTGACTATGGGCGAGACTTAATATTGCCTTCTGATGTTTTTGGGGTACCAGGAGCTGGTTTACCACTTGTTCCTGCATTTGAACCACCCGGTAGAGGAGGTCTTTTTTAATCATAAAATAGGGTGCTGGTCCTCGGGCCTTTCCCTCCACAGGTACCCCATCTATCTCGGCCACCTCTTTTCTGACATTATCATACCTGGGGTTTTCTGCCTGGTCTTGCCTGAAAGTCTTTCTTTTGGGACCTATTGACCCGAACTCCGAGGGGCTGGCCTCCCCCTCCTCGGTCAGGTCAGTGGCATTGGGGTTGGGACTAGTCTCAGAGCTCCCGAGGGGGAGGAGGAAACAAAGTTAGAGCTTTGGGAAATAAATCCCCTTCAGATGGTATTACCATACCTTTTCCTAGAGATACTGCTGCAGCATTGACTGTTGGTATCTCTTAGCGATTCTCAAACTGTGGGTTGGGACCCCAAATGGGTCACAACCCTGTTTTAATGGGGTCACCAGGGCTGGCGCTGAACCCTGAGCCCAACTGCCCGGGGCCAAAGCCCAACGGCTTCAGCCCTGAGCAGTGGGGTTCACGTTACAGGCACCCTGCCTGGGGCTGAAGCTCTGGGGTTTTGGCTTTGGTTCCTCCACCCCACCCTCGCCTGGAGCCATGGGACTTGGGCTTTGGCCCTCCCCACCTGGGGCAGCAGGGCTTGGGCGAGCTCAGTACCCCCCTTCTGGGGTCATGTAGTAATTTTTGTTGTCAGAAAGGGGTCGTGGTGCAATGAAGTTTGAGAAACCCTGATATATCTGTAATGGCATTTTTGTGGTGCTTGCAATTTAGATATAAGTGTATGCCTAGTTATGCACTTACTCTGGTCAGATATTTCCAATTCCTCCCTGATTATGTCCTCATGGATGGGTGCCATGGGACTGCTGTCTGTCTCAGATTTGGAAGACAGGTATTTGCCTTTAAGCTTGTCAGTGCAGGTTGGATCTGAAGTGTGGATACAACCTGTTTGCACATGGGGGTGGAACAACTTTGTTGCATTTTTTTTTTTATGCCCTGCTCAGAGGCTGAATCTGAGTGCTCCCCTCTCAGTGGAGGTGGTGATGTTTGAGGCAGAGGACAAATCTTAGTTTTTGTTTTAAATGCCATTGCTTTTCCTTTTTGTGCTTTTTGGTCCAGTTTGCTGCTGTTGCTGCCCTGCTATGGTCAGGGCACAGGCTTTTGCAGCTTGCTTTGTATGGTACCTTGAGCCCTCTATTTCTCTCAGGGTCCCTCTCCCCCTGCCCAGGGAATTGGGGTTCATTGCTAGAATTCCCCAGTTTGAGCTGGGAAGCAGGGGAGCTGAGTACGAGCCCTGCTTCTCTCCCCAAGGAATTCTAGGATGTGTGTGGGGGTGGGGGGCTGGAGCCCTTTAGGGTTTTTTCCTTCTGGTACTGTTCTGTCCAAGCTGGCTGGCTAAAGTCCTCCTTGTCCTTGGAATCTCTCCCCGGTCTGCTCAGCAACACTGGATCATGCTTCTCTGGGTTGGAATTGCAGCTTCTTGGGGACAGGGTGGGAACCCAACGAGCCTGTCCAATGCAGCCCCTCCCCTAGCAGTGCAAGGGTCAGTTGGCTGAGAACAGGCAGGGCATAATTTGCCTTCCAAAGAGCCTGTAAAAGCTTCCTCACAAATAGACCACTGCTTGGATTTAGCTCGACGTTGGCACGTCAGCTCTGCTATGCCTGAAGTGGGGGCTGAGATCACCCCACTGCATAACTAGTCCAGAAGAAATGGTGCATGCTACAGCCCGAAAAAATGGGTAAAGTTGGGAGCAAAGTGAACAGTCACTTGCCTGCAGAAGATCTGGCAGTAAGCTGCAGAAGGGGGCATGACTTGAACAGGTTGGGCTACAGCTGTGAGCTGCCTCTGGAAACTGCAGGCAGGAGGGCAATAACCCATACATATTGTAATTGTGGGAGATGCTGGGCTTCAGAATGTCAGTGCTGGAACACTTGGTGCTGAGGACACAGGTATAGAGAGAGTATCTATACAGCATGCTGGTGCTTAAGAGTGTGTACTAAAGGGACTGTGGTCTGCAGAGCTGGATGATACTGGAGTCACTCAGTACATGGTCAGTGGTGAGGTGTTGGAGGGACCCAGTCTGGGTAGTTTACTACTTTTTGACAGTGAAGCCTGAGATGAGTCCAAGAAATGGTGACTTGTTTCTTGGTTTCATAAGTACTGAAGAAGGTGACTTATGTTTAGGCTTGTCTTTGGAATGTCCTCCCCCAGAACAAGGTCGACTGCATCAAGGAGGCCTGTTGTGCCCTTCAAATCTCAGTAACTGACAACTGAAGTTTCTGGTTAAGGAGGCAGCCCAGGAGTTCAGGGCAGAAGCACATTTCACAGGGGTGCTAACAGTAATGGACTGTTTGGGGGTTTGTCCCTGGGCCCCCTCTCTCTTTTCAGAGTCTGAGGCGAGCGTCGTTGGGCACTCCAATAGAAAGCTTTAAGTGGGCATGCCTTGCCTTCTGAGTCCACTTCAAGAAGCAGTGTCAGATAGAACAATGATCCAGGATATACTCTTCTCCAAAACCAAAAAGGCACCTAGAGTGCCAGTCATTAAGAGGCATAGAAACGCCACAGTTGGGGCAAGATTTAAAACATCAGAGATTTAAGATCTGCCATGAAGTCTAAGGCCCCCATATGGAGATCTGTACTTAAAACAATTTGTTCTTAATTTTATTATATTGTTTAATTTTGCCCACTGGCAATATAAAAATAACAAGCTAACTACAACTAAGTAACTACTCTAATGAGATGTAAATGTCGGGCAGAAGGTGGGTAGAGCCCAAGTTCTGTCTCAATGCCAGGGTGGTAAGAAGGAATTAAGAGGTGGTTGGCCCTGCTCCACCCTTTATGCTTTCATGTTGTTTGGGAGGTGGGGTCATGGGCACATCAGGACATCCAGAGTAATACTAGATCTCAGCCAAAGAAAAAAAAAGTCAAGATAGAACTCTAGCTGTGATATTTCCCAACGATATTCTTATTTCTCAGGACCTTAGCTTACCTCCATATCCCCATACTTCCACATCAGTATCACCTATGAAAGTTTGTGTACAACAGGGGTATCAAACTCAATGTGTGGCAAAGTCATGGATTGGGAGAGAGGTTACGCCTAAGAAAGGAAATCTTAAGTTATGTTTAGATAAGATGTGAGTTCCTAATCAGTGGAAGTAATAACTTAGTTCATAGTTACATATGTAAAACACACTCACTTATACAAAGAAGCCACACATTTTAGATGTAGAAATAATTTTACTTGATCAAGCCTCAAATTAACATTAAACATACTAAATTGATTACTAGGTTGATTTAACAAAAAACTTCAAAAGAAGTATAAATAGGCTGTGCGTGGGAGAGGATTATGTTACATTAGACATTTTATTTCATGTAACCAGTCAACTTTAATACTCTTGACATTTTCAGAGTCTGAAATGTTTAGTGGTATGTAACCTAGTTTTGGTCTTCAGGTTGCTATGACAAGTTACTTAGCAATTAACAGATCTTAACTCTGAACCAGTATTGATCTTCAAAACTTGAAGAAAATGCTACAAGACAAATGCAAAATATTAGGCCAGTAGAGGCAGTTCTGAGCAGATGTTTTTTAAAATGCCCCAATTGCAAGCACTTTTTGTGATTGAGGGGACAATTCAAAAAGACCAACACTAAACTTAGTTCAGATAAACATTTTAGACAGGTTCAATAAAAAGTAATGTAACAAATCTAATTTTCCAGATGCATTTACCCCATACATATCAGAGAACAAGAGATAAGCCAGTGTCCATGCACAGAATAAAATTTCAATTTAAATACTAATGATGATACTTGATTCATCTTCAAAAAATAACATTTACAGTTAGAGGAAAATGTAAGTTCTTACATCACTTTAAACAAAAATCAGAAACTGCATGTAGCAGCAGAAGGTTTAAACCATGTAGTGAGTTAGAGTAAAAATAAACATGATAAAAGTGAATAAATCATTTGCTTGGAGGTCTACAATCAGCAAATGTTAACACATAATAGTGGTTATTCAAAATCTAAAATAATCTAGTCTAATTCAAAATACTTAGTTGTGGTTTATACAAAAACAGTATTAGTATGGAAACATTATCTGTAGGAAAAAAAACCCAACAGTTATGAAATGGGTTCTGAACAAGTTGTGATTTGAAGCCTTTAACTACAATCACTACTTTGTGTATACATAAGATTAAAATCTATAAATTTCCTATTTAAAAAAAAAATTTAAAAAAAAAATCTTACAAACAGCACAGCTAATTAAAACTGAAGTTTTAAAAGATCCTACTTTTCATTATTTAAGCTGTTTAATTTATTTTGACTGACCAAGCTGAGAAAAAAAGTTAGTGGTCCAACTTTGCAGGAGAATGTTAATTAAATGAGCTAATTGGAATTTTGATTTCTTTTTCATGTAAATGTCAGCTGAAGTCATGTTTTGTTTTGTTTTAAATGACAAATTTTTACAACTGCTAAATTTGGAGTCAAATAGTATCTGATCGGACCTTTTAAAGGTAGAGAACTTTCAAAAAAGGACAGTATTTAGGCCCCAAAAATTATGTTCCTTAATAGCTGTTTATGTAATTATATAACCTTTTGCTTGAATTCTCAAGAGAGATCACTTTTCATCTTCCAGGGATGAAGCACATAGGCCTTCCCTAGAGGAAGGTATATGTGGTGGCCTACGTGGCTTACGTATCCCTTTAAAATAAAAAAATACCCCATGTTTTACCCTGATACACTTGGGATATACATTTTGTCCAGTTTAAACATACGAACCAGATAATTACATAAAAGAAAGCTACATAAAATCCTCTTCAAGATAGCCTATGGTGTGTTAATATACACATCCATTTGGCCAGTAATCAGGAAAAAAAGCCAGCATTTTCAGTATTAAAAATTAACTGGTTTGATTTTTTTTCTTCTAAATTTTAATTGGAATAAAAATGATAATATTTATTTCTCATGACCTAGAACACTCAGTGAAATTCTGGCTTCAATGACTTCAACAGAGCCAGGATTTCGCTTATATTTCTAGGCAGCACATTACACATATACATTTGCTACCAAGATTATTTATTTGCAGCTACTAATATGAATTGCATCATCTTGCTAATCTGAATATTAATAAGGCAAGATTTAAACATCTCGGTTTCGTCCAGGAAGCTTAGGGAAATCTTCAGGTAATAGAGCATGAACTCGACATGTTGGGCATGTACTTTGTGTTTTAAGCCAGGTTCCAATACACTGTAAAAGATGGCAAGAGAAATGTCAGAAACCTTTAGTTAATTTCAGCTATACTAAGAGTTTTCAACTTAGTGATAAATACTAACAAAAATACGGTTGAATGCTTTGGAAAACTACCTAAGTTAAGATTTGGTGTTGGAAAAAATACAGCCTCTGGTTCCATGATGCTACACAGACTATGGGTTTTTTTAAAACCAATTTCTGGTGTACACCCATTATACAATTACTTTTATTACACTTATTTTTAAGGTTTGGAAACCAAAAAAAATAAATAATAATAATAATAATAATAATGAAGTGCACATGGACAGGAAACCAAAAAAAATTGAAGTGCACATGGACAGCTTTTCAATCATCAACTTTAATAAAGTCCTACATATCAGTAGATAATGTACTTTAGTATACAATTTTGATTCTTCCTTACTGTAAGAACTTACTATAGATGTAGCTATTTTCATGGGTGCCTACCCTTTTAACAAAATACTGGCAATGAAGCCTGTGTTCCTATTACAGGTCTGGAGTTTGATAGCTAACGAGTAAGGCTACAATTTGGTCATGGAGGTCGCAGAGGAATCCATGACTTCCACAGACCTCCGTGACTTCAGCCCACAATGGCTGGGAGCTGCAGGCTACCCCACCTTCCCTGGAGTGGCGGGGCCCCCACAGCATGGGGAATCCCCCAGAAACTCCAGTCCCCACAGGGGATCCCCCGGCAGCTCCCCAGCTACTGCGGGTGGGGGTCTCTCTCAGCCACAGCTGGGTAGGCTGCTGGACCCTCCTCTCTTCCCCTTTTTGTCATGGACATTTTTAATAAAAGTCAGGGACAGGTCACAGCTTCTGTGAATTTTTGTTAATTGCCCGTGACCTGTCCCTGACTTTTACTAAAAATGTCCATGACAAAATCGTAGCCTTGCTAATGACTGTTCTATAGCACTTTAGTTTTTTGAAGTGATGCAGAAAGATGTAATTAATTAGTACTTTATGAAACTTTGAATAGAAGGTTTGCAGTCAGCTTTATTTTTAAGCGTAAATGGTAGTTTAACAAAACCATTTTAGTGTCTAGCTCTCTAAAATACAAGACAATTTTGCCAACTGAAAATACAAAAGAGGAATATTCTCAAACATACAATGAGTTATTACAAGGGATATAATAAAAACCAATATATGAATTGCTACTTTAATATCAATGATATAAATAATACTATAAAACTGGGGGCTTTTTTGAAAAAGGGAGATCTGTCTAACTCAAAAAATGTTTTTACACCAGATAGGTTCAAAAGACTCACAGGTAAATAGTATGAGAATATAAAAAAAATTATTAACCGTTACCCGTCTGTGAAAACTGTGTCCACATTCTAGCACACACACATCTTCCTGGCTTAGCTCCTCATGGCATATTATGCAGGGATCATCATCAGATGTCTAGAGATAAAATAATTTAAATATATATTTTATGTAAGGTTAGCAACTACTTTAAAAAAAAAAATCTATCAAGTATAGTCAGCTAGTTGTAACACAGTGCGTTGAGTGCCTTCCAAACATAAAACAGGCATAGATCCTGCCCTGAAGAGCTTACAACCTATTGTAAACAAACCCATTCCT
This sequence comes from Platysternon megacephalum, assembly GCA_003942145.1. Classification (NCBI taxonomy): domain Eukaryota; kingdom Metazoa; phylum Chordata; order Testudines; family Platysternidae; genus Platysternon; species Platysternon megacephalum. The sequence goes on along the minus strand of QXTE01000093.1, from coordinate 5,350,766 downwards.
CCTATCTTTTTTAAAAGCACAACAGAACAGTATTTCAAAGTAAGTTGTTAACACAAGTGATGCTACTGAAGCTGAGACACCATTACAGAATGCTTTTGAAGACAGAGCAATGACATTTTTACGAAAAGGCAAAGTTTAGTGATTGACAGTCTGGGAATCCCATCTCCCATTTTTATTTGCATATTATGGTAATTGCATCCTGCAAACACCTCAGATAAATCTCATTCTGCCTTCCCAAATCACCTTTAAAATAAATCCTCATACACGATCACACCTGATAGTGCTGTTACATACATTATGCTTCTAAAAATAGAGGCTAGGAAAGTGAATAATAAGTATTTCAAAGCACTGTGTGGGGAAGATATCAAGTAGGGTACCCATCACCATTTTACAGATGAGTAGATTGATGCAGGAAGAGTGTGAGTGACTTGTCTGAAGTTCTGCAGCAAGTTAGTGGCACAGCCAGGAACAGAACACAGGGAGAGATTTTCCAGTTCTCTGCTCTGACGACCAGGGAACACTCAGAGAATTGGCTTACAATGCCTAAAGCAACAGGCATTAAAAAAAAAGGCGTCCCTCATTGGATCTGATATGTGTATAACAAAGCTGTGCTGCATTTACTGCCAAGTATTTACAGGCTGTCTCATTAGCTACTGCAATGCACAAAGATCTCATTTGACTAATGAAGATATTTTATAAAGTATCTTCTAAGAACATTAGTGAAGCAAATAATACAGATTTTTTTTTTTAAATATAAAAGTTTTGATTTCTTAGTTGAATTTTTTGTAAGATATAATACCTTGACTTAATTAAAAACCATGGAGTAGTGCATCATAAAATTGCCCCTTGTGCTTTGATATATCGATTGTGTATATATATACACACACATACATACACACACACACACACACACACACACTTTTTTAAATTAGCAGAAGAGTAAAGAAAACTTACAGTAGAATCATTTGATTTTATCCATTTTGACACTGATGGTCCTCCAACAAGTCTCCACGGCTGGTGGGTTGGCTGTGATGGCTGAGTTGTTTTGTTTGCAGCAGTTTTATAGGAAGGCCTTGCCTTGGATAGGCTAAACACATTTCCCACGGCAGACTTGGCTACTTTCAGAGTCTGAGTTACAGCGCAGGATGCTGGCTTTTCGGTTCTCTTTGCTGAGGTCGGAGCCTACAGAGGTATTGCAAAGGAAATTTTTATCATCATCAAGCATTATGCCATGCATTTGCTAAAGAACATTCAGTATCCTCTTCAGCTTTGTTTCACCGTTTTAATCACTTACGTTGCAAAAAGTCTGACATCTGCCATGTACCTTTTTCTTATTTTGATGGTCCAGAATGAGTTCTGTCACTCGGGTAAGGATTTCATCTGAGCTCAATCCTGAAAGTGTGTTTCCATTTTTAATTTGTACTTCTTTTATGAAGTTAGTAAGATCAAAACTGCAAGGGGGAAAAAAGTAAAGAACAGAGTTTTACAACAGTTTGCATTGTGATTCAGTCAGCACAGTTACAGTAAAAAAAAAAAAAAAAGTCTTTGCTTAAAGGCTTTAGATCAGGGATCGGCAACCTTTGGCATGCGGCCGCCAGGGTAAGCCCCTTGGTGGGCCGGGCCGGCTTGTTTACCTGCTGCGTCCGCAGGTTCAGCCGATCGCGGCTCCCACTGGCCACGGTTCGCCGCTCCAGGCCAATGGGGGCCAGCACATCCCTCGGCCTGCGCCGCTTCCCACTGCCCCCATTGGCCTGGAGCGGCGAACCACAGCCAGTGGGAGCTGCGATCGGCCAAACCTGCAGACGCGGCAGGTAAACAAATCAGCCCGGCCTGCCATGGGGCTTACCCTGGCGGGCCACGTGCCAAAAATTGCCAATCCCTGCTTTAGATTCATAGTAGTGCCCCTCTTTAAAAAAAAAAAGGGGGGGGGGGGGAAGAGAGGTTGACATTCTTAAATGCACTTTAGTAGACACTTCTAGATACCATTCTGTCAGTGTCTAGTTTTCACTGCTCTTATTATATAACACCAATCTGAAATAATTAAACACCAGCATCTAGATCAGGCGTCGGCAACCTTTCAGAAGTGGTGTGCCGAGTCTTCATTTATTCAATTTAATTTAAGGTTTCGCGTGCCGGTAATACATTTTAATGTTTTTTTAGAAGGTCTCTCTATAAGTCTATATATTATATAACTAAACTAGTGTTGTATTGTAAAATAAACAAGGTTTTCAAAATGTTTAAGAAGCTTCATTTAAAATTAAAATGTTGATCTTACGGCGCCGGCCCGCTCAGCCCGCTGCTGGTCTGGGGTTCTGTTCACCTAGGCCGGCAGCGGGCTGAGTGGGGCCTGCAGCCGGGACCCCGGCTGGCAAGGGTCTGGCAGCCAGAACCCCAGACCGGCAGCGTGCTGTGCGGGGCCGGCAGCTGGGACCCCAGACCAACAGTGGGCTGAGCGGCTCAGCCCACTGCCACTCAGGAGTTCCATCCACCGGCTCCTGCCAGCCGGGATCCCGGCTGCCGAACCCGCTCAGCCCGCTGCCGGTCTGGGGTCCCGGCCCTGCCCACATACAGTGGGTACCTTCTCCCTGGTTTTGGCCAATTCTCTTCCTCTCTCTGCACTGAGCTGAGGGTGGGAGTGCACTGAGCACAGGGCTGGGGGTGAAGGGTCTGGCCAGGAGCTAGAATGAGGGAGGGGGCTCAGGGTTGGGGCAGGAGGTTTGGGTGTGGGGCACTTACCTGGGCAGCTCCCATTTGGTGCGAGGGGTACAGGTGGAAATGTGTGTGTGGGGGGGGTGCAGGAGCTCCCATTTGGTGCTCAGGGTGGGGATGTGGGGGGTGCAAGAGTCAGGATGTGGGGGGGTGCATGGAGTGGGGGGAGGCTGCATATGTGGGGGGGTGCAGGTGTCAGGGCAGGGGGTGGGGGGGCTGGGTAGGTGTGGGGGTGCCAGAGTCAGGGCTGGGGTCGTGGGGGGGGGGTGTGAAGGAGTCAAGCAGAGGGCTGGGTGTGTATGAGGGGGGCACAGGGCTCAGGGCACGGGGCTGGTGGGGGTGCGGGGCTCAGGGCAGAGGGCTGGGTGTGTGGGGGGGGTCATGGCAGGGGACTGGGGTGTGTGTGCCCCTATTCCACCCACCCACCCCTTCCCCAAGGCCCTGCCCCCGCTTCTGCCCCGACTGCCCCCTCCAACCCCCTCTGCTCCGACTGCCCCCTAGACCTCCCCTGCCCCTATCCAACCCCCCCGTCCCCTGACTGCCCCGGCCCCTTACCATGAGGCTTCTAGCGCTGCCCCATGGGAGCGGGTAGCCCCGCCCCTCAGAGCGCTGCGCGCGGGGTGGCATGGCTCCAGGGGAGAGGGGAGCGTGTCTGCCTCCCCGCGGAGCCAAACACTGCCCCGCGGGAGCGCTGCGCACGCAGCGGCGGCATGGCTCCAGGGGAGGGAGGGAGGGAGGCGGGGGAGGGGCCGGCGGCTTGCTGCGCTCGGCCCAGCGCTCTGGCCCGGGAGCGCGGACCCCGCGGCATGCCGCGCTGGGGGAGTGGGGCCATTGGCCCCCTGTCCCAGCAGGGAGGCGGGGGCGGAGAAGAGCGGGCCAGCTGGGCAAGATTTTTAATGGCACGCTGCTCCTGCAGGCAGCAGCGTGCCATTAAAAATTGGCTCACGTGCCGTCTTTGGCACGCGTGCCATAGGTTGCCGACCCCTGATCTAGATGTTTTAACCACAATGGGCTGACTCAAGGAAATAGTTGCAATGTTAAAAAATAAATTATAGCTTATTTCAGAGGTAACCAGAAATAGAAGGTTCAGAGGCAAGGATGTCCCCTGGGGACAGAGATATCACAGTCAAGGCTAGGGTCTCCCTCTGGAATTTGTGTTCTTCCACCATTTGTTGAGTCTGAGGTTCAAGATGGCTGACACTCCCATGCCCTGATCCTCTCCCTTAAAATTCTGGATGACGAAAAATATGAAGGATAGCCCTAAGAACCTTTCTGTTGCTCCTACGTCCAGAATGTTCATTTATCACCAGTTCAGGTTTGATGGGGTTGCTTGAGATGGAGGAGTGGATGAAGAAGGGATGGGTGAGGCCCTCAGAGAGTAGCCGCAACTCACTATTTCTCACCCACTTGTCTGGGTCAAGAGAGACCATTCTCCTGAGAAATGGAAAATTCAAGGAGTATTTCTGCATATTACTGGGCTTGTAGTTCCTTCTCAACACACTATGTGGGGAGGGACTGTTTTGGTTTGGAAGTGCTGTCTGCCACAACTTAATCCAATTTTTCTCCAAACAGGAGACAACCTGTGTATTTGAGTGAGCAAAGAATTTGTTTGGAGTAGGCAGCTGTAGTCCAGGGCACAGTTAGATGTGATTCCATGGCACTAGCTGAGAATCTCACTGCATCCACTGAGGCATCTGCCATAAAGTCTGTTGCTGGGGTTATTTTCTTTAGATAGACCAGAAGTCAGGATGGTCCTTTTGTTGTCATGGTTTCATGGCCAGCCAGACTGCCTCTTGTGAAGCATATAGTGGTTGATCTGGAGAGCAGATGCAACCTTTCTGCATGTGGTCTCAAATTTATCAGAGGGTGAAAAACCTTTGCTGCATGTTTTCCATGCCCTGCGCAGAGCCTGAATATGAGAACTCTCCTTCCTCATTAGAGGCGGCAGAGCCTGAATCAGAGGAGAAATACTCTTAGATTTCTTTGAATTTTTTTCTTTACCTTTATCATTTTTTTGGATTTTTGGCCCTTTTTATCTGCTCAGCAGGATTTGTCACCAGGCTATGGCTTGGGTGGGGTTTCTTGAGCCCCATGGAAATATCTCCCTGTACCTTCCACTTTACCTGGGAATGGGGTCTCACTGCTAGTGTCCGTAGCTTTGTGTGGGAAGGAGAGCTATGTAGGAATCCTGCTTCTTTTCCTAGGGAGTTTAGGATCCACTTCTGTATCGGGGGGTGGGGGATCTGGTGCCCATTGTTTTTTCATTCTGACCAGGGTCTGCCTCAGGACTTAACCCCGAGCTGGGTGGCTGGCATCCTCATCTTTGGATACTCCCCCACCCCCCCGCAATAACTTGTCTCCTGGGAGGGGTTTTCTACATTAGAGTCATGGTTCCTCAGACAGGTATGTCAGGTCTCCCCTGCCCTGACTCTGAGCCCCATGTCCTGGCAGAGAATAGACACAGCATTAATTTCCCCTCTGAAGATCCTGTAAATGCTGCCTCACATACGGAACACTGCTTAGATTTAACCAGTGTTTATGGGACAGACCTGCTATGCTGGATCAAGGAGGCTGACACCATCATGATGCTCTTTATCTGATCCAGAGGAGGAGAATAAGGAAGGGAGAGGAAAGGTTGCTCACTTCTAGCCAAAAAATTAAAAACAAGGCTGGCAAAGAAATGATTGGAAGCAAAGTGAACTGCTACTACGGTAGTGAAGACTTGGTGGCAAGTTACAGTAGGGGATGTAATCAGCTGGGACTGTGTTACAGAGATGAACTGCTCTGGGAAACTGCAGACAGGGGGGGACTAGCCCTTAGAACTTGGGCTGCAGAAATACCAAGCTAAATAATTCAGAAATTTATAGCAGAACTTCATAGATGATTTTTTTTTTAAATCATACTACCTGAGTTGGCACTAGAAGTTTTATATATCCATAAAAACTGTATGCACTTAACTGCTATTTACCTAGCCGATTTTGGGATTTCAAAACAGTCAGGTGAAATGGCCTATATGGGTTGTTTTCTAGGACAAAAATCTTACTTTTAGAATTACTTTGTTCCTATGTTTTATGTAGAAGTTGATCATTTTTTAAAGAGATAAAATAAAATACACACTAGCCTGAATAAGTGGCTCTGCCTCATCTTCAGTGTTTGTTCTAGCATGCTTCTTGGATGTATACTAATTTTTAAATAATATGAACATACACCACTTTGGAAGGAGCTCTAGTAACTTTCTACTATATGTCAAAGAAGGTGTTTGAGAGAAAACTCAAGGGCCTTTTATAAAGTACCACTGTCCTTGTCACATTCCTAATGGTATGTAAAGGGATTGACGCTTATTCAACATATTTTATTATTCTATTAAAAACATTTAATATTCTATGCTTAGTCTAAACAAAAACTAAAAATGATCAGTTGCATGGTTAAGAACTCAAAATGCAAGAATACCAAGGTTGCACTAACAACTTATCTACTTTGCCCCCATGTGCATACACTATTATAGAGCTGAATTACATGATTACATTCTATTCCTCAATTACAATATAATATGAAATTTCCTGCCACCTTAGATACACCTCCACCTTGCAATATTTATTCAGACTTTTATACTTACACCAACATGTTTGCTGTAATAGATCACTGTACCTTTGAGAGAAGACTATAATTAGTGTATAAGGTATCTATGGTAGGTACTGAATAATTTTCTCTTTTGAAGCAGAAGCACAGCTAACTGCAGGTGCAAATTAGGGGTCAAAGCAAATAACCTAAATCTATTGGCTGGTGGTCTATAAGTACTATAAACAGGACTTTTTACTATTACTTCTATGGTATATACTTAATCTGTTATATAAAACTGTTGTTGAGTATTTGCATATAATGACTAATGGACTCGACGTACACAGTAGTACATGATGTAGAAAATTGGGGTAGCATTGCATTGTGTTTAAAAATAATGTAACGCTTTAGACTGTCAATGTATAAACACACAAAAGGGAGCAAAGTTAAGAATGTGTATCTGACAGTGTAATCATAACTTTCTATCAATAACGTACGGGTCCTGGTTACAGAATTTCCTCACTTAATAAGAGAGGAAAGATTGGGGGTGGGGGGGACACGTCACCTGTGTCAGGACTTGGAGGTGCTGCAAACTAGCAGCTAATTGGTAATAGGATGCATAAATTCTATAATCTGGAGCATGTGGCTAGGTATAATCAAATGTGAAGTCTAAAGGAAGATCCTCTCTATTGCACACCTTAGCAGCTATCATGTCAACTCAGAGTGGGCTCTATCCTGCACACCTCACCAAGTATGCTGCCCCATTCCTAACCCCTTTAGACTCAAATGCTATTAAATTTAGCCTCATGTACGCGCAGAGAATCCTCCTTCAGCTGAACGTTTTACAAGGCTAATGGGAAGATAAACCCCAAATAGGGAGAAAAATCACCCAAGAGCATATCCTGCTCCCAGCTAAAATATGAGGAGACTCCCTGCTAAGAAACTCAGTACGTTAGAAGTAAAGAAAAGAAAAAAAACCTTTTAAAACAGTATTACCTTGTATAGTGTGGAAATATAGCTGTTAGACGCTCAATGATATTATCAAGTGCTTTTGAAAGTGCCTTCTTGTTTGGCATTCCAACAGCTCCCAACTGCATAGCTGATGCTGGATCATTTAGCTGTCTTTGGTTCGGCTGTATGTTCTGAGCAGTACTTTCAGAAATCCCTGATAGCTGGGCTACTCGGACTTGATCAGAGTATAATGCTCCTAAAGTTTCAGAGGGTATTTCCACTGATCCATTCTTTGCAGAACAAGGATTAAGACTTTTACATGGTGTTTTATTTCCAGTTTGCACATTAAGTGTGGAATGCACTGGACTTTGATCTTTGGAGCTTGAAAATGCAGGAAGTAAAGTGGGACGTACAAGTGCAGATGAATACATTATGATGGCTGGATCATTAATAGGAGGACTGCCTTGCATTACCTACAAAAAAAAATTCCCCAGAAAGATGAAGAGTAATTAAAATATTAGTCAAGTATTATTGTCAAACATGTTAAGGTTACAGCTACTTCATGGACTGGGCTGTACTTAACTTAGGCAGTTAAGAAGGAAATGCACAGTAAAAGACAACACTTCATCCTGACCTGATTTCCCATGCGGGGTAACCTGTTTATAGCACACATGCGAAATCATGCCCTTTCTGATAATCATGCAGTACCTATACACAAGATTTGTTTCAAGTCTAATTAAAATATAACGTGCACACAAATGCAACCCTTACTGTTATTTTAACTTACACAGAGTTCCCATGGTTTTAGCTACAGAAATGGTCCTGGCCAGTCATCATGGTTTTACAGAAGAAATGTTTTGAAAGTGGCTGTGGGCATTTCTTCGTTAATGATTCCAAGATGGCAGGCAAGAAAGCCACCAGTTGGAGGCATTTAAAAGTTTTTTTTTTTAAAGGAATATATTTAAACTTTAGTCATATATGGGTTTTTATTTAAAGAAATAAATGGCTGCCGTATTCACCATCCTGAAAGGCTCTGCAGGGTTAGAATGCATTTTCATCACAGGGCTCTTTAAAAAAAAAAGGATACACTTATCCTCACTTAGAACACAATTGTGCCCACTTACTCATAATGAGTAGAGCTATACTCTACATGCAGACCTAGGCCCCGTCTACACTACCCGCCGAAATCGGCGGGTAGCCATCGAAGTATTGGGGATCGAATTATCGCGTCTTGTCTGGACGCGATAAATCGATCCCCGAACGCGCTACTTCGAACTCCGGTACTCCTGCAGGGCGAGCGGAGTTACCGGAGTCGACGTGGGAGCCGCGAACTTCGATCGCGGCGCCGCGAACTTCGATCGCGGCGCCGCGCGGACACGAGGTAAGCGCGCCAAATTCGAACTAAGGTACTTCGACTTCAGCTACGCGAATAGCGTAGCTGAAGTCGAAGTACCTTAGTTCGATCCCGCCCCTAGTGTGGACCAGCCCTTAGTGAAATCAAATCAATGGAATTACTATTATAATAAGTTACTACTCTATGAATACGAAAAGCAAGCCAACATGGTCAGGGACACAACCCCATGCTCTGGGTGTCCCTAAAGCTCTGACTGCCAGAAGCTGGGACCAGATGACAGGGGATGGATCACGCAAAATTGGCCTGTTCTGTTCATTCCCTCTGAAGCATCTGGCACCGGCCACTGTCAGATACTGGGCTAGATGGACCTTTGGTCTGACCCAGTGTGGCCATTATGTTCTAGAATTAGATTTTAATACCTGTTATGTAAATGTGAATTTATCTTTGTACCACTCCTAGCACAAGTTTTCCTTGCATTAGTCTACAGTGAAATCAGATAAAAGATCAAGAACACAGGGAGAGAAGAACAGTACTAGTTTTAGTTTTCCCATCTATAAAATCAGGATAACACTATCTCCTTTAGTAATGTTTCTCAGATCTAAAGATGAAAACTATCGTAACCCCATTTTGACCAGAGAGATTGGGCAAAGTTCAGGGCTTTGTGGGTTGTTTCTGTTAGGAGGAGAAATTGATGGAGTCACGTATCCTTGATGCAATCATATCTATTTATTTTTCTGAACACAGGAGGAATCAAATAGAAACTGTTTGCTCAGCTCCAAGCACCTCAGCCCCAAAAGCACTCAGCATTTCTCAGAACCACATTCCCAGTGCCTGTTCAGGTTGTCTCTGGTGCTTCCTTGCTCCTCTAGTCTTTCTGCTGTTTCTCTGAGGCATTCAGACGTACACAGCTCCACCCATCCATGCCTTAGCCCCAGCATTTGTTATATCCATCCCCCTGGGCCACATAGTTTAGCTTCTGCTCAAGTTTTAATATATGCCTGTGTTTTGGGTGGTATGCCTATTGTTTCAACTGTGTGGTTACATAAAGATGTTTAATGGCTTCTTTATATTTATCATGAATGAAAGGCAGCTATTACACCCACCAATTTCAACAAGGTTTAATCCAACCCATAACAATACTATCTAAGAATGAAGCAGATTGAGAGGGACTTAAGAGATTGGTATTCAGAGTACAGAAAAGGATGATATTTAAGGAAAGGGAAGGAGAGAGAGGAGAGAACAGTTTTCAACGGTGCAAATTTCAATGGTGAACCTCTACCCGGATTAACTATTCAGAAAAAAATTAAAAACAAAACTATCCAGGGAAGTTGTGTGTACAGTGCCCAGTACAATGGGGCCCCCATTCTGACTAGGTCGTCTGGCTACCGAATACAAATTAACAAAAACAAAAAAGAGGCCAGTGACCAAACAAACAGCATCAAACCTTTCTGGTTATTTTCAAAGCTCACTCACTAGAAATGCTACAATATAATAAGATATGAGCTGAAAGGGCATTTAAGGGACTGACAAGCAAATGAACTAACCAAGTACAGGTCTGCAAGAAAGCTGCATTTGTTTTCTCCAACAGCCCAAAAGTCACCACATATAAACTGTAGAATGCTCTAAGTTTTCAGTCACATTATTTGACCACAATTAATGAGGGCAATCATGTTGTCAAAAAATTATATACATTACATATAAATGCTCTGTTTGTCAAACAGTCTGGAAAATGTCAGTGTCCTAAGAATTAATATAGATTTAAATCAGCAAGAGAGTTACCATTTAAATGAATGTTAGTTTTACACAGTAAAATTCTTCTGGTGGTGGTGAGAAAGAACAGTTACTGACCCTACAGTTCAAGTTGATAGTGTGGATCCCACTGTAGGTGCACATGTGCCTAATGCACATGAGATTGGAGGTTCTTGTGATTTTTGTTTTATAGTAGTAGTCTGTTTTGGGGCTGCGCTTGCGCCATATGCCTCTTTGTGCTCCCATGCACGGACATAAGGAAGGGGCAGCTGTGATCCACCTTCCATTTTCTTGCAATTTGAAACCCATGTTTAGATGAGGGACTCTGAAAAGAAGGGATTGAAGGCAGGTTATGGGACTCACACTAAACAATAGAAAAGAACCAGTTACTGTTCAGCTGCATCAGTCAAACAGTACTTAGCAGCCATGTCCAGTGCCAAGTCCAAAGCATAATGTTTGACAACGGTCAGTTGGTTTTTCCATTTCACTGCTTTGCGGATTTCTGATATAGGCATATTCCTGAAGCACGTGAATAGTACTGCTGGAGCTCTGGTGGAGTGAGACTTAGTATCTCTCCCACCAAATACACCAGCCAGCTGGTAACAGAGAGATATTGTGTTATCCATTGCTCTGTGAAGAGATGGCCTGACCTTTAGAATGCCCAGCTATAGCCAGAAACATGGGGAGACGGTGTGAAGGGTCCTGTCAATGCAACAAAACAAAGTCCTGGACACGTCTAAATGTGTGCAACTTCTTTTTGCCCAGTGCAGACTGTAGTTTTGGGAAGGAGATGGGTAGATTGATAGGTTTAGATAAAATTCTGAGGACTACTTTGGGGATGAATTTTGGTGAGGTCTTAGCACCACTTTATCCCCATGAAATGGTCATTTAGGGAGGGTTAGCCATAAGTTCTGGAAGCTTACTACCTTTTCTGGCTGAAGTGATAGCCAACAGGAAGACTCTTCAGAGTGAGGTAACTGTAAAGCAGCTCTCTGAAGGTGGATCAAAGGGAGCAGGCTCCATGAGTCTAACGAGGACTATGTTGAGGTCCCAGGTAGGAGTAGGTTCTCTGACTAGTGGGTAAGTATGTAATAACCCTTTGAGGAACTTTGATACTGTTAGTGAGAAAAAACTGAGCACGACTGTACAAGCGGATGGCATGCCAAAACTGTTGGGAGGTGGACCTTAATAGAACTGAACAAGAGACCAGCCTCCTTTAAATGCCATAAATAGTCAACAATCTTCAGTATCAAGGCCTGGACTGAAACTAGACTATGTTAAGTGGCCCACATCAATAACCTCTTCCACTTAGAGACAAATACGTCTTTTTGGTAGATGTCTTCCTGCTCTGTATCAGGATTTCTTGGATCTTTTATGGAGAAGTCCTTGTCCATGCTACTCAAACACTCAACATCCACGCTGTCAGATGCAGTGAATTTAGATCTGGATGGAGTATCTGGCTGTGGTGCTGTGGGATCATGTCTGAGGAGGCCGAGAGCTGACTAGGCTGTTGAATTGACACTTGTAGCAGGTCCAGCAGCCAACACTGCCTTGGTCAGTAGCCAGCAATGAGGACAACTGTGGCGCTGTCTTACTTAACTTCCGTTATTACCATAGGAAATCAGTGGGAAGGTACATAAAAGGCTTGAGAGGCTTTACTGCCTGCTATGCCAGTGCTGTTGCTGCAGAGGACTTCAATGACATTGACATGGTTGGAGTCAAAGTTGCTGGTAAAACTCTGCCTGTGCCATTTTTGCTTTCTTTCTACTGCCAGATACCGGGTCTGATGTGCACTCGAGAGAATGCTGGTGAATCTGGCCTTGCTCTGGTAGTGATTATCATCTCTGAATCCAAACGGACCCACATGGATTACTCTAGCAGATGTAGCTTGAGCTAAGTATCCCTGGATTTGTGGGTCCTGGAGGAAAAGGCCTTGCACACAGGGCACATGACTGGGATACAAGGAAGAAAGGAGAGCAGTAGAACAGAGACCCTGGACTTTAGAAAAGCAGACTTTGACTCCCTCAGGGAACTGATGGGCAAGGTCCCCTGGGAGAATAACATGAGGGGGAAAGGAGTAGAGGAAAGCTGGCTGTATTTTAAAGAAACCTTATTGAGGTTGCAGGAACAAACCATCCCCATGTGTAGGAAGAAAAGTAAATATGGCAGGCGACCAGCTTGGCTTAACAGTGAAATCCTTGCTCGTCTTAAACACAAAAAAACAGCTTACAAGAAGTGGAAGATTGAACAAATAACCAGGGAGGAGTATAAAAGTATTGCTCAGGCATGCAGGTGTGAAATTAGGAAGGCCAAATCACACTTGGAGTTGCAGCTAGCCGGAGATGTTAGGAGTAACAAGAAGGGTTTCTTTAGGTATGTTAGCAACAAGAAGAAAGTCAAGGAAAGTGTGGGCCCCTTGCTGAATGAGGGAGGGAACCTAGTGACAGAGGATGTGGAGAAAGCTAGTGTACTAAATGCTTTTTTTGCCTCTGTCTTCACAGACAAGGTCAGCTCCCAGACAGCTGCACTCTGCAGCACGGTATGGGGAGGAGGTGACCAGCTCTCTGTGGAGAAAGTAGTAGTTCGGGACTATTTAGGAAAGCTGGACGAGCACAAGTCCATGGGGCCGGATGCGCTGCATCCGAGGGTGCTAAAGGAGTTGGCCGATGAGATTGCGGAGCCATTGGCCATTATCTTTGAAAAATCATGGCGATCGGGGGAGGTCCCGGACGACTGGAAAAAAGCTAATGTAGTGCCCATCTTTAAGAAAGGGAAGAAGGAAGATCCAGGGAACTACAGGCCAGTTAGTCTCACCTCAGTCCCTGGAAAAATCATGGAACAGGTCCTCAAGGAATCAATCCTGAACCACTTAAAGGAGGGGAAAGTGATCAGGAACAGTCAGCATGGATTCACCAAGGGCAAGTCATGCCTGACTAACCTAATTGCCTTCTATGATAAGATAACCGGCTCTGTGGATGAGGGGAAAGCAGTGGATGTGCTATTTCTGGACTTTAGCAAAGCTTTTGATACAGTCTCCCACAGTATTCTTGCCAGCAAGTTAAAGAAGTATGGGCTGGATGAATGGACGGTAAGGTGGATAGAAAACTGGCTAGATGGTCGGGCTCAACGGGTAGTGATCAATGGTTCCTTGTCTAGTTGGCAGCCGGTATCAAGTGGAGTGCCCCAAGGGTCGGTGCTGGGGCCGGTTTTATTCAATATCTTCATTAACGATCTGGAAGATGGTGTGGACTGCACCCTTAGCAAGTTTGCAGATGACACTAAACTGGGAGGAGTGGTTGATACGCTGGAGGGTAGGGATAGGATACAGAGGGACCTAGACAAATTAGAGGATTGGGCCAAAAGAAATATGATGAGGTTCAACAAGGACAAGTGCAGAGTCCTGCATTTAGGACGAAAGAATCCCATGCACTGCTATAGACTAGGGACCGAATGGCTGGGCAGCAGTTCTGCAGAAAAGGACCTAGGGGTTACGGTGGACGAAAAGCTGAATATGAGTCAACAGTGTGCCCTTGTTGCCAAGAAGGCTAATGGCATTTTGGGTTGTATAAGTAGGGGCATTTCCAGCAGATCGAGGGATGTGATCATTCCCCTCTACTCAGCACTGGTGAGGCCTCATTTGGAGTACTGTGTCCAGTTTTGGGCCCCACACTACAAGAAGGATGTGGATAAATTGGAGAGAGTCCAGCGGAGGGCAACAAAAATGATTAGGGGGCTGGAGCACATGACTTACGAGGAGAGGCTGAGGGAACTGGGATTGTTTAGTCTGCAGAAGAGAAGAATGAGGGGCGATTTGATAGCTGCTTTCAACTACCTGAAAGGGGGTTCCAAAGAGGATGGATCTAGACTGTTCTCAGTGATAGAAGATGACAGAACAAGGAGTAATGGTCTCAAGTTGCAGAGGGGGAGGTTTAGGTTGGACATTAGGAAAAACTTTTTCACTAGTAGGGTGGTGAAGAACTGGAATGGGTTACCTAGGGAGGTAGTGGAATCTCCTTCCTTAGAGGTTTTTAAGGTCAGGCTTGACAAAGCCCTGGCTGGGCTGATTTAGTTGGGTTTGGTCCTGCTTTGAGCAGGGGGTTGGACTAGATGACCTCCTGAGGTCCCTTCCAACCCTGAGATTCTATGATTCTATGATGTGGCTTTCTCCTAGGCAGAAGAGGCTTTGTCCATCTTTGATAGAGATCAATCCCTCACAGGACAGGCAATGTTTGAATCCTAAAGGTTTGCAGTCTACCATGAGGTGTGGCAGTTGACACGAAGCACCTTGCCCTGCTATACGGGGGGGGTCACTGATAATCTTTTCTCTTTTGGAACATCCAATTCCAAAGAACGCGAAGATGGAGATTTCTTTGAAGTTGGTTGAAAAAACAGTTTTATAGTCTCTGAAGAGAGTGCCAGATAAGACACTTGCTAGGTTCCATCTCCTTCTAGTGGGCAGTAAAAGGGAACTGAGGGAGGATCACTGCTACCCCACCCTTCCTGCCCCTATACGAGGCGGCACAGACATGTTTATTAAAAAAATCTCCAATCTCAAATGCATGAAGCACAAGCATACCTACAGTGGGATTCACATTGACAACATCTCAAAGAAGAACTTAGTGGTTTCATTTGCTTTCTATGAAACAAAAAATCAAAGTAGAGTTGTTAGCAGCTTTGAGATACTTACTGAGATGCTAGGAGGGGACTGAAGATCAGCAGCTTTCACTTTAGAGAGATCATTTAGCTGTGCACCATTTTTCACTAAGTGAATTCTCTCTTCATACTGAGACTACAGAAAAAGAAAGAAAACCAAAAACAAATCAGCCTTCATATTATTCCACTTACACCAAAATAAGACCTCAAAGTACCAATTAACACTAGTACATTTTGAGAGAGACCAATCAAAGACCTAATACATAGAAATAAGACTACATAGAAGTTTGATTTTCTTTTTGCTATGTTAGTGTATAGATTAAAAAGATATAACCATGGAAAGATACAGTCATTAATTTTACAGATTTAGGATTACTGGGAATATTTTTCTCCAACTGTGTATCACTGCCAGCTTCCTAGGATTTTTTTTTCTTTTTTTTTTGTAAACAGCCTCGTTATTTGTTTTCCATACCCCTACCCCAAACATAAGAGAAGACTCATAAGTTATGTGGACTTGGTAAGCTAATGAGAAAAGGTGGTCACATTTTTGGCCAATTCAGCGAGGATGCCTGCCTGAGTGAACACCTGGGCCCTCATGAAGCTCCACTGAAGTCAATGGTGCTTCATTTAAAAGAACCCCAAACCCACATGGACCTCTGCTGATTTCAATATGGCTCCATACAGACGCTGGTGTGTATGCTTCATCAGGGCTCTTACAAGTTATTCATTTAAGTAAATACATTAAGAGTAGCTATTTGAGATCTGTATTAAATAATTATAAAGGAAATATAAATCCAAATACTTATGATTGTTAAATTATTTTCAAACTAACTTGCATCCATCTTTAAAACAAAGGATATATATACTGCTTTGTTTAACCTACTAGGCACATCACAATTCTACATTTGGTAAGAAGAGATAATTAAGGAGGACTCTTATAATACAGGAAAATGTGTTTGGAAAACAGACTTACTTCTACTTTTTCCATTTCTTTCTTGATATTTGAAATAAATGTTTCCCAAGAATCAATCTGTGACTTCAACTGAGGTAACACTGAAGTGGGATCACTGAAATATTTCAAATTTTCAGTTCAAAATAATGTGATAACTTGAGTTCGTAAGTGATTCTCCAACAGAGAAAACTGCTACCCAAAAGTATAATGCTCTCCTTTCCCTCCCAGGTAAATCATAACTGAAGACTTCAGTCACACAGAATTTTAACAAATTCAAGTATCAGTGTTTGTCTACTAATTTAACCCTTAGGAACTGGCCAGTCTTGGAAAGTAAGAACCCTCAAGCAACAGCCAGACTCCTAAGGATACCCCAAGACCTGGAGAGGATGCTGTGCAGGGAGGAGGAAGGCCCTTGGGTGGAGCCAATCCCAGCTCTGTCTCCTCACATGCAGAAACAGACCTCCACCATGCCCATCAGTCTTGCTCCATCTCCTTCTAGTCCTTCTCCCTTCCTCATACCGTCAGGCAGGAAAATGTGGGCAGGTCTGAGCTTCATGAACCACCATGGCTAAACTAGAACAGGCATAGAGCTGGGAAGTCTTTTACTCTGAATTTTTCCCATGTCGTATAGTCAGAGATTGAATGCTAACAACCAAGAAAAGATTCTTTACAATTGATGTAATTCGCAAAGCTAATAAATGCCACTTCGCTTTCCTAAACTTTCACAACTTAATTTTTCAGGCCTGTAAAATCTGATGCAAGGCATCAAAAACACATTCTTGGACAAAGCTTTAACATGGTATTAGTACATTCTAAAAGATGTAGTTAGCTGTCTAAAAAACATCTATGATGGTATTTATTTAAAGTCAGCAATGCAGCTGGCAATGTGAATACCTGTTACCTCCAACAGAAATGTACAGTTCCATTAAATAAATAAAAGCAAGTCTAAATTAGTAAGAGGATATAAAACAATACTAAAACCAGAAAACAAGAAGGTAAAAAGATTATATGCAATTACTGAATTTTCATGTGTGTAAATTGAATCTAGACTAAAATGTAATTCTAGATGAAATAGTGACAGTGTTCTCTAGTTAGACTTATCTTATGTTTCTATTTCATAGTTGTTACACAAATTATAGTGATGTATTAAATGCATACCTGCTCATTAACTTTAGGAATTTAAGATTTGCTTCTGTATTTGCAGCTATGCTGCGTAATTTGCATACTTCAGTGTTCTTCCAACTTTCAAGTACTGACACCTAAAATTAAATTCAGTGACTTAAAAGACATACAGTACAAGCATTTTCCTTAGCACAAGCAGTTAAAACTAAGTAATTATTAATCTAAATTCAGCCTCAATCTGGTCTTTAGTAAACATACTCAGAAAAGGCCTAGCTCTAGAACAACTCTGTAGTGAGATATTTCAAGCAGTGTTCAAATGCAATGACAGAATTGTGTGAGGAAACTTAATGACGCTCAGGTGGCTGTAAACAGTCTGCTGAGCATTAAAACTTTCATAAATAGTGAAACTCTTTCCATCCCCATCCTTTGAAAACAGATAATGCACAATATCAAGGTTATCTTTATGATTAAAAAGGTATTTATCTATTTCAAGGCAGATGCATTGGCTTCTAGCTCAATAAGGACCACTTTTTTTTAAACACACGACTTGCAATCACAAGCAAATTTGACAATCCAAAACTTCCTTAAAAGAAAAGTTGCATAGCATCTCTTTTATTCAAGAAATTTGAGTTCAAAGCATTCTGAATATAGAAAAACATACAGGTTTTAGAGGAAATCACCTAAGAGAACTATTATGGACAGTCCTATTATTTACAGGATGCCAGCCTTTGAATGAAATATTCAAAGGGATCTGTGCATTCTAATACCACTAGAAATAGATGTGCTGATATTCCTATTCAAGATGAGTAATTTTTTAATAAAAGGATAAATTCTTTTTTGAGAGTAATTCCCACTAATGGAAACTATGTGCATGTCAAAGGGATAAAACATTCTTTAATTGCAATTACCTTTTAATAGTAGACTTAACTTTTAAAAAAATTTCTGGCAATACATCACATTGACCCAAACATCCAACCGCTTCTAAAAATATATACACAGAACAAATACAATAGAACCTTGCTAAGTTGCAGTGTCTCGGAGACCCATGGAGAATTAGCAACAAAGTGAACAAAAATATCCAGGATAGCGCATCACAAAACATACTTTGCTGATTGAGCAAGTATAGTTTTAATTATTTATGTTAAAACTTCTAAGCATACTATTAAATGTTGTGTAGGTGATTTTGTAACAATAATGAAGTCATCATTAAGACGAGACCTCACCAGATCTCTCTATTAAATCTATTCTGAGAAGTGGGCAGATCAACCTTTTTTGTGGGGATTAGTGAAATGCAAAGGAGCAAGGTTCTAGTGTAGCATGTTTTACCTCTGCTGCAACAGCTCTTTTAATACACTCCTCGTAATTATCTTTGCTCTTTTTTATTAGCTCCTCCAGTTGTACTTTTTCATTGGCAAATTTATTACTGTGAAGTAAAATAAAATAAAATAAAAATGAAGATGTCAAAAAGAATACTGGGATGCCATCTACATTTGAACTATACTCCAAAAACTCTACAAAAGACATTTTTTCCTCTTCTATAAAAATATGCATCACTAATTACATTATGTACATTACACGTAGACACGGATATTGGACTAATTATAGGACAGTGCTCACTCATCTTAAATACGGTGGGGCAGATACACTTACTATGAATAATTCTAAACCTATCACTTGTATACTAAGAAACTAAGGGCTAGTCTACACTGGCAATGCTAAAGCGCTGCCGTGGCAGAGCTTTAACATGGCTTGTGTGGTTGCCGCAGAGCGCTGGGAGAGAGCTCTCCCAGCGCTCTAAAAAAACCACCTCCACAAGGGGTGTAGCTCCCAGCACTGGTGCACTGTCTACACTGGTGCTTTACAGCGCTGAAACTTGCTGCGCGGGGGGGGGGGGGGGGTTTCCACACCCCCTGAGTGAGAAAGTTGCAGTGCTGTAAATTGCCAGTGTAGACAAGCCCTGAGAGCAAGGCTACAGGATTGCTATAACTACAACAAGTATGTGAGCTCCCCCTGCTGTACCACAGCAGCACTTAAATTATTTCCCACAGCTGCTTTCCAATCAATGTTGATGCTGTTTCAGAGGAAGAGACAGGCTGATCAAATATAGAATGAGAAAGGTGACCAAGACATGGGGTGGAGGAGAGATTTTTATTTTCCAGCTTCTAAAAGGAAAGTAGGAGAGTGAGCATGAAAGAGAGCTGCAGAGATATAAATGCAACACACACATATACAGATACATATGGTGGTGATATGCATTTGATAATCTGTGGAATCAACCCAAATTGCATTTCATAGATTTATATATTCTAAACCCGGAAAAGACCACTCTGATCATCTAGTCTGACATATTGCACAATACAGGCTATAGAACTTCCTTGAATTATTTCCTCTTTGAACTAGAGCATATCTTAAAGATCCAATCTTGATTAAAAAATTTCCAGCGATGGTGAATCCACCACAACCCCTATTAAGTTGTTCCAGCGGTTAACTACCTCACTGTTTTAAAAAAAAATAAAAAAAATAGCACCTTATTTCTAGTCTGAATTTGTCCAGCTTCAACTTCCTGCCACTGGATCTTGTTATACTTTTGCCTGAGAAATCGAAAAGTCCTCTATTATCAAACTTCTGTTCCCCATGTATGTACTTATCGACAGTAATCAAGTCACCTCTTAACCTTCTTTTTGATATGGTAAATAGATTAAGCTCCTTCAGTCTTTTGCTATAAGGCATATTTTCCAATCCTTTAATCATTCTTGCAGCTCTTCTCTGAACCCTCTTCAGGTTTTGTTTTTAGCCTTCTTCTTGAATTGTGGACACCAGAACTGGACATAATATTCCAGCAGCGGTTGCACCAGTGTCAAATACAGGGTAAAAACACCTCTCTACTCCTACTCAATGTTCCCCTGTTTATACACCCAAGTATCATATTAGCCCTTCTGGCCACACTTTTGTTCCTAGATGTAAGAGTTTACATTGATTTCTTGATATAGTTTACATTTATTGATTTATCATGGCACCTTTCATTGGTTCATCTGCCCTCTAATCAATCTCCCCTTACGACTACTACGGATAGTCTAAATTCTGCACAGATTCAGTAGCCACACTTCTACAACTTCGTGTTACAAAAATGTTTCACTCTTTCCCCCAAAATTCTTGATGCCTAGAACTCCTCAAGTGAAAGGTTTAAGGCAGGGGTGGCCAACCTTTCAGAAGTGGTGTGCCGAGCCTTCATTTATTCACTCTAATTTAAGGTTTCACGTGCCAGTAATATATTTTAACGTTTTTAGAAGGTCTCTCTGTATAAGTATATATTATATAACTAAACTATTGTTGTATGTAAAGTAAACAAGGTTTTTAATATGTTTAAGAAGCTTCATTCAATATTAAATTAAAATGCAGATCTTATCAGTTTAGTGCAGTGGTTCTTAACCTGGGGTGCAAGATGCCCTTTCTGGGGGTGCGAGGCATGCGAGATTTTTTTAGAAGCTGGGGGCGGCTGCAGAGCGCTGGGCTCAGGCCAGGAGCAGAGCGCTGGGCTCAGGCCAGGAGCAGAGCGCTGGGCTGGCTGCCAGTACCCCAGGGCAACTGCAGAGCGCTGGGCCCCGGCCAGGAGCAGAGCCCTGGGCTGGCTGCCGGTACCCCAGGGCAACTGCAGAGCACTGGGCTCAGGCCAGGAGCAGAGCCCCAGGCCGGCAGTGGGCTGAGCAGGGCCCCCGGCTGGCAGTGGGCCGGGTGGCTGGAACCCCAGACCAGCAGTGAGGTGAGCGGGCTGGCAGCTGGTATCCCAGGCTGGCAGCAAGCTGAGCAGGGCCGGCGGCCGGAACCCCGGCTGGCAAGGGGCCGGCGGCCGGGACCCCAGACCGTCAGCGGGCTGAGAAGGGTGGCGGACAGAACCCCAGACTGGCAGCGGCTCACCCGCTGCCAGTCTGGGGTTCCGCCGGCTCCTGCCAGCTGGGGTCCCGGCTGCCGCCCCGCTCAGCCCACTACCAGCTGGGGGTTCCGTTCACTCAGGCCAGCAGCGGGCTGAGCGGAGCCGGGGGCCGAGACCCCGGCTGGCAAGGAGCCGGCGGCTGGAACCCCAGACCGTCAGCGGGCTGAGCGGGGCCGGCAGACAGAACCCCAGACCGGTGGCGGGCTGAGCGGCTCAGCCCGCTGTCGGTCTGGGGTTCCGTCCACCGGCTCCTGCCAGCCAGGGTCCTGACCCCAGCCCCACTCAGCCCGCTGCCGGCCGGGGGATCCGTTCACCCAGGCAGGCATCGGGCTGAGTGGGGCCGGCGGCCGGAACCTCAGCTGGCAGCTGCGTGCCAGTAAAAATCAGCTCGCGTGCCGCTTTTGGCAGGTTGCCGACCCCTGGTTTAAGGTCTAAGATCTCTTGATCATTAAGACTATAAATAAGATTGCCTGTCCTTCTTGGTGGTATAAGGCACTTCTTTCTAGCCCTGCTGCTGCATATTCTAAAATTATGAAAAAATCCTTTTTAAAAGTGTTTAAGAAGAGCAACAACCATAATGGCCCTAAGTAACTAGTATTTAGATGATTTTCAGTAAAGCATGCTACTACAGTTTATTTTTCTTTTCTTTTTTTTAAACTAAGTTAGGTATTTTGCTTATTCTCAAAATAAGCCACTACCTATCAACTCAAATCTGGTATTCATGATTCTTTATTGTATCTAGTACAACAGACAACAGTGTTAGGATAAGAACACCAACCAATTAAGATAAGTCAATAGTGCTTAGGGATGCAAGAATTTATTTTAAAAAAAAAAAAATTACCTGATCTCCAGGAATTTATCCAAATACACTGTATATTGCTTGTCCTTCTCATCGATGTTCCTCAAGTACCTATGTGCATCATACACAAGGAAATCTATTAAGTCTGGCTTGAAAAATATTTACTCAGCAACCACAATACAGTCTTCTATAACCTTAGTTGCACAAATATAGTTGACAAATAAGTCTATGCATTTGATTTATAGTTTTGTAGGTAGTTCATTTAGGATTTAATCTCTTAATCCCACAAATTTGTTTTCTGCTAGATCAGCACTGTGAATTTGTAATTTGAATGTTATTTAAGATTATTTCAAGATGTGACCCAACCCATCTAGCAAGACAAATGAAGGGTTAATCGATAAATATAAAAAAAATTATTAAAAAAAACCCCAAAACATCCAAGGTTCAAAGTCTCCTGAGGTAGGTGGTCTATGTAAATAAAGGACAATGAAAATACAGGAAGATGTCAAAGCCGATCAGGGATGTATCACTAAACAAGTGTCAATATACATTTTGCAAGTTAAAAGAAAGCAGTATTGAATGTGTTTACCTGCAAAAGAAAAGTATGTTTAAGCAGAAATGTATGTACCTTAACCCAAGTTCAGTGATCCAACACCTACCTGAAAGACGTCTAAAAACCAGATGACTTAGTCAGTATTTATGAAGTGATAAGATCATTGTTGGAAAGCATAAGGAATTATTATAATACCACAACCAACCCTCAACTCATCCAGTACATCACTCATTTGAAAATTTCTTATTTGTTACTATTGCCTGTGCTCACTGAGTAGGGTGGGTGGAGAGGAGTTGATTTAGTTAATGCCCTCTCATCCACAGCCAGAGAGCCCTGTTGCCAAGAAACCCCACAGCATGGGGATGATAGGAGCCCATGTAAGGGATGTGCACCCTTAATAATAAGGATCCCAGTTCCATAGAGACTCCTTTCAGGCTTCTGTTTTATAGGACAGGATAAAAAACACAGTAGGCATAAGGAAACACTTGTAGTTTCAGTTTGAACTGCAAAATCAATACTTCTGAATCTAATATCAAAACTACACGCTAATTAGATGCAACAATGGCATGAAGTCAGGTGTAACTATATCAAGAAATGACAGAACCAAAGCAGGAGGAAATCAATGTTGTCTTTGGATTGCCCCAGAAATGTTCTGTTGCATGGCAGAATGAACACAGAAAGTGAATCTGAAATGTGAGCCAGAGCTGGGATTTGGTTGGGATGACTGTAGTGGGAATGGAGGAGCATAGGAGTTGAGGGAA
Source organism: Platysternon megacephalum (assembly GCA_003942145.1). Taxonomy (NCBI): domain Eukaryota; kingdom Metazoa; phylum Chordata; order Testudines; family Platysternidae; genus Platysternon; species Platysternon megacephalum. The sequence continues at coordinate 5,327,674 of QXTE01000093.1, read as the reverse complement.
TAGAATATGGAATCAATGATGGTGAGGGAAGAGAGGAAAAGTTCAAAAGGAGTGGAAAATTAAGGGGTGCTCAAGGAAGTGCAAAGGGAAAACCCAATACTGAAGATGGTAGTCTGAGATGGGAAACAAGGTATTATATACCCTGGTTATGTAAATTATTCTGCATGCAGACCTACCAATATCAGTAGGGCTAATCACAGAATAAGGTATGTGATTTTTAAGGGTGTCAGACCCTAAGAAAACAAGTCTAGTTGCATGTATTCTCACTCCATACATGTTACCCAGCTACCAACCATCACCAATTTTGTACATTTTTATCGTCAGAACAATAATATAAATTATTCTACCATTCAGTTGTAATATACAGAATCAAAATCTAAGGTTTATTTCTAGTCAACTAATATTTCAAGTACTTATACTGCTGCTCCCATTTCTAAAATCATGCAAACAAAAAGCAATGTGCATCAGTTTTTAAAATGGACACTTACATCTCATTGGTATCTGCAAGTTTTTTGGATGTATTCTTTGTTGCTTTTAATTTCTCTTGGTTTTCTTTTTTTTCTTGTTGCCATTTCTTAACTTCCATTTCTAAATCTTGGTGAAACCAATCCAGCTCTCTTTGTGTAATCTAGAGGCAGAAAATATTTAAGAAAATGTAGTTTCTTAAAGACATTTCTTTTTTTGATTGATACACCTCCTAGCAAATGCATGCTGATTAGAACACGTGTTCCAGCCATCGTTTGATTCATATTTAGATGAAAATAAACAGGGCTACTCAGAACAAGTGAAAAAGGCATTCTGTTGTTAAAGCTAAGCTTTATTGTGATGATTACCACTTACGTCTCAAGTGCATTATTGATCAATAAGCTGTCTAAAGCTAAGAGGGTTTTTTAAATCATTCCAATTACTCTTTATCTGTTACCCTACATTGGGGTGTGCGTAAAAATTTACCTTATTTTCTTCAACTCTTTTTTTTAACTGCTCTTCTAAAACACTTGTCTCTTCTGAGCTTCGGCACTGTAACTGTTCGTATTTTTCCTTTGCTTCCTTAAGTTGCTCTTGTAATACCTGATGCTCTTTTTCCATACGTAAAATATCTCCCTGAAATTTAGGTTATGAAAGAACTTTTGTTATAAGTACTCAGTATCCTAGAGTAACAACGTGAGTCCACAATACATTTATAGGAAAAGATTAATGTGAACTATGGTCCAAGATCTTAGAGAACTTTGTTGATAAAAGGTTAAAAAGATTTTGAATTCAACTCAAGAAACAAATACTGATTCAGCACTGAACTAGCATGAACATTTTGAAGATCTGTTCCCCCCTTGATGTGGGTATAAAACTGCCATTTAACATTACAGGAAGTTAGATACTCCTATCCACTTGATACTTCTACATCCCAGAATGGAAGGATGTAATCATGCTCAGAATTGTTGGAAAGGAAGAATTACAAAATTCACCACTGAAACTGACTCCAATGTTTGGGCAACAACTAGAGAACCTGAGCTCCAAAATTGCCACTTCTTTTTCATTAGACCTCTATGAATTCAACACTATGACATACAGGTCTGTCGCATCTTACGCTGGGGTTATGTTCCGCAGTCAGCGTATAAAGCAAAAATCGCATATAGTCAAAATTACATTGAGTATAATGGCAGGCGGAATCGCCCGCACAATACTGTAATACAGGTACAGTATTAAAATTGTTATTTTTCTCTTTTTGTTTTTTTGTTTTCAGCGTAAAGCTGAAATCGCGCATGTTAAACGCGCGTAAGATGCGACAGACCTGTACTAAAAAGCAGGTCCAAACAAGACGGATGGGAAAAAAACAAAAAACAAACAAACCCCAAAGGTCACTAAAATTCTCTGTCATTTTCAGCCAAATTTAATCTTTCACTACTAAACTTTTTGGGGATGCTTTTTATCTCAAGCTCCTCTTGATCTATACAAATGAAACGTTTTAATATAGTTTGGAAGTAGTTTGGGTGATTTAAGCACTCGTCCCACAAACAAAAAAAATCCTATAATATAGTTTTTTAAGTTTTAGTACTAAGTGACTAATTTGTTGAGTTTTATAGCGAGATACTAAATTAAATGACACTGTGCACTTCTCACTGGGCCCTTAATTCTTCCTTATCTAATTAGCAAAGACTTTCATATCAAATATTGCCTAAGTAAAAATACATGTACTTACTTGTTGAGTTTCAAATGGATAAAAAGGCATGGTATTAGTGTCCCTGTCTGCTAATTCCTGATTTACCTAGAATACAAACAACCACTAGTTAAATAAAAAAAAAACATATCTACACTTGCAACCAGTCCCTTAAAAGTTTTGTAGTGTAGATGGGTCTAACTTAAAGCCACATTAACATCTCTCTTAGATCATGAGTAGTTCCCATCTACCAGACTTGAAGGAACCATCTTGAGGATAACAATATTGTAAATGAGTTCCCTAAACTCATTGTGTAAGTGAATGCAGGATATTTTGGTTGAACTTTCTCCACTCTCAGGTCAACAAACAGATATTCATATTATGTTTAAAGAGCAATCCCTTCCCTCAGATTCCTTAAAAAGAAGCTTGAGTGAGCAAGCAGAGTTTCTCTGAAAGCTCAGGGTAGGATTTTCAAAAGTGTTCACGACTGGTCTCCAGCTCTTACTGAAGGCAGAGGGAGTTTTACCATAGACTTTGATGCAAACAGTTAGGCCAACACTGAATGCTTTGAAAATACCACTCTGAGTTCAAAAAACAAATTATTACCATGAATAATGTGTAATGCCTGAAAATACAGCTTAATTATAAATTTGCATTTGATAATCTGTAGCACAGACAGCTCTAAAAAAGTTAACCTCATTAGGGACAGTGGTGATAATGGAATTCAATATCAGCAAGCTATAAAAATTGTTATATTGCTTGAATAGTACTTTATTAATCTGACACTGGACTTCTACCATTGCCTGTTCCACTAATGAGGTCATGTTTCCAGGTGAGATGTCTGCTACCTGCAGTAGTTTCAGAAATGCAAATTTTATTTAGAAGGTTTTTTTTCAAATGCTTATTTGAAGCAACAAATGTTTGGGTTTTCTTTTCTTTGTTTTATCTCCATTATCTTTCAGAGTCCCTAAGAAATCCCTAATATTGAGACAATAGTTGCTAAAAGTATGATGCAGTTGCATTTCTCACTGTACCAAAAGTCTTAAAAGTTTACTTCTGCTGATCTTGCAATGATTTAAATATGGCACCACTGAAAAAATATGTAATTACTAAGTTCTTTTTTGTAAGTGTTTCATTACAGGTCTGTCTCATCTTACGCTGGGGTTACGTTCCGCAGTCAGCGCCTAAAGCGAAAATCGCGTATAGTCAAAATTACATTGAGTGTAATGGCGGGCGGAATCGCCTGCACTACAGTATTTAAATTGTTATTTTTCTCTTTCTTTTGTTTTTTGTTTTTGCCGACCGTGTAAAGCTGAAATCGCGCATGTTAAATGCGCCTAAGATGCTACAGACCTGTATATGCAGGTATTAGTTTGAAAACTGTTTTCCAAATGGAAAAACAAGGGAGAACAATCTGATTTTCTTCCCTTTGGTTTGGAGAGAGATGAAAGCACATTTTTATTTAATTTATTTACGAAAATAGGCAAACCCACAATTTGTATAATACCTTCTCAATTCCTATACAAATATCTGCTTTTTTGCATTAACATAACCAACTGATATAAATATAATTGTGAAAACGTTAGTGAAGTGGTGCTGAAGAGCCATAAAGGGACCAATCCTGCAAATAGTTAGCTTAAAGTACTATGCTTGTTACTATCTGCAGAACTGGATCCAAAACAATAAGTCAAATTTAGTCTTAGCTCACAGTGGACTAGTAAATACATAGATATTCTGAAATCTTGAATTTAGTGTACATTAACATAAGATGACAATTTAAATGTCTATGTATTTTAAACTATTTTATAAAATACAGCTGTCCCATTTAGTACGTATCAATTTAAACAACCACTGAAATAAAAAACAAGTTAAAGAACAAGAACCTTCCCCAACCTGTAAGATAAATTTTATACTGCTTGTGTAACTCCCTCCCTTTTCGTGTAAATTTTAGGCATAAAAAAACTCAATGTCCCTTTAAAGTATTAAAGGGACAAATGTGAATGAACTGCAAAAAGTGGTTGTGTCTGCACTGACAGCTCTAGAGAATTAAGTCTTCTATTTATCAAGAAAGAACAGGAAAGGAAATTTAATGCATTACTAGTCAAAGATCCTTAAAAGAGTCTCTTCCTTTTAATTTCTTACCTGAATAGCTATCATCCTTGTAAGTGGAATGCTTTTCAGTACAGGTGTATTTTTATTCTCAAATTCCATCTTAACAGCAGATAGATCATATTTAACTTCCTTAATACTGCTCATACCCTGGTCAAGATTATCTTCATAAGAGCTGTAGTCTGACTTCACCAATACATACTGAGGGTCCGGGTATGTTTGTATTTGACTTGGTACATGATTGCCAGATATGTACTCTCTGTCTAATATTGTTGTTTTATCAATATCAAGAGGAGCTTCATAATCAGCAAATATATAACTAGGCTGCCCAGCAACATCTGGAATAGGAGGTATTTGAGAAATCATTGAGAACGTTCTTTCATTTTCATAACCCGAAGAAACCTTAGTCAGAGGTATATCATGATTATCAGAAATAGAGGAGTGCAGTAACACATTTGAAAAAGATAGTGGCCCTTCTATGGTATCAATACTTTGACTAGGGAGAGAATGCACTGAAATATGAGAAATATGTGAGGAATATCCCGTGACTGAATAATCTGGAGTTTCACAGTTTGCTACTGTAGTATTAGTAGAAATTGGCATATAAGGTTTAATATAAGACACTGGTTTGAATTCCTTAGCAGCTGGGTTTAACTGTAGTTTGCTCTTGGAATTTTCGTGAATATTTTGACAGGCTATGTGATTTTCCTCTTCATTTCTAGTATCTTCTTCGGTCTCAGTATTTTCCTTAAGCAGAATTGCATGTTTCATCAAGCCAATAAGATCATCCATCATAACAAAATGAAGGGATTCCAGAAGGAAAGGTTTCAGACCACCTGCATCTTCCACAATCTTACGAGCTTCTGCAGGAAAATGTTCATATTCTCCAACTAACAATTTATCATCAATTTCCATGGGACCATGTTCCTCCAAGATCTGAGCGAAATAGCTTGGAAAAAAACCAACAACAAACCAGTTATACTCATTAATCCAAGCATTTTTCATTTCACTTTTAAGTCATACTTGATATTTACATTACTGTTTTAACAGTAATTTCTACAAAGACAAATAGCATTAGTAATGTATTAAGAAACTTTTGAAAAAAAAATTTTTTTTCAGAAAAAAACACATTAAGAAACGCCTACTAATTCTAGATATTTGCTCTCTATACCTCTTCTACAACTATGACTCAAATTAACTTCTCCAAATACAGTACCAATATAAAAAGGAGATGGCCAGAGCCAAGAACTAAAATTATGACTTATTGTAATAAGCTGAAAACCAGAATCTCACAGTTAACACTTTATTTCTCCAAAGAGAAGCTAGTGTTATATACTTGATCTGAAGGGTTAGCAAGGAAAAGATAGTACATAATGTAGTTAGCTGAAGTACATGGATGTAGTTAGCTGAAGTACATGGATGTTAAAAACAAGTCACTGGAAATGTAAATAGGAAACAATAAAAGCTCAGAACCTAGGTAAAGTGTCACTATAGAAAACACTGAGGTGATATTAAAACTAAGATAGCTATTTTAAGTAAGGCCAACTCAAGTGAACATGAAAGGGAGAACAATGAAAATAAACCCTATGAAATGAAAACATGCAGGAAATATAGGATTCCTCAAGATTTCCGATGAAGAGTGCTATACAAGTTAGTTTTTCTAGCGAGAGAAGAGAAAGGTACCTGCACTAAAACGCTTCAATGAGGAATATGCTGATTAAAGGACATGTTGTCCTTTTGTAAAGAATGAAACCGCTCACACTACTCTATCAAACACCAACAAAAAACTCCCATCCACACTCCCAACACTATGCAGAAATAATACAGCTAAGGCAGTAACTGTAACCACCAGAGAAAGAACTCAGTGTGTATCTAATTTTTCAACTTGTGTACGACAGTAATTACTCTGCAATAGCCTGCAAAGTTCCACTGCTCAGAATAGAAACCAAAAAACAGAACTTGACACAGTATTCAGCAAATAAACTCCAGACTAGAGACACTGGGTAATGTACATTTGTGGGTAAAGTAGACAAAACACACACTGTCCAATAAATTAGGCCTACAATTTGATGTGATCTTTGAATTAGAGGTTCTAACTCTAAATTTTCTTTATAATTTGGTGATTGTGGCAATGAGATATTAAGACAAAGACACCCATCTTTAAAACTGGTCATTCTGAGTTACCCTCTCTCAGACATCCTCTACACCAGGGGTCCCCAACGCGGTGCCCGTGGGCGCTATTGCGCCCGCCGGGGGGGTCTAAGTGCGCCCGTGTTAGCAGTTGTCATCTTTTTTGCTCTGCCGGCAGCGCTCGGGGTTTTTTTTTTTGCTCTGCTGGCAGCACTCAGCCTTTTTTTTTTTTTTTTGCTCCGCCGGCAGCGCGCGGGGTTTTTTTGTTGGCGCCCGCCAGACGAAAAAGGTTGGGGACCACTGCTCTACACAAACCATCTTTCTACCATCACCACTGCTGTGTTGTGGGTGTTTTGTGTTGTTTTAAAGAACCTACGCTTTTACTTAACTTTTTAGATAGATAGATAGATAGATCGATAGATCGATAGATCGATAGATCATTTCTTTTTTAGGAGTTTGGTTTCTCTGAGGATTTGACAGCAAATTTGTATACAGTCATTTCATTGTTTCTCCTGTCCATGGAGATCTTTTACACAGCAATAGAGAAGATAAAACAACATTTAGAATATACGGAAATGTTACTAACAAACCACAACATTTGTCAGGACAACTCAAGGGGGGTGTGCAATAGCAAAACTAACTGAAAATATGTTTTTTGCAAATTGGCTAGATGTCAAGTTGAGAACATCAGTGTTAGACATAGTCAACTAATCTCACTGTAGTTTTAATTTCTGCTGGAAATATTAAATAAGAGAAGAGTGTGTCCATTCCAATCCCTGTGAATTATTCCTTGATGACACAGCTGCCATTTTTATAGTGAAGCAAATGAGATTTAAGTGTAAGTTAGTGTGCCAACAACAGAGACAGACATCTCAGGAAATTAGTAATAATATCAAAATCTTCCACTTTTAAGTCACTTGTTCAGCCTTAACCAAGGGTTGATAGAAAACAAGTATTACCAACTGCCAGCTATCCCGTGGCCTCTGTGAAATAAAACTAGTCATCTCTGTTCAGTTCCCAGCAGACTGATGTCCACATCAAACCCAATACCACCACAATTTTTACATAGAGACCTTTTAACTCAAAGTTGAAGCATATTAGAGGAGGAGGATGTTAGAACAGATGCTATATCAGCAAAACAGATCAATTCTGCCTCCAAGGCTGTAAATCTCCCAGAAACAACCTCCAGCTTTCCCTTTGATGGAATTTCTTGTTCCCTTACATCAGCATTTATAGGGGTACAACTGGCTCTCAATTTATTTGTATTCTTCAAAAGTCTGAGGTATTAGCTGTAGTAAGTGAAGGCCCTGATAAAGGCCCAGTATGAGGCCTGAGGCCTGAACTGAAGTAATGGTCAAGACTTTGCTAAGCATAAAGCAAAGTTAAGCTGCGAGCCAGAGGCAGGCCCTGCTCACAGAAGCTGGCAAGGAAAGGGCTAATGCTGCAAGAAGATACATACCTAAAAGGTACAGAACACTAGATATCATGTATACATTCCACACAGATAACATGGAACAGGCCGACCCATCCCAATGACGGGGGCAAAAGGGTAAAATGATGGATAGAGTTGTTTTGATCAAACCAATCTGTACAAGGTGAGAGGCGGCACCTTACTACGTAGAGGGGTTGTACCTTGCTGCGTAGAAGGGTTGCACCTTAATACGTCAGGAGTGATGTGTAATTTGTTTGTACCTGTGTATAAGAACGTATCCCTGGGGCAGTGTCTTTGTCCGGCCGTAGGGGGAGTGGAAAGTCCCGCCACTAAGCCGGGTCCTTGCCAAGAGGCACTTTCTCGTAGTATGCCCTGAGTTAGGCTAAGAAACCTACAGGGAACTGCAATTGTGTCCAAGATCGCAATAAACCTAGTCGACGTGACTTTGCATCTTACTGGACTCTGTGGTTATTGGGGGTTCTCTTTGGGTCTGCTGGGTCAGCTATTTGTACAGAGCTGGGGCAGCACACAGAGGGAACACACACACGCAGCCGAGTGATATCAACAAAGGAGAAAGCAGAGCACCACACCGGTAGCATCTGACAACACTGGTGACCCCGACCGCTGATCTGGTGAGTAAGCGAACCTGCCGTGGTAAGAATCGCAATCCAACATGGCAGCAAACCTCGAGCTAGGGAACCCCCTGACCCCCTCCCTTATGATCCCCACGGAGTTTGATAACTCTTGGACCCGCTGGATTGCCAGTAAAGGGGGTCCATATGAATTTAAAAAAGAGAGTGGGGAAACATGGACTGGCATATGCAGAGCGATGGTAGAAACTGAGGCTCTGAGAAACAGTAATAAAAGTAAAAAAGCAAGAATTTTGCAACTCATGTCTATGGCAGTGAGATGGCTCAGACAGCATGCTGGCATGCTGGCCAAACAAGTAACAGAAAAAACAGGAGAAGTAGAAGAGGTAACCCGGGCAGTCGAGCACTGGAAAGCCCAAGCTATGTTAGCAGGGCAACAGGCTGTCCAAACTCATGATATGCTCGAGCAAGTGAAGCAGGAAAATAAAAATTTGGAAACAGCTGTAGAAAACCTGCAGAAGCAAAAAGTGCCGTCCCCTGGGGGTCAGCGTTCGTGAAGTGCTGAGGAATGGGGACAAAAATGGAAACAGGTGGCCCTTGCCAAGTTAAGAGATGGAACATGGGACTGTTGGGATGAATGTTGCAATGGGGACATGTGGAATGACTCTGTTAAAACATCCTGTCATGACCCATGGGCAGGGGCTACCGCACCGCAACCACCATCTTATGATAAAAGCCAGGTTCCAGTTAAACTTAAACTGAGACCTAGACTGGTGCCTGTCAGAACGGGACAAGTAAGTGCACAGAAGGAAAGAGTAGCAAACAATACTTTCACTGAATTGGTAAATCAAATGAAGGAAAATATGGAACAGTTCACAGAGCACATTAGGAGACAGGAGCTGCGACTCGATTGCAGGGGAGTAAATACAAAAAAATTTCAAAGTAAAAAACTAAAATTAAGTGGGTTAACACCTAGAATTAATGCATTAACACATGGAGTTGCCCCAAAACAGTTCACTGCAGCAAAAAAGGGCACTCCCGCCATCCATCTGGCATGCACACAAAAGCAACAGACATTGGGGGAACAAATTCAGGTTTTACAAGAGCAGGTAACTACCCCCATTCTCCTCTCAAAGCCAGGATAAAAACCAGGGGCGCGGTTCCCAACTGTGCAGGTTCCCAACTGCTTTGACCCACAGAACCACACTCCGCGCTCATATCTGAAAATATAACCACCTTTCTCAAATATTTTTACATACCGGTTAAGTTTTATCCTTTATATGCTTTCTCAGTTTGCTAAACTTGTTGCTGCTGCTGCCTGTACTTTCAAATACCTTGATAGAGTTAATCTCTCTTGGCTCAGGTCTCACTACCTTCCTAGGTTGCTCTTCACCCCCCCTTCCCCCCGCCTCTCCTCACTTTGGCTCTCTCTCTTTGTTTTAAAAGTTAAAAGTTAGAGTTTTTACAGAAACCTCCAAAAAATAAAGCAATTGAAAACAGAATAAAACAAGAAACAAAAAGAAAACAAGGTAAAAACTTTACTTTAAATAAATTCAGTAAATTAATTATTTTAACCCTTCAGGAATGCAACAGCTGGAATTATTCCTAACTTTCTTGAAGATATGGTTGCCAAGCAACAGAAATGCACTCTCTGCTTTTAATCCTAACCACTAACTAATATTTAAAACATGGGCTTTTCTTATTTTCATATAGCAAAGTTTTAAAATAATGTTAAATATAAAGTAATGCAAAATTCCTTATTACCAAATTAATACAATACATTTGGCAAATAATAATATATTTTTTATCAATTTTTGTTAAAAGTTTTAAATAAGGTAATAACTTGTTTATTTAAATGTTTAACCCTTTTTAGTTTTTATTTTTGGTTGCCTTATTTTGTATAGTTATCAATAGAATTTTGGCGCCATTTGTTTTTAATTGTAAGTTTGTCCTGTATGTCATGTGTGTTGTCCTGTGTTGTATGTTGTGTGTGTCACGTAACTATTTTTTATTATTTTTATTTTGTTGCAACAAAACTCAATTTTATACCCTTTTAAAAAATATATATGTATACGTGGTACCACACTCTTTTAAAATCATGGTTGGGGTATAATTGTAGCATTATTAGCACCAATTTTTGTGCAAAGTTCAAAAAGGTTTCAGTTACAAATATATGTACATATATTTCTGCCTCAACAAATAATGCAATTGCAAACAAAAAGAATTAAAAATTATTTTTTATCAATCACACTTTTGTTTTTTAAGTTTTTTTTTTACCTTGTTATTCAAAATAAAATTGTAAGGGGAAACCTCAACATGAAGGTAAAAATAATATTAACAAAATGTTAATTTCTTGTTTGGGCTTTTTATAAACTTGTTTGTACTTTTAAATATAGTTATAATAATGTCATAACCAAAACGTTTTAAAATAACAATTTATGCATAAAGCTAGCCAATTTCAACAGGTTTCCACGTTTTCAACAGGTTTCCACCTTTGGCTCCCAAACATAACAAAGCATCAGTAAAAACAACTGTATTATTGCTGTACTACTGTATTATCATTGTACTGCTGTATTATTCCTGTATTGTATTATTGCTGTACAACATGTACAATGTGCATAACCTTGCTAAACTGTTTAACCAACACACAGGTAAAAATCATCAAACGAATGGCAGCAAACAACATGAAGGCAAGAAAAAACAAATTGGTAAAGAAATTAAGTTACATAGTAACTACAAATTGGGTAAACTCCCTGTTAGTACCAGTCATAATTTGGGTTACTAACACAGCATCCTAACTAAGGCATACATTATTCAAAACAATCTTGTTTAGTGTCTGGGTACCAACACTAAATCCTAACACAGCACAATTTAATAAATTGGTTACTGTCCATTCAGTAGGTTATCTGAAAGACAGCATCCATAAAAAACAACTGGATCTACAGCAACTACTGGTGTATCACAGAGTAGTTCAATCAATGGAACAGAAAAGCTATCCACTTCTGTTTCCTGCACAGTAAAGCTTACCAGAGGGTGACAACCAGTAGTAAGGGTAATCTATAACATGGATGGACAGTACTGTGTAGTAACTAATTACAAAGGCCTCAGTGGTAGTGTCACTACTCCAAATTTCTGTTTTACTTCTTATATATATAGCACTGTGGGACACATTATCACAATTCCTATCCCAGTATTTTAAAACACTCAGCCTACTATTAATAATGATACAAATGGTAACTGTAATTGCCCTAATAAAAGTGGGTTGCTATCTGCAGTACCACAAGGGCCAAACTACAACAACAAATTGAAAAAAAATTGTTATGCTTAAATATAAAGTGCTGTTATATGTATACATACATACTATACATATATGCCCATATACACTACAAATATATATGCCATATCCATATAATTCATATATATTAATTATTTGGGAGTACCTCTAAGGCTCAATCATAATACTACATTCCTCAGTCATGGTCCCGGGCCTAACATTCCCAGGCCCACCATAAGGGACTAAAAAATAATTGAATAATAAAATCTGCCTATCAGTCGTACGTGGGAATGTGCAGACTAAAGAGACAAATGGGGCATAAGTGTATGAATGGTAAAACAAGGTAACCACATAACAATGTTTAGCCCACTGGGTTATCTTTAGTCCATGCATTATGCTTTTCCGGGACGATGGGTAAACATCCTCCCCATAAAAAGACAAAAAGTGGGGGAATGTAGTAAGTGAAGGCCCTGATAAAGGCCCAGTATGAGGCCTGAGGCCTGAACTGAAGTAATGGTCAAAACTTTGCTAGCATAAAGCAAAGTTAAGCTGTGAGCCAGAGGCAGGCCCTGCTCACAGAAGCTGGCAAGGAAAGGGCTGATGCTGCAAGAAGATACATACCTAAAAGGTACAGAACACTAGATATCATGTATACATTCCACACAGATAACATGGAACAGGCCGACCCATCCCAATGACAGGGGCAAAAGGGTAAAATGATGGATAGAGTTGTTTTGATCGAACCAATCTGTACAAGGTGAGAGGCGGCACCTTACTACGTAGAGGGGTTGTACCTTGCTGCGTAGAAGGGTTGCACCTTAATACGTCAGGAGTGATGTGTAATTTGTTTGTACCTGTGTATAAGAATGTATCCCTGGGGCAGTGTCTTTGTCCGGCCGTAGGGGGAGTGGAAAGTCCCGCCACTAAGCCGGGTCCTTGCCAAGAGGCACTTTCTCGTAGTATGCCCTGAGTTAGGCTAAGAAACCTACAGGGAACTGCAATTGTGTCCAAGATCGCAATAAACCTAGTCGACATGACTTTGCATCTTACTGGACTCTGTGGTTATTGGGGGTTCTTGTCGGGTCTGCTGTGCCAGCGATCTGCAGAGCTGGGGCAGCACACAGAGGGAACATACGCACGCAGCCGAGTGATATCAACAGGAGAAAGCAGAGCACCATACCGGTAGCATCTGACAACACTAGCTATTATCAATTACACTCTAAACTTAAATTTTAGGATGTTTTATTTCTGTCTACCGGTTCAGCATTTCTTCCTTCAGAAAATACTGTAGCTTAAATCTCAAATGGATGATGCAGAATTTATCTTCATATAAAATGGAAAATTCACCCAAATAAAAAAAAAAAAAAAAAAAAGACAAATATTTGAAATGACTGAACAGATAAGTTTACACCTACTCATATAAATGTTCACATGTTGGGTCTGGGTTATTATCCAAAAGTCTCTGATAATTGTTACTGTCTGAAACATTGTCATACAGAGCTTCAAATTCTTCCACTTGATCACGAAGATATTCTGGAATTATGAAAGGCTCACCAGGATTCATAAAACTTCTGTTGGGAAGAGAAATCTTATGATTTAAACAAAACAAAAAACAGACCTCGGTTTACTGGACTCATCCAATTGACTAATGCACAGGACCCAAGATTATTTGATTAAACTAATTTTAAAAGTTTTAATAGTAATGTTAAGAGTGGCTTGGTACCTCTAAGCAACACCCTGAGAGCCTGAATTTCTTGGTGTCAGCATTTTTTTATTATTATTATTATTTTATTTTATTAGGCTGACTAGAAAGCCTTTGTAAAGATTTTTTTTTACCCTTAAATTACTTACAAGTATCCTCAACCTCAACTTTCATCTTAATACATTTTTTGGTCTGATATCTGTTTACGGTATAAATCCTTCTGGGCAGGGACTGTATCTTTTCCTTGTTGTGTAAAACCGCACACTCTAGGATGCTATACAAAACAATAATAAAATTGCCTGCTGGTACTCACAATGTATTTTCTTCTGGAAATATACTGTCTTCTTCTCGGGTTACTGCACCAACCCCACCAGATAGTACTAAAATAGGCTAAATTTAAAAAAATTACAATTTTTTACTTTGCCACAGTATATAAAATTCAAAATATCTACAAGACAGTGATCCACCATCAGGAATGTAAGCGACTTATTTGTATCAAATCCTGTTTTAGTTTGACATGTATTCAGATGCCCTATAATGAATTATGAAATTTGACCACCGTGATTACAACAAAAGCTAGAGGACTCTGAGTAAGCCTTCCCAAAAATCCTTCCAGAATTACCAGTAAATGATCATCTGTTCTTCAGAACTAGTTGTAGAAAGCAGGAAAGGGATGTTCAGCCCCAAATGACTTTTCACTCTTTGTTCATCTAAATCCTATGACATCTTTCTATCTTTTCATCAACTCTCAAATGTAATCTACGGTCCCTATTCTACAAATATGTAGGCACTTAATTTCATGCATTAGGAATATTCCCACTGAAGTTTTTAGAGGGTTGGGACCAAACTATTTATTCGATTTATATTCTGTGCCTCAATAGGCTTTTCTTGCAACCTGCTCCTTTACATTTGTTACCTTTTAAGTTAAATAATTTTACCTACTTTTTTCATTCACTCCTAAATTTCTTTTTTTTTTTGCTTTGTCCTTAAGAACAATTTTCATTAACTTCACACATCTATAACTTTAGAAGTACCCTATCTAATACTAATAATAAGTGAAAGATTTTTAACTTCTATTTTACTACAGTTTCAAAGTCAGCTGAAAACAAAGAAAATTCTTTTTGAGGCTCCTTCTTAGCAATGTACCCTCACTAAATTCAGGCCCTGAAAAGCAGAACTAAGGACAGACAGGTAACAGTTCCCACATCTCAGAAGTCAGAAACAGGACATTATTCCTTAGTTATCTGTTAACCAATATTTGACAGGGTGTCTTGAACTGGATTTGTTTTTTTCCCCTGAGCCTTTATGGGGATACTTTCTGCTTTTTCAGTTACTAACATGTCCCATAAACACAATCAGAAGAACAAGGGGAAGACATTCCCAACGTAAATATTGTTACAGATACACCCTCTCACAACCTGGATCTTCCTCACAGTCCCGGACACATTCACCGTTGTTGATTATGGTACATGAAGCTGTTGGACTGGTAAAAGCTCCTGTGCCAAATCTGATTTGTATTTCCAGTGTGAACTGGAGCCAAAAAGTGTATTTCAGCACTGAAGTAATCACAGTAGATTGTGTTCTCTCTATGGTACTGAATTCCCCCCCCCCCGTATTGAAGTGCAAGGAAATTGTTGGAAATGCTGATGTGGTCAGAACCATGGTTGTTTGTGAAACTATGAATATATTGCCTTTTACTTTCTGTTACTACAAATTTCGAATACTACTTTAATTGCTACTTACAACATTAATTGTACCTTCTAGTGACATTTTCTATCTAGGGACTTCTCTAACTTAACTTCAAGAATATTTCTCAACATGCTGTTTTGGAAAATACTCAGTTTTCGATTTTTAAATACTACAAATTCCAATTTTTAGTAAATCAGTGTATAGAAATAAGCAATGCAATTATTACATACCCTTGATTCTTTTGTCTTCTTCTTCCTATTTTTGTTTTTAACTTTGATACCATTAGTCTAAAACAAAAATATAAAGTTAATAGCTACTCATTAGGGAGAAGTTACCATGTGTTTCTCACACTGACAAACACAGTTCTTCAATTAAAACTCTCCTATCATTTGGAATAATAATTTACAGAGCACAACAAGCAGTGTTTTTTTTCACTTCTGAAAACCCACGTGGGAAAATAATTAGCAAACGTCTTGTATTTAGACTGTTCCACTCACATGAGTTCTGTGTTTTCCTCATTCTCCACTTTTATTATAGGGAACATGGGTTTCAAAAAGAGAATTGACAATTTTTCTGTTTCTACTGCTTGTTCCCCACATGAAGCAATGATTCTGTTCTGTGACAACTTCTGTAACAGTCCACTGTGATGTCACAAACACCACAACTTCACGTAAGGAACAAGCTTCAGAAACAGGGCAACTGTTGACCATCTTGTTCACATCAAAAATATCTCTATGTGATAAGTGAGGGAGGGAATTAAGAATTATCTTCACTTATTGTTAACAGGAACTGGGAACTGAACTGACACAACTGACTGAAAGATTATTTCCTCTCCAATTTTTCTCTAATAAGGTATTTGTTTTCTCAATTTATGTTTAACATTGAAGTCTAATTTCCAACAACAACAATTATTTGTGGCAAATTGCAGCAATACCTTATGTCATTAGCTTACTTTGGTATACAAATAATACACCAAAAACACAAATATTTTAATACAACAACATTTACATTACTCTTCAACTTTAGTTTCCCCTGAAACTGGAAGATAGCACATGGTTCCACATTCCACTGACATCTACATTCATTAACCTTGTCAAAACACCCATTCTGTGTATCAGAAGTTAACTGGATTGCTTAGGTGGACTAATTAGCAAGCAGAATAGATACATTTTCAACCAGAATGCTTCAAACACGAGCACCACTGACAAATGCATATTCTGTTATTCCACTTGGCAGAAAGATGATATTACTAAAGTTGTATGGTAGCAAACTAGTAAGATATAATTCAGAATGATGGACAACAAAGAAGGCTTTAAGTATTTTTTTTAAATCATAGTTGTACTCTGAAAAGTGACTGTAAAAAAGTGACTGTAGTTCTCAGTTTGTCTTAAATGACCTGAGCAAATATGCTGAGGTCCTTAATAAAAAATAATTTTTGCAATTACTAGCCTTGCAAGCTCAACTTGAGATCTGATAGTCAAGTTGGGTTCTTTCCCTGTCACTTACGATTTTGAAATGTATAGTACGTGAAGTGGTCAGAGTTACTGCTGGTTGTTGTCAATGTTACGACAAAGAACACACATGCAAAAAGACCCTGAGTTCAATTTCAGATTCAAAGTTGGCAGTTAGAAAGAAAAAAAACAAAAACAAAAAAAGAAATAAAAATCCAACTGTCTTTTACCTATAAAGTGGTAAATTTATCTGACCCACCACCATCACAATGCTATTTTTACAGTGATACTTTTCACACTGAAACCACACATTAGTTTCAAGTACTGTTTCTAAAGCCCACATGAACTAGGTGGCTTCTTTGCTCTAGCAAAAATAAATAAATAAATAAAGGGAGGGGGTACATTTGCCAAGTCACATTTTTCCTTGTAAAACAGAAGTCATAGATAGCTGGATTCCTCCCCACCCCCAATAAAGAGAAAACAGAAGAAAAGCTGTTTGGCCAAAATGCAAAATGAAATGCTGTGCTGAAAGATTTAAAAAAAAAAAAAAAGAAAACCGAAGCTCTTTGTTCACTTCTTTAAGGCTTTAAACTCCCCTTCTACCCCCTCCCTCCCATCTCCCCAATTCCTGTTGAAAGTTTTTTATGCTTGTTTTTTAAATTACAAATATTGGGGTCTTGTTTCGATCATTTATGAATGGAGAACTATAGGATGTCAGAGTGACAAAAGACTAAAACCTGAGCAAATGAAAGAGAAAAGGATCATTAGCCTGACTGTTTCACTGTTTTGTTAATATCTATTTAATTCAACCTCCTGACGGACACCTGGAGAAAATCTGTCTATTCAAAGATTCCAAATCTCCCCCAACTCCATAATTGAGAGCTGAGAAAGCTCCCATACTTATTCTCCAGTCTTTTAAGGAGTGACCCTCCAAAAACCAAGGAAGACTTGATATTCACAATACTTCTCCTTTTTCTAACTGCAGATTGTTTTATAAACCTTTCAGGCCTTCAAAACAAAACAAAAAACAAACAAAACAGAAGTACACAATTTTCACTTTCTATTTTGCAAGTCCCCTTAAAAGAACAGGAAGTGAGCATGCATCTTCATTATATTTTGTGTCCACTGTGATGGTTTACTGTTGAGTCTGTATTTGTTCATTTTTCAATTTATTATTTAAAAAACTTACGGAGATATCTTCATTTTCCTGCTTCTTTAATATAATGCAAGGAACATCTATTGAAAAAAAAAATTACTTTAAAGAAAGTTGTAAAGTAGTACACAAAATATTAGATTCTGTAAATTATGAGACTTTTGGGATAAAAAAATTAATCTTTAAAATATCTCCCAGAATAAAAAAAGTTATTCTCTAGAATTTCATTCCTGCTAAGACGGCACATGCACATGGTTGGAGTTAAGCACTGGTTTTACTGGAACTATATATATATATTTAAGGGTAAGCCCATGCATACGTCTTTGCAGGATTGGGACTTACAAGTGGAACATGGAATCTCTCATTCTCACACAGCCTCGAGAAGGGCTTAGCATTTCAAGGTACTCTAAAGTTAAACTTCTCCAAATTAAAATAACTTTATTCTGAAGACAGAACTCTATGAACTCCTTTAAAATAACTGCAGCAGATAAAAATTCTAACTTCTCAACAAGTCAAAGTAAAACCTGTTGTACACTAAATTTTGTATTTCCAATTTTTGAAATACATGGGTAAAATCTTTATATATGCATAACCAAACATTTTAATAACATTTATCATCAGGAATCAAAGTAATCCCTTAAAAATAGCTGTCCATAATTTAAAGCTACTACAGGACAGCATTACAATATAAATAATGCTAATCATTACTTTCATTTGATTTAAATAACTCTGAACTGTACTAGCTGCATTCTTTTTTACATGCTCCTGCCTCTTTAGACTGTTCAGTCTTCAATATGGAACTTAGAAGATCCAATATGCAATTTATCGGAGAGGCTAATACTATCCCAAGATTGTATCATTTAAATTACAGTGTTACCACTTCCCTAGGATAATTCACAACAACATAGATGGGGAGTAAAGGCAGGCACAAGAGGGCACTTATAAAAGAAATAAGCTGTATACATTTACCCATTTTATCAAAAAATTCATCTAAACCTTGATGCAGAGATGGAAATTTCTCTCTATTATCCTCTAATAGCCATATTACACAACGAGTTTCCTTCAATGATGCTTCATAGAAACACTTAAGTATTTCATTATCTTCAAAGCTGGTCAACACATTGCATAATTTACTGCCATACTTCTCATTCCAGAGAATGGTTATAAAGCTAAGGTCAAGCTCTTCAATAATATCTCCATAACGACAGAAAAAGATCTTTGTGGCTTCCAAACCTGAAATGAAAAAAATTAATATCAGTTAATAAATTCAATTCAGGATTTAGGTTATTCCAATTTAGGGCTGAACGTTTGACATCTCCTACAGAACAGTTTGCTCCAAATCCAGATGTAAGGCTGCCAAAATTGAAGATATATACTGTAGCCTTGAAAAGTGCAAACAATCAGAACAGGTTCCAAAAAATCAATTTTTTACTCTACCATCAATTTCGTAAATGTGTCTCTTGCCTGTCAAAGTACAGGTAACGGAATCCAATTTTTAAAAACTGATTTTACCCCATTTTTGGCATTTATTACATATCTTATCCCATTTTACTTGTAACATACACCCTACATTTTAATCAAACAACAAACCAAATAAAGCTCTATAGCAGGGCAACATTACCAAAAAAGTTAGAAGCTGACTTCTTCAAACTGTAGTCAGCTAAACAGACGATTAGCATTCCAATTTGTAAGGCCAAGACAATAAATAATTGGTTACTTTGTAGAAAGTGTTTAGATTTATCCCTATTTTATAGACTGTCTTCTTCATTCTGGATTTTAAAGAGACAGATTCTCCACATCTGATCCTCTCCTACTGGCAAAGTCCCATACAAATCAGTTGCAAAGAGTCCAATATTTCAAATCAATTTATCTGCCATTTAAACCACCTTCATTTTAGGAACTTAATTAGCTATAGACAGAACAGTATTTAATTCTATGAAGTGCAATACTTAAAAGAGCAATTCTACTCTGGAGAGTGACTTCAAATGCCATCTCATTACTCAGATGCATTTTGTTTGCATTACAAAAACATCTGACCACTTCAGTGACAGGTTCTTTTACTGTTTTTGACAGCACTGCAGAGCCAAGTGGGGTTGCCTAGGTGAAACTGAGGGCAGAATTTCTGCTGTAGAATATATGATTGAGGATTACACCACAAGTCAGAAAGAACAAAGCTTGACTTTAAGATCCTTGGTTGAGAATGCAGAGATGGCAACTAGGGATCTTTTAGCCATCTATTAATTTGTAAACTGAACAAATTCCATGTGAAACCAGAGACAAACATGGAACCTCATGATAGCACACTACAGACTTGCTTTCCAGTAAGTGGAGAAAAAGAAAGGTGGAAAGCATGCTTAATTTTATAATTTCATCTGCAAATTAAGTCATTTTACAGTTATACGAAATAGGACCTACCAAAACTGTTAAGATCTTTTATCCACTCATGTAATTTGGGATCCACTTCTTCAAGCTCACTCAGCACATGGACAAAAATTCTTGTGTTTACTCTATTCTTCTTCTGAATTAAATGACTTATGAGCTGCTCCATCACTTCATTTGATGTACTGCTACTTGTGGAACACATGCTGTAATCCTCCTCACTTATTACCCACCAAGAAAGTAGTTCACTTAGAAGTTTGGAAGTGTCATGTACACCAGTTTTTATCTGTTCAACGTTCTGCAAAATATGCTGCAGGACTCTATCACTAGCAAATAAGAACCTCTGAACATGACCTATAACAAAATAAAGCAAGATTGTTATGTCAGTTTAGAACAGCTGCAAAACAGAATCAACCCCAAAATATAGATCAACTTTATTACATGATTTTTTTAAATGTTTTTTATCATGTGAACTGGAACTCAAATTTGGCTACAAGGGTTCTACTTGCACTTGCTATAGACCAGGGGTCGGCAACCTACGGCACGCGTGCCAAACATGGCACGCGAGCCGATTTTGGGTGGCACGCCGCTGCCTGCCGCAGTCCCAGCCCCCAGCCCCACTCAGCCCCCCCGCCCACCGCTCTCCCCTGCGGGGGCAGAAGGCAAAAGCTTGGTCCTGCGGCAGCCAAGCTTCCCCTCCCCCGCTTCTTCCCCCAACATGGTGCCTTCCTGTCCCTCCTCCTCCCACTCCCTCCGGGGGAAGAGGGGCGGAGCCGAGCCGCAGCGTGCTCGCTGCTCCGTAGAGGAGACAGAGAAGAGGTAGGGACGGGGCCTTGGGGAAGCGGGTGGAACAGGGCATGTCCCTTCCAGCCCCTGCCGTGAGCCGCTCAGGGCAGGGGGCTGGGAGCACCCCAGCCCCCTGCCCTCACCCCTGAACCCCCCCCACACACACCCAGCCGTCTGCCCTCACCCCTGAACGCCCCCCCCACACCAAGCCTTCTACCCTGCACCTCCACACACACCCAGCCTTCTGCCCTGTNAAACCTTAAATTAAAGTGAATAAATGAAGACTCGGCACCCCACTTCTGAAAGGTTGCCTACCCCTGCTATAGACTAACAGAATTTCTCATACTGGTAATTGAATTTTAGATGCATAAGAAACTGATTTACAAATGGAGCAAACCATACTTCCTCAATTAATATTAGAAAGAAAATTTTAACTACCAGTAATTTTAGCTTCAAATTACCACCACATGGAATGCATATGCACTCTGGGTGCCTAGATGGAACTCTCCAGAGCAGCAGTGACCAGTGTGGATGCATGCATCTGAACATTATGTTTTAAGGGTATTTATGGAACCTTGGCCTTATCCCTGCCTGAAAGTCTTTGCAAAAGACAATGAAGAAAAGACAGGTGGCAAATGTGAGAACTACAGTCACTAGCAAGTAATCTTTCTTTCTCCTTCAAGAACTGCCTCTAACAGACTGCCATTTGAGAAACTAACTAGCACTAACTACCTTCGAAGAAGAGGAGTCTGAAGATAAATTAAAAAAAAAAGACTGAAGTGCTGCTCTCCCCCAAATTTGGGACCAGACCTACCCAAGTCTAAAGTAATGGTGGTGTGCATGTATGAACTGAGCACCAGATAGCAGCCTTACACATATGTGATACATGTCTGAGACATGCTGGTGATGATAATTTAGTACCCTATGTAAGGATATTTCAGGACTGATTCAATAGGCCCACAGATTACCTCACAAATCCAAGAAAAGCAGACAGATCCACTGCTTAGGCAGACAAAACCACTGCTAACGCTGAGTTCTTAGAGCCAAGGACCAGGCTTCATTTGCATAAATACAAGACGCTACCCCCCAGTGAAAAGGTGGAAGGTAGCAGGCCAGTGAATTGGGACATGGGTGATTAGACTCGGGCCCAAATAATGCAGTGTAGACACTCAAGCTCTAGGTTAACAAACCTAGGGTCTGCTAACTGAAGTTCTACTAACCCTGGGCTTACATTGCAGTGTAGACATACCCTTTGGCTGATACAGGCCTGCCATGGGTGTTTTACTGCAGTATAGACATAGTCATAGAGATAGAGACTTCAGGTCATGACATGATCTTTTATGCACAATATTACATATCTTTTATCAACACCCTTTTATGCACTGGCTACCCCAAATCTTTCCTATTTGGTATTATTTATTGCCATACATGATGTTTCAAATTACACAATAAGTTACATAGAACGTTGCTTCCCTTTTTAGAAATAACAAGCTATCAATCCTATTATTTGACAAGGATTGTCCTTATTTTCCCTAGACACTCCAAAAAGTTGGTAATAGGATGTTCAAATGTTAATTTTTTTTTGCCAGGAATCTTTGTTCACACTTTTTTTCTCTCTAAAAGATTATATAGAATTCATAACAACTATACTCAATTACTCAGGCCTACAAAAGCTACATAGATATTGCTTATACATCTACGTATACACTGCTAATCAATTATCCACTAAATAAGGATTAGGCCTTTATCATGTTATATAAGGTAAGCTCATCTAACAAATGCTTTAGTCCCTTACACCTTAAAACCTTTTGTATTGGATACACCTGAAAGAACAATACAGAGCACACCCCCTCACCTTTCATCTGGGCTTATGAACAGGTTTGGTCTAATTAAATGGTTGCTCTGAACTCCTAAGCTCCCAAAGATATGTAACCTAGTTTCCCCAACATGGAAGGAGGTTTCAGGGAAGAATAATTGCAGATTTATGCATTGATTCAGATGGAACTTGGAAACCACCTAGGCAGAAACTTGGTGAAGGAAGTACTCTTATGAAACATTGTATAAGGAGGACCAGCCAGTAAATCTTAGATTTCCCCTACCTGGGGTTACAATACAAAGACCATGGGTTGGAAGGGTAGATAGTATAAAGATAACACAGAGGCTCAAATGTTGGTTCAACAAGCATTGGATTCCAACTCCAAGAAGGTGGCAGCTCTCAAACAGGTGGAGATACATTACACAATCCTTTTAAAGAACTTAACATTAGGATGTTCAAATATGTAGTATCTTTGAAAGGGTAAGTGATATGCAGCTACCTTAACAGAACTCAAGGAAAGTCAAGAATACATAAGCAAAAACAGATCATCCAAATTTAAAGGAATTGAGAAACTCCCTGGAAAGAGCCACAAAGAAACTCTCTCACTTCAGAGCATAAGTTTCACAGCTCTCCAGAAGAACTTCTTGAACTGCCTGTGAACACTCAATGTCCACATTTAGCAACACATCACAAATTCAGATTTCAAATCTGGATGAAGACCCTGACCAGATTCAATCTGACCAAGTGAGCTGGCAGAAGAACTGAGACACTTATTTATGCTAAGTTAGAAGATCTGAGGTCTAAAGAGAGTTTCAAAAGGGAGGTGGCAGAGAATGAAAGTAAGGAACATTCTCCACAGATTATTTTTAATCCCCACTCTCCTAACGCTATTTCATTCTGTGCTGCCTGGAGGGAAAAAAGGGTCCCAAAGGGGAGCAGGGAAGGGAAAGACTGTGCTCAGATTGCACCAAGGGCATATGTTCATCCCATACGTGAGAATCTACACACGTAATTCTCAAAGGAGAATTAAATTAAAGCAACTATCCACTATCTTTTCCACAACTAATACATACAAAATAGTAAACCGTTTAATGTGAAACGTAGTATTTTATTTAATACTGTATTGTCTAATTTTAGCAGCAAAGTCTATGAAAAGTAAATTAAATTCTAAGTTAAAGCTTGCCACAGCCATCTTATCTCACCCATTTTTGGTAAATACATTTGCATTTGGACGTTAGCCATACAATAAATATGTAAACAGCTATTCTGTTCTATACAGATTCTTCTACTGTGTTCATCACTGTAGTATTTGAGCATTTTCCTGTAGTGCATTGGCTAGGGCTCCTATGCACCATGGTAATGCAAATAATCAAGTAATTAAGCAACATGACTATACAAGACACTCCAGATCAGTATTTATAATCCTTTCCTTGAAATAATACTCATATTCGATTCACTGAGGGTACATTAAAACTGCTACTTATATCCATTTGTTTATATGACAATGTACAGCAATACGTTAGAATACAAATGTATTCTACAACAAAATACCTTAAACTTCCACGTACCTTTATGACTATCATACTTAGATGTATTATCTTCCCTTTTATTTTCTTCCACGCTATCTTTTGCAGAGTTCAGTGCTTCTTCTCTTACATGCTTTCTCTTTATTTTTTTTTCTTCTTTTATTTTTAGCTTCCTAGAACTGATAAATGAAACTGATCAGTGAGGCAAATCAGCCTCAACTATCAATAGACGATTTTTTCTCTGGCAGTTTACAAACCATTCTCCACCTATTAGAACATTTGTCAGATTACATTATAAAGTTTTCACAGTAGGAGTCATTAGTCAAACTATAGAGAGGTAAAATTTGAATATAGCTATTCTTCAGTTAAAAAGTAATGGAGACCATCTACCTTCAGGCATACTGAACAACTTATTTGAAGCTTGTAGATGTAGAGAGAATATCCTAAATATTTTACAATAATCTGTATTAGGAGGAGCTGACTTTAAAAGACTCTCTGATGCAGCATGCATGCCCATATTACATCTAACATGTACAAGATGTTGAGTTATTTATAAATAAATGTTAAAAAAAGTTTCCCAAAGTTCCTATGACCAACTTAAGTAACACAAGAAATCCATCTTTACACATGTATCTCTCATTATTGGAATTCATATTCCAAGTAATCTGAACTCCTACCTAAATGAAACCAGTTTAGTGAATATCTCATTCCTTCAGATAATTTTCCTTTTGGAACAAGATTAAGGGGAATAAAATACTAAGGATCTATACTGAACCTGTCCAATACATATTTACAGTTTGGATTTCCTAGGGTTCCTGTCTAATCAAACAAGTTTATCCCTTTACTATAAAGCACCAGTATTTACCACTCTGTCAAATCTGTTGTGAGCAATAAATGCAAACTTTAGCGATATTACAGCAATGCCAAGACTGTGCAAATCAAACATTCAGACGTAACCTGTATACACAATTCATTTTTTAACCAGCATTTTCTTAGGATACATACAGAATTTTTCAGTCAAGTAAACACTCTAGAGTAGAGGTGCTCAAGCTTTTCCATACTGCAATGCCCCTCCCACGTAGCTTGAATCTAGCCATTTCCTTCCTCCCACTTAACAATATGAGAAGGGTTGAACAGTTACAACCTCCAGATTGACAACTCATGCTCTAATGTGGCGTTTCTCAACATTTATACCAGGGACCGGCTTCCTGCCTTTCTAAACTATGTCTGGGAAATCTCAGGGAGTGAGAAGGAGGCTGCTATGGACTGGTTGTTGAGAAACACTGCTCCAGGCTGTATTCTCTGCTAGAAGTGCTCAACTTCCATAATAGGAGGTTACTTACCTGTAACTGGAGGGTCTTCAAGATGCGTGGTCCCTATCTGAATTCCACTGGGGGTTACACATGCATACCATGCACCTGGAGACGGAGAATTTGAAAGTCGTGTCTGTTGGTCTGCGCATGAGCCCTGGTTCACCTGGTGCCTCTGATTGAGAGGATAAAGGGCGGGGTGGACATATCACCTCTCCGGTTCTTTCTCTACCAAAAATCAGATAAGATCCGAAGCAGGGAAGAAGGAGGGCAGGTAGTGGAATACAGATAGGGATCATACATCTTCAAGGACCTCCAGTTAAAGGTAAGTAACCTTCTCTTCTTCGTCGAGTGATGGTCCCTATTGTACGCCACTGCGGGTGATTGACAAACAGTACCTAAGTAGGAGAAAGATGTGAGGATGTACACAGTAGGGTTGAGTGGAGTACTGCCATCCCAAAGGAGGCATCAGCAGAAGAGTTCAGCACCAGGGCATAATGTACCTCCTCAAGAGATGCTATAGTTGTTGCTTAAGCCATGGTGGAATGAGCTCTTACCTCTGCGGGGGGGGGGGGGGGGGTGGGG